>OU744324.1:17737217-18337217 GCA_916610235.2 Lasioglossum morio | reverse complement strand
CGTGGTAAAATAGTCTTTATTTTCTTCGGATAACAGTATTTCTAAGTGATGCGTTTGTGCAGTATAATTCCGTTTAAACGATTCCGATCCGTTCTCGGGCTCAAGGATTAAACCAGCCCTGCGAGCCTCTCTGTCCGCGCTTTGACCCAGTTAGACAGGAGACTACGGCCCCGCAAAATCCTTTACGACGAGGCTCTTTAATGATTCGCAACGAAGCGAACACGGTGTAAATACGAGTCGAACGTACAATGGACACATTCGAAGGACTGTATTGTTCCGGTGCCCCAGTAAATTAAGATTTCAGGTCAGTCCTTAACGCGGCTAGCGTGTCCCACGAGAATTAGCGCGGTTCGAACCAGTTTCTTTGGATCGGCGAATACGCATGCCGGGGTTCGTTTCGAAGGAACCTAATTAAAGGAAACCGGCTACGCTAATCCTAGAACCGTTACACGGTAGTCCTTGCACACTGGGCGAGACGCATCCACCGGACCGTGCGAGGAAATGCCTGGCAAATGTTAAATACGAAAGCGATCGTCGAGAATCATTTTTAAATCACAACTGTAGGAGATTCTAACTTTAGGGAACACCAAATTTAGGAAATCTCAACTTTAGGAGATTCTAACTTAAGGGGACACCAACTTTAGGAAATCCCAAATTTAGAAGATTCTAACTTTAGGGGACACCAACTTTAGGAAATCACAACTGTAGGAGATTCTAACTTTAGGGGACACCAACTTTAGGAAATCCCAACTTTAGGAAATCTCCACTTTAGGAAATCACAACTGTAGGAGATTCTAACTTTAGGGGACACCAGCTTTAGGAAATCTCTACTTTAGGAAATCACAACTGTAGGAGATTCTAACTTTAGGAAATCACAACTTTATAAAGTACCAACTTTATGAGGCACCAACTTTTGGAGATTCCAACTTTAGGAGGTACTAACCTTAGGAGATTCTAACTTTGGGGGACACCAACTTTAGGAAAACCAAACTTTAGAAAATCCCATGTTTAGGAGATCCCAAGTGTAGGACAATCTAACTTTAGGAAATCCCAACTTTATAAAGTACCAACTTTATGAGGTCCCAACTTTAGGAGATGCCAAATTTAGGAGGTACCAACTTTAAGAGATTCTAACTTTAGGGGATACCAACTTTTTGAAATCCCAACTTTATGAAGTACCAACTTTAGGAGATTTTAACATTAGGGGACACCAACTTTAGGAAATACCAAGTTTAGAAGACTCAACCTGAAAAGGCGTCAGGTGCCCATCATCGTTGCCTCCAAACGCGAATATGAGATTACCAGAGGCGGTCGCTGAATCGACGCAACTTCTGTGGCCGATAGTACTTACTAGAATATACCTGATTACAGCCGCGCACCTTCGAGAGTAGGTATTCTTCCCTGACAAAGATGAGTGGCGGGATCGATGCCGGTCGTGTCCAGAGATATGCTCGGCCACATAATTTGTCCGATGTAAACGGGAGTCGGAGCAGAGACTGCGACCGAATGATTCAGAGGTGCATGGAAAGTGCATACACCACAGTGGCCACCGTGTAAAGCTATAAAGCTAGTCACCGCCCTCGTTTAACCAGGTTTCCACCATGTTAAGCGTATGAAGCGGCTCTTTGTCGGCTGGAAATCTGCGGCTCTCCTGTACCGTTCGCTCTCTTTCCCTACCTCGCCCCGATCCTCCCCCGCACAACCGTCTCCCTCACTTCTTCTGTCCCCCTTCATCTCTGTCTCTTGAACTAGCCTCGCTCTTGTTAACGGAAATGCACGCATCGTAATTCAGGATACGAGCATAAATACGAATGAACGTGCGCGGCAACGCGCGTCGAATCTCGATTCTTCCTCCCGGCCAGAGCCACCCTCTTTGCATTCGCGGCATCGCAGAATCGCGGGTATAGTCGTTGCGCCACCGCGGCCTGGTGCAACAACGCGGCTAATTCCGTTGGCATCGTTCAACGGCGTGTACACGCTCGCTCGTTAAATCACCTTTGACGACCCGCGGCGGGCAATCCGCGAATCGCTGGAATCCCGGATACATATCTGCGGCGCACAGTGGGTATTTACCCGATTTCAACGGTGAAAATTCAATGTTTTAAATTTTACATAAATTGTTAAATTTTTGTGGCTTGAGTTAGTTGAATTTCTGAACAAGAATTCGGACATTTCGGAACAATCTCCTATCATTCGGTTTCCCATTCATGTATTTATTAACACTAGAACTACCGGACCAGTCAAAATGACTGTGGCGATTTTTTTTTCGATTAGAAATATTAAAAGTATAAATATGTTTTTTTTTTTTTTTTGAGAAATTTTTTTAGTGAACTTCTCTATTGAAGTACATATTTAAATATCGCTTGTACGGAATCTAAATAAATGCCATATTGTCATTATTAGAAGGCAATGTATGCCGACTGCGTTTAGTGCTCGGTAGTTCTAGTGGTAAGCACTGAAATTTGTCGGAAGTTTGAAGTGCCTATTATTATTTTTTAGTATAACCTTCGTCGGACATCGTTTTTCCAGCTTTCCAACGGATAACACTTTTCGTCTGGTTCCTTCCAACCCCTTTCGAGAACATGGTAAAATTGATTTTCATTTAACTCTGGCCCATTAAGCCGGAATATCCGAGAAATTACAGATTGATAACTTTAATAGGATGTTACGTTAAATATTATAAGACGAAAACCGGTAACCAAGAAGGGAAAAATTGAAAATAGCAACATCGTTGAATATTGTGGAACAATATGTGGTGGTATCAGCGCACAGGTTCGATCAAATCCAAAAAACCAAGCAATCTTGCAGTTAACAAAATCTCAACGTTTCGACCCTGATATATGGATCATTCTCAAGAGAAGAAAATTTTTTTCTGCGTCTAAAAAAAATTAATATTATTGTAATATGTGACAAACAAATCAACCAATATGAAATTAAGAAAAGAGACATTTTGCCTTACTTGCTTTAACATAGGTTATAAATGAAAAATTTCAGAAAGATGTGGAACAGTTTGGTTATTGGCGTAAGGGTCGAAGTGCTTGCGAACCAATACAAGGGTTAATACTATTCCCCGTCGAAAATCACTGCTCGATAATCCTCGGAAACAACGGGGAATCGAGAAACGGTTGCTCATCGTTTAGCAGGTTAGGAGATATGCAGAAGAACGATGGGAATGGTGCTCGTTAGCAGGAGCTGTGAGAGAGTGGCAGGATCGACGGGATTAGGGCACGTCGGCAACAATAGCTGGTTACAGACTGGGTTAGGATCGTTGTCCTTGCGCGACAAGGATTCTCTTGACTGGCCTTTTTTCCATCCATAAGGCTTTCTCGAATCTCTCTTCACATTCCTTTTCTTTGTTCACGCCGACCTCTACCGTTTTCGTAATTGTTTCGAAGCATCAATTGATGTATCATTGAACGGAGAGAATACAGAATATATTGATTGCAACCAGAGCTGGGGAAAATAGTATTTTAAATAGTAAATAATAACTAATCCTATTTATTTTAAAGTATGTGTACAACTTTGACCTGCCGACAATGCTATTATAATTAGGGGATATCTTAATAATACAAAATGTGTGCCCTTTTATAGTAATTTTATTAAATCAAGAATACTAAATATAAAACACTAAAATAGTATTATAGTGCTTTCAAATTCTTATATAAAGTCTTCATAGTTTTGTATTTACTCTGCAGTCTAGTTGTTAGAAGAAGTGGTCCAACTGTTTCAGATTATTAAAATAGAAATATTTTCATTTTCGAATTTGTATGTCTTATTTAAAATACAATTTCCTTTAAGCAAAATGAAATTGAAAATATTAAATAGTATTGGAAATATTTGTTTCGCCAAATAATGCCCACCTCTGATTAACAAATCTGGTATATAAATTTACTATAGTGAGCTAAGAATGTGTTTTCTTACTATGTTTATTTATGTTTATTTTTTGGAAAATGTTGTTTCAATGTCTTTCAATATTTTTCCCTTAAATGAACCACAAAAACTGTCCTTTCAATTTTTTTTCATCCCAATTAAAAAACTCGTGCAGCGAAGGGTTAATAAACTCCTGAACGAAGCTGCGGAGAAAATTTTCGCAAAGGAAAAAAAGGTTCAAACGAACTCTGGAGTTGCACCTTTTAAGAAAGGAATATTTTGGTACACTGTATAATATGTACTATGTATCTCGATGAATTTCATCCGTGCGTTGCATCCCTGTTTCCACGGAACAGCTGAAAATCGATAGAACGTTCTCTTTTTCTCACTTCTCGCAGCCAGCCACGACGCTTTAATATTTCCGCGATTATTGAACGCGATAATGAAACGCTTATTGGTTTACCCAGCGAGAGAGCGAGCGGCGGCGTTCCTTTTCGCTGGAAACAAAGTCAAAGGACACACACACGACCCTACGAGTTTCGAAAGCCGACAACCTGTTTTCTTAAGTCCTACGAATAAAGACCGACCAAGCAAATAGAACGCTAAATCCAGTTTCCTCGGAACTTTTCTCGAGGTACTTTCTTTTTCCAAATCCACTTTTAAGAACTCGAGAACTCCGTCGAAGAACTTGACTGTTACGAACTCGGAAATTTTTATGCGCAAAGTTATTTTAGCCGTGCTCGTTAACTCGATAAATTCTATGAGACGCCCGCGCGCGCGCGCGCAAGGCTTTAGCTGAACTGCAGAGAATTCGAGAACGAATGGTGCGAGCGAATATTCGATACTGTTGAACCGTTTCCAATAACATTTATTTATCTCTTCGATGCTCGTAATATACTAGGAACAATTTCTTATTTGTTTATTTCTTTCATTGTGTCGTGTTCGAACGAATTCGTTTCGGAGCCCGCACGCTTTCGTATGATCCAAGAAAGTCAGAGGTGGGCATTATTTGACCAAACAAATATTTCCAATACTATTTAATATTTTCGATTTCATTTTGCTTAAAGGAAATAGTATTTTAAAGAAGATATTACAATTTCGAAAATGAAAATATTTCTATTTTAATGATCTGTACCTCAAAAGAAAATATTTCTATTTCGACAATTTGATCCACAAAATCAAATATTTCTATTTCAGCAATCGAACACACGAAATAAAATATTTTACTCTTCGCCTTGCTATAATACTCTGAGACACAGCATAAACAAACAGTCTTATCTTATCGTTAAGAAACGAATTACATTCATAAACGTATTGAATTCGAACCATAATTTTCAGCAATAACATTTAAACTTGACATTGACAATAAAAAGACAAAATACAAATATTTTCGATATTCTTCAAATAAATTGCTATTTTCAATAATCACTGCCTCAAAGAAATTATTTTGTTTTCATTAAATTACTGCATCCAATAAAATATTTCATTTGCAAAGTTGTACACATATTTTTAAATAAATAGGATTAGTTATTATTTGCTATTTAAAACACTATTTTCTCCATATCTGAAGAAAGTGAAACATAGTTTCGTTTAAAAGATTTAAGATTACCCTCGTATCTAAAACATTCAGACAAAAAACCATTACAGTAGGATTAAGACGGACTGTTCGCAAACGGATAGGAAAGTTTATTCCTGATTTTCTTTTGCGCGCAGGACGCGGCAACGTTCTGTTATCGTTTTCTCTGTTACGCCGTCGTCGCCATCGCATAATACGATGCTGCATAGCGGAGAGATAATTACCGAAGTAACGGGTCATTCATTTCCGTGGGGAAACTTCTTACTGGAATCGCGAGTATTATGCGGAGAGCTGCAGCACCGAGGTCGTCCGAACGTTATCGTTGATATTATAGCAGTTTTATGGAGAAAAAAGTTAGCTAGCGCCGTTAACGATGTTACGAGTCCGGATTACTGATATCCCTGAAATAAAGTTACATTACGTCTCATCGTGTTCGTTCGATAGTCACGAACCGTTACCTCGTTCTTCGTACGTTTCCAGATATTTTTCATTTCATCTTATTCTATTGTAATTCGAGTACTGTCTTTCTATCACATGAATTTTCTCTTCGCTAGCACTCCACGCTCGTCGACGTTCGCTATCTTTCCGATCTACCTGCGTCGAACAAATTACTTTTCCACCGAATGGTTTAGCTCGTAAATCACGTTTCTCTTTTTTTCTTCTCCGTAGAATTGACAATTTGTTTCGTTTAAAAATACGTTCTATCTTTACGTCTCGTTACGTTCGCCTTAAGACAGCACGGTACAGTGTTTTCTTGATATATGTCCGAACACACGGGTCCGGCTGGGGACATTTATCTAGCGTTGCCAGATGAAGGAACACGTATTAGTTCATACCGGAATATTTCCTATGAATATTTACCTAACGTAGGTTTACACACTTCCATGGAAATGCATTGAAGAATATTTATCTGAAGAAAAATTTTCTCATCAAGCTCACCAGAGTAGCATTCTTTCAAGTATGAATCAATCAATTTCAACTATGAACTAGTACTATCGGATTCACGAAATGGATTTCTCCACAAGCTCAGTGGTTAACTGAAGATTTCCACTGATTTACTATTTCTACTTACATACTATAAAATTATTGATCTCTCCTTACCTGTGTCGCGAGACGTATTTCTCTAAAGTGTGATGCGATAAATGAATCAATGTTTCTTAGTTTAAAGTGTGAAGCAAAAATAGGTGAGAAAGTGTCATAGAATCTTTTATGCAACTATTTCAGAGGAGTGTATGATGGTTAACCCTTTGCACTCAGAGCTATTTTAACTCAAAAATTAAACATTTCTTCCTCCATATTATTACTCTTCTTCTATATTATATTTTTCATTTGACGGAGATGAAATTTATATAGTATATCATACAATACAAATTATAAACTTAATGTTTAGTCATTGATTAGAATTAAAAAATTAAATGTTTAGTCATTGATTAGAATTAAAAAATTAAATGTTTAGTCATTGATTAGACAGCAAAACATTTAATAATGTAAACAATATTTTGAATAATGATGTAGCAACTTTTAGTGGACTCTCCTCTACTATTCTTTGATCCACTGTAGAAGTCGAAACTCCCCGAGCTGAAATTACGAGTAAAAAGAAGGAAGAAAAACGGGCACACGGTCGGTTGGCTTTTGCCAGTGTAGAAAACAAGGAGTGGCGCAACGAGGCCTCGGAACAATTAGAATTAATAATCTAGCAGGATCGGTGTACCGGAAGACACGGTCCGTGTATTCCCAGTTGGAAATTGAAGTTTCTTCATCGTTGTTCGTCGGTCGAGCTTATCGTTTCTCCGAGTATTCGCGGTCTCGCGTCTTGTCCCCTCTCGAATTCTTATGGGTCCCATGGAAATCAACCGACACAAATTTCCCCGACACGGTTTTCACCGACAACGATTTTCACAGTCAAGGAATTTGATCAACAACGAATTTCACCGACAACGATTTTAGATTTTACATTCTGGAAAGAGAAAATACATAAAATATAAAAAATTACTTACAAAGTTATAAAGGAAAAATATTTTCTGGTTTTCTATAGGACCTCACCCAGCTTTTAAAGGGTTATTCGAAAACGACTTTGATCGACAACGATTTTAGATTCGTTGTCGGTCAAATTCGTTGTCGATCAAAGTCGTTTTCGATTAATCGTTTAAAAGCTGAGTGAGGTCCTATAGGGACACCAGAAAATATTTTTCCTTAATAACTTTGTAAGTAATTTTTTGTAATTTTTCATATTTTATGTATTTTCTCTTTTGTTACACCATAACTATATCAATAAATACATATATTAAACATATCTATTTTTTATTTTCAATTCTACAATTTTTTTAACGCGTTTCTAAAAAGTATACAGCATTTTAAGGATTAAATGCGTTGTCGGCCAAAGTTATTGTCGGTGAAATGTGTTCGGTGAAAACCGAGTCGGGGAAATTTGTGTCGGTGATTTCCATGGGACCCAATTCTTCTTCAGTTTCTGCCAGAGAGAGAGAGAGAGGGTTACTTGTTCCCCTTCGTTTCTACTCCCTCCCCTCGCAGCCGTAGAATCTGAACACTATTACCTCCGAAATTTTCTACGGATTTTATCGTCGAGATTTTCATTGTAAAATTCCTATTGGATCGCGCGCGGAGCCGTACACGCTAACTAACGTAACACGCACGGCACGGATAAAGTTCTCTCGGTATCGCGACGATTCCCACTGATGCCGAAAGTTTCAGACAATAAGAGCCACGCCGAGCTTTTCATTAAGGCGGCAACACGTTTCGTCGTGCAACGAAGTTTCCACCGATAAATGGCCGACGTGTGTTTGCGTATGTGTGTTCGTACAGGGTCGGACAATTATTTTATACATCTTGAATATTCTCATTACTTGTAACAATACGGAAAAATGATATAGCGGAGGAGATATCATTTCTTTAATGTATCAAGATCACCTTAATTCTTGTATGAACAAAATGAGGTCGTATCTAACGAAAATATTATATCAGATGATGGCACGAGTTTGTGCTCGATTTGAAACTAAAATTCATTGGTTTAATTTTCGAGAAAACAGCTTTATTATAGTAACTAGCTTTTCCGCGCGGCTTCGCTCGCACAGGAAACTGTTTAATGTCCTCGAAAATTGATATTGTTTCACCATAAAACCTTTTAACCCCCCATTCACCTCTATAGAGTTTTAATTTTATCTCACGTCCCCATTTTAGATTTCAAAATTGATGCCATTTTCGTAATTAACGTCCCGAACCTTCAATAACAACACCCTTACCGATTTTTAGGCTTATTCACACCATTTTACCCCATTTGTCGAATGTAAGTATAAGTTAAGACTATTTGGTTTATACTTATATACTACATAAATAAAATATTCCTCATACAAACGTTGCAACCCCTTTTCACTCCCTTAGGGAATTTAAATTTTTTAAAATGCCGAAATAGGTGTTTGATTAATTATATCAAAGATCCTTAAGATCAATTATCAAGCAAATTCGACCACAATTAAAATATTCCTCATACAAACGAAACGTTGCAACCCCTTTTCACCCTTCGCGACAAAAAACTTTCATTGCCCACTTGTTTTGATCCGATGCATAGTTCTCGAGATATTTCAATGTCTTCAGATAAATCGTCCAGCCTGTATGTAGAAGATTATAAGACGTTTTATTATGTAGTCGTCATTCTTTTCTACAATTAGAAAAAACTAATGACTATATAATTCTTTCTTTTTCTTTTTTAAACTCCGCCGTGCAGTTCGGTTTGCAAAATTTTATGAAAATCGAACCAGGAACCTGTGTTTGGTTTATACCTCTTCTACCACTCATATGTTTTTATTATAATATTCATGTATCTTCAGTATCCTATTCTGTTTTGTAAATTTTTATTTTCTCTGTATTTATTTATTTATTAATGGTTTATTTTTTTAATGTGGACGCATTAACATCTAGGTCATTAGCGACCACATGGTTTATAAACAAATATATATTACATGTTACTGAAAGGGTTACGGTTAATATTAACAAACAAATTATAGTAATTCATAAATGCCGATAGATTTAAAAAAAAAGGGAGGACGTTTCCAATGTTGTCATCGCCTAGATTTGCTTTCTCTGTATTGTATGTATTGTATTCTGTATTTCAATTATGTTGAAATAAATCTCATACGAGATTTTCTATAATAATAAACCAAAACCTGTGCAATCGTCTACAATATATCAGATAAAATGTCGTTATTCTGGAGGGAAATGGTGAAAGTGAATCGGTACATTATTATTTTTCACCCCCGGTGAAATCGCCGGGTACCCCGTTACAAAGGAATTTTTCCTGCCGCTCTATAGTTCGTAGTAGGTACCTGTCTTTCTTCGTCGAGACTACGCGCGACAGCGACAAGAGGAAGACGAGCCGCTTCTCGAGCGCGTGTTCAAGAGGTTTCGCAAGCTCGCTGCATTTCTATACAGTGCTCGGGAAGGTCTGCCTACTCGTAACTTTCCTCCTTAAACCTATTCCTCCTCAGGGAGCTCTTATGCACTTCACCGTGCTCCGTTACTAAGACTTTTCCACGGTGTATCCCCGAGTAATCTCTGTGTCTTCTGGATTTCTGCTTCCCCAAGCCAGACGTGCGATCACGGAGAATCACGTGCGCGAATAGTAGCAAACGATGGCTTCCCTTTTCCAGCTACGTACCTCTTATTCTCGTCTTCTACGTCTCCGTTCGGATCCCATGGAAATCACCGACACAAAGAATCCCGCCACTAATCGTATGGAAAATCTATCCCAGTACGATCTGTTGGATTTTTCATATGTTGTAGCTTACGATCTACCGAACAAAAGATGTAATGGGCACAATAATGGACAGTTATCGAGTTATTATCAGTCAAACATGAGAAATTCGAGCTGCCGAATACTCAAATCGAGGGATGAAAATTGAATAGCGTTCTTTTAAACTAATTTTTACAAACGCATTTGTTCAGTATTGCAAGAGGTACATATTTCTAGGCTAACGAACTTGCCCGTATTTTGTTTAATCTCACAACTTTTTACGGCCATAGAGAACTTATCACCAGTTTACAGGATGTTTTTGTTGGGATTTCATCAATTTTTATTGAATATATATTTCAAAGAATAATGTATAATAATATGTTAATTATATATATATAATTTCGGTTGAGCCTTATTATTATTATTATTTTTTTTTAAACTTCAAAAGACTACATACGTTATGTGATTGGGCATACCCTATGGGCACACCGTTCCCGAAATACAGCCATTATTATTTTTTTTGTGGTGTAAAATTTCAAACTTTAATAATTATTCCTTTGATGGTTTGTTATGGTGGACCTATGTACCAAATTTCAAGCTTGTAGGTCAATGGGAAGTATCCCAAAGGTTTTGATGATCTGTCAGTGAGTGAGTGAGTCAGTCAGTCAATCAGTCAGTCAGTGACCAATTTAACGATTTTTGTGGTCCTATATCTCGGAACCTACTAATGTTCGAAGATTAATGTTTTGTCAATATTGAGACCTGATAGCATTTAACGAGTCTACGAAATTACATCTCTCCATCTGCCTCCAGTTCTGAGTTACAAGCTTCTAAAAACCGGCTATGTTGTTTCGTGTAAAAGGAGGTCGTGCGAGAACTTGGCTGGTGCACTACCGTGCACCCAGATGTTGGAAGATTAATGTTTTGTCAATATTGAGACCAGATAGCATTTAACGAGTCTACGAAATTACATCTCTCCATCTGCCTCCAAATCCGAGTTACAAGCTTCTAAAAACCGGCTAAGTTGTTTCTTGTAAAAGGAGGTCGTGCGAGTACATACTTGGCTGGTGCACTACCGTGCACCTAGATATCGAGAACCGATCGACAAGTCGCGACTTCGCCGATTATAAACGGTGATCGATAGAGAGCCTGGTCCACGGATCGTCACGGAGAAGAATTGCAGTAACCGTAACGTGAACATTGAAAACTCCTTTCGACAGAAGCCAGCAGCGCAGTTCGTAATGTCGGCTTAAGAAGTCGATCGAACCGGTGCGACGCGACAGAGGAGGAGGAGAGCCATTGCCAAAGAGGTAGTCCGAAAGATGTAGCCTAGGACTCGGATAGAACGGATGACGAGATAAAGAGAAGGAAGGGAAGAAAAAGGATGGAGGCGAAGGAGGTGTGGTCCGAGTCCTGGTGGAAAACCGAGGGCTGAGGCAGGATGCACAAGCACACCAGCCAACTACGTGGCTCCGGTGGCTCCGGTAGTTCCTCCGGCAGTTCCTCCGGTGGTTCTGGCGGCCCCGGAAGCGGACAGCATGTCGCCAATAGAGGTCCTGTCAGAAGATGGAACAGCTTTCACGGTGGTGGAGGCGTTGGCGGAGGCGCTAGCAATTTCAACGACACCGTCGGAAATGGCAATCTGCCCTCCAACATGATCGCCAGAGCTCCCCAGGAGCCGTTCAGAGCCGTCCCGAAGGCCGTCCAGGCCCTGAGGAGCGAATCCGTCGATAGAAGCCATCGCGTCCAACCACCGCCACCGCCCGCCTTCCCGCGAAGACGTTTCTCCGTCTGGTGAGTCCGAACAATTCCTTTATTTTAACCCTTAGCACTCGAGTGGCGCCTCTGAGACGCCACTAAAAATTGCTGTACTATTATTTAAATAATTACACTATCAGATATGTCGGTATCTAACCAATTACTACACATTTAAGTATTGTATGAGGTATTACATCAATATCATACTTATCAAATTGAAAAAATCATAGAGAATGGAAATATTGTAGGTCAGAAGAAACGTTTAATTAACTTCCCGATTTATAGGGAAGTTATTGTAATTACCCCGAAAATCGAAAATTGATTTTTTTCGAGTTAAAATAGCTCCGAGTGCAAAGGGTTAACGCTACCGCTGCACGACGATTTCAAAAACGTCGATACGGTTATTAGGATTTTTCTTATACACGGCTGAACGTAACAGCAAAGTAAATGTAACATACGGGGACCGTCTTTATTGTACGCATTATGCATACAGAAGATGAAAGAGAAACCAGGGGGCGGAAAGAGCCGGCCTGACACTACACACACCCACCCAGTGTTTCTAAATTATACTCTAGATTTTTACGTATTTTTACGTGCTGATTACGAATAGGTTAGGTTAGGTTAGGTTTGTCTCTCATCTCTACAGCGTCAAAATGTAAACAAACGCCGTACCGGGACAGGCTTACGTTGCCGCGGAGCGTGTAGAAATACGAAAAATTCAATACAGAAAAATTGAAATATCTCAAAAACCAGAAGCGACCCCCCTATATTGGAAAAGGAAAAAGTTGTTCAAAATGGCGAAATCTATAACATTTTAAAATTTCATCAAAATCGAAGTACGTGGACCTGTTGTATATAATTACCGTTTTTTATCACGTTGTGATAGCCTTTGTTGAGACGAATTCAGCGAGATATCATTGATAGTCATACATGGTCAAGTATGGTAGTATAGTAAAGTTTATTGGTGCGAAGGATGTGTACGGTTCGGATATCATTCAGCATACAAAGGATTGAGCTCTTATCGAATTTTGTCGCATTTCTCCGTAAATGAGGATCATATCCACTTGCTCTTATCTTATTGCTAATTAATCCAAATCCCGGTAAGATTAAAATATAAACTTGCGGAATTCATGCAACGTTCTACTCTCCAGTCCTACGGCGGAAATATGTAAAATAACCTACTCGTTTCTGAATGACTGTGGTTTAAAGGTTTAAGAAAACAGTCCATCTTTAAAATAGCTTATGTGTTGGTTCACGATTATTTGTATTATATTATTCAGAATATCACAATGTATTGAAAAACAATGTACGGCAAAATAATCTCTAATACCTTGAGATTCAAATTGCACTAAATAAAAAAAAAAAAAAAAAAAAAAATAAACTTGTGGAAGTTGATCCGATTGTCAGCCGGTAGTTTATTGCACGGCACGCGCGACGGTCTGTCCCACGAGGTCATGGGAAGGCGGTGCAACCGGTTGACAGTTTGGTCGTTTTGCCATCCTCGGTGTATACAGTTAGCCAGCTAATAGAGAAAGAAAGGTTTGAGACGAGAGGCGAAAGACGGCGACCGCGACGCACGATGTAACGGCGCCGACAGAAATATTTCATTAGGTCGGCCAGATAGCAGCTACCATAGAAACGGGGTGTATTATTCGACGAAGTGGACGAACGTTCCGGCATGTGAATGCCGTCGAACGAGAGACGGCTTAACGGACGCGTTTCGCGGAGCGCCACTTTCCGAGGGAAATTACGACGAGTCTTCCTCGGAACTGTGTTTAGGGAAACCGGGACAAAAGGAGAGAAAAGCGGTCGGACAGCGGCTCTCATCGATCTTGTTCTGTGCACCAGCTGCTACACAGGTTCCATACAAATTAAAAGAAAGAAATAGTACAAATTTTTCAAGTTATTAATTATATGAATATATATATTTTTGTTAACATCATTATATGTAAAAGGACCGGTTTGCATTGGGCAAATAGAGCTCAGGCTCTACAATGCCATCTTTATGTATATGTATAAATAGAAGAATAAACCATAAACCATAACCATACATAGGTTTTGCCAAATAACACTGTTAACGTGTTCTCGGTGATTACCTTCTGAATGGGTAATTTCTAGTCCGAGGATCTTTATGCAGAATAAAAATTGTCTGCGTCGATTGCAAGAAATAGAAAACCAAATAGAATGATGTTTTCTATCTTAATAATTTCAATAGTTGAGAAATCATGTATCGACATCTTCAATTTTCAAAATTTTTATTATTATTTATTATTATAGACGGATTGAAGCCCTTTTACATAAGTGTTTACAATAAAAAAGAGAAATATACAAGACAAGTCGTCTAATAACAAAGAACTAATATGCACAAAAAGAAAAATTTAATAATAGTACAATCGATATGGTATTATCATATAATACTACGTAGTTGCATTTGAAAATTTAGTAAAGAATCAATGAAAAAATCAATACGATTACAAATAGTGCATGATTGTTGCAATAATGCGATTCATTGGATTAATTAATCCATGAGTTCATTTTGCTTTAAGTGTTTGAAAACCTACGGTTTTGCGTGAAAAAATCTACGGGAAATGATGTGTCGCATGTTAAAAAAAATTGTTTCCCAAAAAAATGTAACAATAAAATTAATAAATTAAAAAAAAATTAACAATATTTATGCATAAAAATTATTGTTATATGATTAATAATATCAATTACCACCTAATAAAACGTTTTGCCAAAGGAATTTATCGTACATCGTGATATACACGTGTCGTGAGATATTATGCCACTTTTGTCCGCACTGTGCATAGTGCGGCGGCGACTAAAAATCGCCCGCATATCATTGCGGATCAACGATCTCCGACCACCAGGACTCGTCCGAGCCGTGTGTACGCCTTTAATTACATACGCATATACCGGTTCTTCGAGACACGTTCGAATCCCGTGAATCAAAGGACGCGACGCGAATATCAATCATCGACGACATAATCTCGATCGGCGGGGTTTACACGCCGCGCGTCGAAACCTCGCAAACGGTAAAAGAAGAAAATTGGAACGATAAAGGAAACCCGACGATGTCGTAGGAGAGACAGGCTCGGGGCACGGTCTGCCCATAGCGGAACGATTATGATCATTGGGATGGGCACGACGTCGACGTTATAGGGTTAACTCGAATTGGGGTTGCCAGATGAAGGAGAAGCCAGTCGATGTCATCCGCATCGAATTCAATTTTCCTCTGTACGCGAGAATATTCATGGCGCGTCGCGTCCCGGTATCTAACACATAGTGGCTTGCGACGAGAACGCTGTTTCATTTAATTCCCTTTGTGTTCAATTTACTAGTTCATACCTGTGTCCAACTTCTTCTTCGTCACGAGCCACACAATCCACACCATCGATCAATCCGGTCCCACACTACTTAAGGGGGTACCGTAACCCATGGATATTACTAGAATATTACTAGAATATTACTAGAAAAACAAGTGAAAACAGTGTTTGCGGGAGACCATTTTTTGTCCTCATACGAGCATGTTATGAGCTGTGTGCGAGCTTATTCTAAAGAGGAAGGTTCATCATAGCCCGCTCTGCTCATGATTTAGATAGATTATGTTTATATTTAATAATATGAGCGTCCAAAGTAGGGGGAAAAAATAGAGACAACCACCCTCAGGTTTCCATGTATTTTTCTAATACGAAACGATTTTTCTGACTTAAATCATGAGCAGAGCGGGCTATGATGAACCTTCCTCTATCAAATGAACCTTTGTGCAGCTCAAAATGTGCTCATATGAGGACAAAAAATGGTTTCCCGTGATTTCCTATATTTCGTTTTGGGCCTGTTTTGGGCCCAAAACACGGGTTTACGCGAGGTCGTTTCACGTCCTCATATGATTATATTTTGAGCTGAGTGAGGGCTCATTCTAAAGAGGAAGGTTGATCCTAGGGCGCTCAGCTCATGATTTAAGTAAAAAAAAAAAATAGTTTTGTATTAGACATATACAATAATATACATGGGAACCTGAGGGTGGTATCTCGATTTTTTTTTCTTGATTTGTTTCACCTACTTTGGACGCCCATATTATCAATTATATCAATTATCAAGTATAATCAATTCGCTCTAAGTACGAAATCACGCTGCTCGAGAGTGCAGCATTTTCTCAGGTTTTGTTCATATAAGCTAAATAATCCAATGTCATTCTTTGATCATGATTACTCCACCATATTAACTACAATGAACCTAGAAACATTATCTGCTCGAAGAATAGTATCCGACCAGAGCTTTATTTTTCATTCAATTAATAATCATATTGATTGTTCCTCTCGACTTGTGCAAATCAATTTTTGCGTACCGGAACGTGAATTGAGAACAAGAGCGGGTTATCAAACACTTAAAGCACAATCGACTTATGGATTAATTAATCCAATGAATCGCATTATTGCAACAATCATGCACTATTTGTAATTGTATTGATTTTTTGATTCATTCTTTACTAAATTTTCAGGATTATATGATAGTACCATATCGATTGTACCATTATTAAATTTTTTTTTTGTGCATATTCCTTCTTTGTTATTAGACGACTTGTCTTGTATATTTCTCTTTTTTATTGTAAACACTTATGAAAAAGGGCTTCAGTCCGTCTATAATAACAAATAATAATAAAAATTTTGAAAATTGAAGATGTCAATATATAATTTCTCAACTATTGAAATTATTAAGGTAGAAAATAGCATTCTACTTGGTTTTCTATTTCTTGCAATCGACGCAGAGAATTTTTATTTTGCATAAAGATCCTCAGACTAGAAATTACCTATTCAGAAGGTTATCGCCGAGAACACGTTAAGGGAGTAACAGAACCCCTAATTCTAGAGTATTTATCAGTGTTTCAACCCCTAAACTAGAATCTGAGGGTGGTTTCTCGATTTTTCCCCTACTTTGGACGCTCATATTATTAAATATAAACATAATCTCGTTAAATCGTGAGCTGAGCGCCGTACGATCAACCTTCCTCTATTAAATGAACCTTTATGCGGTTCAAAATATGCTCGTATCAGAGATATCGTAACTTTGGGAAACACTGGTTTGTGAGGGACGCAAACCTAGGGAGGTCGCTAACTTCCTTGACCCGCGGGAATTCGTGAACTCGAGTACGATAGCATCGTCGCGACGGATCGCGGAGGGGCAGGGGCAGGTGAATATTATGCTGGTTGGTAGATATGTACCTGTGTTTCGCGCGCGTCAATCGCGTACCCGCTTGTGGGCAAAGCTTAACGAGAACGGGGATGGTTACAAGAGGGGTCAAGAACCGTGGGCAACCTTGCTGGCTTCTATTCGGCATCTCTGATTCCCAGTCAGTCCTGATTCACCGCGCGTTCAGGTGTGCGATCCGCGATTGTCGATATTCGTTCGCGTTACCGTTCCACACCTCGTGGAAAAAGTACGCGTTCATAGTGTCCATACCGATTGCGTTGGCAGCTTGTCATGCTTCGTTCTCTGGTAAGCGTGTTTTCACTGTGTACTTTATCCGTGGTACGGATCCAGAGAACAAGGCAGATTATTTTCCTTTGAGATTGCTGCCGTTGGCGAGTCGACGCGAACCTGACTCAGGTCAATTAACCTCCCTTACGATGGCATTTAAATAACCCGCGTGTGTGTCGGGGAATTCAGAACAAGGGAATTCAGTGTAACACGATTATCTTTGCTCTGTTTAGTCGAACGTCGCTCGACAGACTCGCCTTTGCAGACATTACTGTGGCGGTGCACTTAGGCAGCAGGTTAATTCTTACATGTCACCACCGTGTTCGTTATCCAGTGGCTTTTTTTTTTCTTTTTAGAAAATACGTGTAGGGAAATGCCGTCTCCGAGCGACGAGAATATATATATATATACGTATTTGACCGATTTCAGCGGCCACAGCTAGTTGAAAATTTGCTCAATATTGAAACTGCTGTAACTTTGCCAAAAATTATCCAAATTTGATGAAGAAACAACCATTTTAAAGCTTGAGATTTCTACTTTTTGTACTGTATGCCGTTTCTACTGAAACGGATGTTTTTAGTGCAAAATTTGTCCATGAAGGGGAGCGTATCAGATTGTAAAGTTTGTAGCTATTTTTCAATCAAGACTGCGGATTACGACTATAATTCATTACGGCTGTGTTATGGCTTTTAACCAGTCTATGGAGTGTATACGCTTGTTTGTTGCCCGTCGATTCAACGAGTTTCGAGGAATATTAACATTATTTTGATATTTCCTGTTACAGCTTTGGAAAGCGGACGGGTGGCAGTGCCAGGAGACCTAACGAATGCTTCGTTCTCGAGTCCTCCGAGATGATTGTTGTAAGTACAAAACAGCATTACATTAAACGATTTCAATTAATCCTCGTCCGTACCTCGTGTCAATTCGACAGAGTTTTCCCGAAACAAGTCATACCGTTCTGTTATTTTTTCGGTTTTTCCCGAAACTTCGTGTGACTTTTACTCTTTTTGTTTTTAATGCGGAACACATAACCGACAAACCGAAGATGTAAATGTTAACTCATCAATTTGACTGAAACAAAAACATTTATTAATTTTTTTTATTTAACCGACTGCATTAGTTGATTAGGAGGCTACAACAATATGGAATTTCCAAATATTGAAATCTTGAGAAATTTTAGAATACTTAACCTTCGCTGTGCATGGTTTTTTTCTTAATTGGGATGCAAAAATTGAAAGAAGAACAGTTTTTCTGTTTAATTTAAGGGGAAAATATTAATCCTTTGCACTCGGAGTTATTTTAAATCGAAAATTAAATATTTCTTCCAACCTAGAATAATTCCATTCTATCTATATTAATTTGTTTTTTATACGAATATGAAATTGATATTACAGCTCATGAAATACTTAAATGTTTAGTAATTGATTAGATAAAAACATATTTAATATTGTAAACAATACTTTGAATAACGGTACAACAAAATGGAAATAATTTCATACTTTTTAGTGCATTTTTTTAGTTTTCTTTTCGAAGTCGGTTTCATTTCTTTTTGTATCACCGTGTCACTTCTACACCAAGGGACAGATTCATTTGGTGAAGTGAGGGACGAATGAGGGGGTTAGAAATTTTTACATAAAATTTATTTTGAGGGTAGTAGTAAATTATTATGAAAAATTTATAATTCCTTGTACCGGAACTAGTGAACAAATTTGTAATCGTTGTTATGTTGTCCCGGATGGTATGTTGCAATTTTCAAAAAGTATTCGCGGATCGTGCAAATCGGAGAAGCATGATTCGTCCCATATTTGTTAACGCACGCACTGCAGGAATATCCCCGTTGCAACCACGTCTACGAACCATGCCGGATATAGTAGCGATATCGCATAATGAAAGACAATGCTGTCCAGACTGGAGACGCAGCCTGCTAGACAGTTAATCGATAGTTCCTCTCTCGTGTTATGTTCGCTTCGAGTTTTCGAGGCTGCACCGTTGCGCTTACCTTTTCTCCCCCTCCTATACTCGTTCTGTCAACTTTTGTTAACTGTTCGAACGTTTTACACGGATAAATCTATCCTTATGACGATCGTAGATTGTTGCTAACAATATTTTTATGCTTTCGGCGCACTGGTTCGATCAATTATTATTTTAAACACTATTTCCAAATTACCAAAATAATTCTTTTTTAGTTTATTTTATAGTATGACTGTCGTGTCACTCGTACCGAATCCATTCGCGTAACAGAAATATTTGATAAAAAAAATTGCTTTTCGCTCGGATAAATCGAGCGTGCGAATTTGATTAGTCTTTATTTTATCGCATGGAATATAGATTGTTTCAAAGGTTTTTTAATTTGTTTGAAACGCGCGCGCGCGCACGGTAAATGAAATCCGTGACTCGTGCTGCCATCTGCAAGCCAGTTCCCTGTTGTACCTACGGCGTGGAGATCCGTAGATCCTGAAGATCGACGGATTCGAAACTGTTTTGCCTACGCTGCGTGCCGATCGATCGCTAATCTTAAAACACTTCTTGTTTAAAAAATATTTGTTTCATATATTATGACGCAAAAATGTCTCTTTGAAAAAGATCCACATCGGGATCGAAACGTTAGAAACATGATTTAATAATAGCACATTTGTTGTTTTTTTTATAAATGATCGAACCTGGCGCCGATATTATCAAATTTATTATAATTAGCTAATATTGAAAATATCTCTTCGACGAGGATCTGTAATAGCGACAGACTGATTACGGATTTATTTGATTTTACCGAAGCTGATAAACAAAAAGAAAAAAAAAGTGGTCAAAGGTCGATTTGTCGGGACGAACGCGCGTTCCGAATTTTTCCGGAATTCGAGAGATAGGTACTATATATATATATATATATATTACCATATATATATATATATGGTCGACGAGATATAAATCGATTTCCGAAAACCACCGGAACTTCGGCTGTGAATCATCTCGGCAGCGGTCTAAAACTCACGGAAACTCGTTATCGTCTGACAACCCAGCGACGATAAGACGATCCGAAGCCGATCAATGAAAACGTCCGAGTAACTCGATTCCGATGGCAATAGCTACCTCGACCCGAGTAGTCGACAGAAATATTTTCAACGAACATTTCAACGTGGTCTTGCTCGACGATCTTCACAATCTCGAAACTGAATACAGAAAATACATAGAATCTACCGACGGGTTAATTCGTCTGGTTGCGTTTTTAGATTAGATTCGAACGCACAGTGGGACGAATGATTATTCTCGGTGGAAAAAATCTATGAACTAATGAACTAATTACAAAAAAAGTTTTCAAGACTTAACTCATTCTGACCTGCTAGTTCTGCTCTATTAAAGTCATCTAAATGACATAGAAAACTGGTAGTTTTCACAATGTCTAAAAATTATTGTAAAAGACTTTACTAACGAACTGTGTGAACATTAATGTAAACATTTATTTATATTAATATAGAAAATCGTGCATAGAAGCTTAAAGATTCTTATTTATTTCTGTCACACAATTTTCTTTGTAACGAATATAAATAATTACGAAGTTTTCACGTATTGATTTCTATGCTTATATCGCTGTTAAATGAATTACGATGGGTATAATTAGGGACTTTTTTTCCACCTAAAAATGGACATTCGTCCCACTGTGAAACGGTGATGCACGAAGGATTTTCACGATTCAACAGAGGAACACAATTTTTGGATAAACAAAGAGACAGGAGTCAAAACGCAACTATTCACGTTTGAATTACGCAATACCGTTGCCAGGGTACAGTGCCGTGGACGCGTGAAACACTATTGCACATTATGTACTGCACACACGCTGCGCCGACTTCCTGTTCGCGTCGACTTCCATCTTTTTTTTTTCTACCATTATCTCGGTTTCCCAGTGGACAACGTACCATTATGCGGCATCGTTCGTTTAATTGCTATGTGGACAGTAATTGTATTCACAAGTTCCAGGATAATTTGGCATTTCTTCGACAAATAACAACTTATCATTGCAATCGCTATACCAGTGGCGCATGTCATAAAATTTTGTGGCCTGCTGGAAGAATTGCCAATCTACATCTTCTATCTTCTATATAAATAAAAATTAAATGCTGTTCAGCTAATTTAAAAAAAAAATGTTCTTAATAGTTCGAATAAGGTTTTTAGAAAAAGAAAAATTGGAAAAGTTGCCCGGGAAAATGGAAAATTCGGGGAAAAATTAGAAGTGCTTTTTTCTATGGGATTTTTCTATGAACTCAGAACCATAGCTCACTCAGAAATACGTTTTTTTCTCATTTTTACTTTGTTTAAACATGTCCAATAGCTTTTCACAAATTCACCAAATGATCGCAAACAAATTTAGTGAAATTTGGAGAGGACAACGTCTGTCGGGTCAGCTGGTACTTCATAAATACCGACATCGAAGCTTCTCGTATTAGGCCACAGAAAGATTTCGAATGCAGGTTAAGTAAAATTCGTTAGACGATTATAGAAATTTATTTACACAATGAAATCTAGTTTCCTTGGGGGGTGGGACTGAGTACGCTATTTTTTAGAGAATTAGGATTTTTTAGAGGCGATCGTTCGGCAATAAATGCGTTAACCGCGATTAAACGTGCCATGTTTGTTTGCAGTATCGGTATTTCTATAATAAATATTTGCAGTGAAACTTTTATTTCCTAAAGGAACGTTCTACATATTTGTTTTTACTCGTAATCCGTATCGTGGTTTTATCGCGTTACCCGGATATCGAATCGGCGAGTAACAAACATTTCAGAAAATACAAGTTATTTTTTAAAAAAATATTCTTTTGAAAAAAATATAGCTGCGAAACGTCGATATTGATATTGCTCAATTTCAATTGCGGAATTCTGACGAAATTCAAACTGGATAATTAATTCCGTCTTCCATATATATACATATAGGAGACATGGCAGACAACGTGTTGAATTTAAAAAGTGTATTCTGCAGGCGAGTTAGGTTTATACATTTGTCAACGAGCGGTTGCATCACTTTTCAAACAAACGGAATACAATATTGCAACAATGCCCGATCAGGATGACGGACTTGTTAATTTCATACGAGTCACCGAGTGAATTTTATGCTTTCGCGAGTATCAACAAATGATTTATAAACTGGATCACATCCGTCGGATACTTAACACGTTGCGTCGCGTCAGCAGTTGATTCATAACAAATCGTTGTTGCGCGTTCGGAGGTATGCTTCCTTTGTGTCTTCATTGGAGAGCTTGTCGATTTATCCCAGCGAGAGAAGTCGAACGAAAATGAAACTTTAACAGAGTTCGCATACATATTTAAAATCTCAAGAGACAGCCGTTCGAAATAGTTTCGAAATATTAGGTAAATACAATAATTACGAGGATTAATTGAATTATTTTAACTCTTATCCGTCCTTCGTGTCAATTAGACACAGTTTTCCCGAAATAAGTTGTACTGTTCTGTTATTTGTTGGTAAAACCCGAACACTTCGTGATTTCTATTTTTTTTTTAATGCGAAACACATAACCGAAAAATCTAACACGTAAATGTTAACTGAGCGATTCGAATATGAAAACGATTGAGAAATAACTATTTACCTTGTTATTTCATCGATCCTATACTACTGTATCAATTTGACACCAAGGGACAGATTCAGTTCGTGAAATGAGGGACGAGGACGAGGGTTAATAAATTTAATCGTCTTGCACAGATTTTTGAAGTGAACCTTCTTTTGGCAGGGTTTAAGCCTAATTCGCGTCACGGAATTGCGAAATGAAAAACCGTAACGGTTTAAATTGAGGGAAATTTTCAAGTTTATATTGAGGGAAATATCAAGTTTAAATAGAAGGAATTTCAAGTTTACATTGAAGGAAATGTCAAGTTTAAATTGAGGGTAACATCAAGTTTAAATGAGGGAAATTTCAAGTTCAATTTGAAAGAAATTTCAAGTTTAAATTCAGGGGAATTCAAGTTTTGAGTTGTGAGGAATGTGGGAAATGCTAAAATCGTACAATTTCAAGTTGCAAAGTAGAAAATTGTGAAACGATGAAATTGTAAAATTCCAAAGCATCAAATCTTAAACTGTAAAATTCTAAAATTCTAAACTTGTAAATGTTATAACTTTGAAATTGCAAAATTGTGTAATTTTAAAGTTGTAAAGTAGAAAATTGTGAAACTGTGTAATTGTAAAGAAAGAGACATAGTTCATATCATTTCCCATACGCTCTCTTTCTGTGCTTTTCTACGCGGTGATTTTTTCTTTTCTAAATTATTTGAAACAACTCGAGCGGGAAGAAGAGAATTTCTTACAAGAGTAAACAAAGAGCCTGCTCTACAAGTCGAGACTTTGAACGAACGTTTCCAGCTTCCCGATACGTAATGGTGTTTCAAGGTCAGGAGTATCCGATGATAGGTGTTGATCGACAACCCGGTGAAAAATGAATTCTTTTCTCGGGCAATTCCCCGTCGCAGTTCGACGAGCCGCGTCAGCGTTATGTCAGACTGTTAACAAGAAGAAACCCGAGACAATTTAAGTAGATCGTTGTGCAGGATGCGGGCCCTAATTGCGTAACGGGTATGCTTGTTTTATCCTTCGATACGATGCGACCGCAACGACGAGTCGCGACGATGCGACGACAGATGCATTTTTTAAGAAGCTTATCGTCGCTGATGAATCGACGTCGGGCGCCTAGCTGTAGCGTCACCGTCTGGACCGGATCTCGCGGAATAATTATTCAAATCGCGTATCGTGCTCCATAAAACTTGTGAAAAATCGTAGGATTTCATGGAATTCGCCGCAACGTTCAAAGTTCAAACTCATCCTCCGTATTGTCTCGTTCGGTTAAGAGAGGCTGGGAATGCAACGAACAAGAATAGTCGAATGGGAATTATTCCATTAACCCTGATCCATCCCTGGTGTCAATTTGACACAGTTTTCCCCGAAACAAGTTATACCGTTTAGTTATTTTTCAGGAAATTTTCCCGAAACTTTGTGTGACTTTTATTATTTTAATGCTGAACACAACGGAAAAACTCAAGATGTAAATATTAACTCATCAATTTGAATAAAAATTCGATTTTCGGGGTAATTACAATAACTTCCCTATAAATCGGGAAGTTAAAAAAAAAACCATTGAAATTTTTTGTTATTTTGTGTCACCGTGTCAATTTGACACCAAGGGAGAAATTCAGTTCGTGAAATGAGGGACGGATCAGGGTTAAGAGATCGGGTGAACCGCCAATTAATAGCGTGTTTTGGATATGTCCGCTAAAAACGAGCCCGTTCATCTTCTTCGGCGCATCAATGGGTGGTTTCGTGTGGCGTGGAAAACGTGTGGTCGAATGATTGCGCGGTGGGTGTATAGTATAGTATACATATAGTGTGTTTACGCAAGGGAGTAGCTAAGCGTCGCCACATCCGTCGCGCGTAAGCGTTCACGGTCAAGAATTCGCTATGAGGATCTCCCTGTACAGGAAACTCGCATAAAATTGACTCCGTGACTCGGCCGACCGCTGTCGTTAACCGCCAATCCAATTTTATTTTCGGAAATCCAGCTGTGCTCGACTGCATGCTTTCTTCGGGGTCAGAGGACCCCCTTCGCGGCGAGGAAACAGTTTTTAGATAAAATTAAAGTTCACTGAACCTTTAGTTAGTGTGGGTTAATTGGTTAGGCCCCCTGAGAGTGTTAGACCAGGGCCCTGGACAGTCTACTGGCCCCCTTCGCGGTGAAGACACAGTTCTTTGTCAAAATGGCGAACGAGTCGCCACAATTAAGCTCAAGCTTGATTTAATTTGGGTTTAATTAGATGGACAGGCCCCCAAACAGTGTTGACTAAGGGCCCCGAAGTCAACGACCCGCCTCTGGTTCCTTGCTTATTCTAGAATCTAGAATACCCTAACTTTGAATCGACAACGAACATCCTAGCGAAAATTGCTGAACAGCTTCGCGCATTTTGTTTTCCGTGTATCGAGGTCGCTGGTTGAATAAAACGAAGACGAACATTCTTCGGAGAGCAGATCGTAGAAAGTAAAAGGAGCACCGGCGAACAAGCGGACCTCTCAGTTGGTTGTCGCGCGCATCAATTATGCGCGCCGTCCTCGGTTGATTTAACGTGTCTCGCTCGTACAAAGCGACTTACTGCACGAAATGTAAATACGGTTTATAATCCCATATGGTTAATGGTCCCTGTGGAAGCGACAAGCTACTCTCCATAAGTTCGCAGGCAAAAACTGGCAACGGTGAGCCACGCCACGTCGTCGGCTTTCTGCTTTCTGCTTTCTGCGGAATGGAAAGAGGGAAAAGAAAGTTAAGGAGCTGGCTGTGAATTGTGTGTGTGTGTTCGCTCTTAAAATAAATCGCTGGCCAGACAAAAATGTAGTGTGCCTGTGTCGCGGCGAAGGTATTCCTCGGATTTCTCTCTCTCTCTCTCACTCCCTCTTTGTTTTTCTCCGATCGACGATGTTCACGAGTTTTGTTGCCGATGACGACCAACGAGACGATGAATTCAACGATTCCGTAAACGGTGGGGCAGAACCAGAGTTGGGCAATAATCGATTAACATTTTAATCATGATTGATTGATTAATTTGTACGATTAAAAAAGGAAATTGTCGAAAAATCAGCGATTGATGAAGTTAATCGTCAATCGTTGATTAAACTAAGAAATTATCAAAAAATCGACGATTAATTCAATTGATTGATGCAGTTAATCGTGAATCGTTGATTAAACGAAAATATCATCGAAAAATCGACGATTAATTCAATTGATTGATGAATTTAATCGTGAATCGTTGATTAAACGAAAATATCATCGAAAAATCGGAGGCTGATTTAATCAATTGTTGAAGTTAATCACCATACGGTTTATCCATAAATTATAATATGGAGGGAGAGGGAGACAAAGAGAGGGAGCAGAGAGCGGATGGAGAATTGACAGTTAATCATTAATGAATTATCCGATTGACGATTAATAATCGTTAATCGCAATTAACGACTAAAGTAGAAATTTAACCGTTACTCGCAATTAACGATTAATAAGTATTTAATAATTATTTAATCGTTAATTGCGATTAACGATTGAAGTAGAAATTTAGTCTTCAATCGGCAATTAATGTTTTGCCCAACTCTGGGCAGAACGAACTACCGATACGTGTGTCGCATTTGTTACAAGGCCAACGAAACCTTTTTTCTCGTTAGTATCTAATAATAAAATTGAATTAACGAATGACTCGTCGACGTGAATAATTCGGATCGTCGACGGCCGCAATATTTCCGGACGGTTCGGAAGTAATTCGCCGGAAGCACCGGAACTAAACCTTGGAAGGAAAGAAACCAGCTTACCGAGAAGATCGGAACACTTCCTTCCTTCCAACGCGTGAATCACTGGAGACCTATAATTAATGTCGCGTATAATAAGCCGAAAGAACAAACGGTCAGCCGGATCGAAACCGAAACCTAATGAAATCACCACGGAATAACTTATCATAAATGTATTCGGAGAAACTGGTTCCGAATGGTTCAACGAATTGATAAAAAAGCTGCATTGCTTGCTCCATTCCGGTGGCGCACGGTATCGAAATCTCACTCGGTTGCCAGTTTCTTAAGCCATTAATTGAAACTATTACGCTCGCGACAAGAAATTTAATTTATGCTTCGTCGACGGTTTGGACCCACCCTTTCACTTGGTTGGACCCATATTATTCAACTGATGATAATTCTTACTGCGAGATCGCGTTCCTTCGCTGCATCCATTGGCATACACTATCAGAATGTCAATATAAAGCCATTCATTTCTCTTTTGTCAATGTTGTCAACGTGCACCTATGAAAAAATTAGTATCATCAGATTACACGGTCCAACAGTCAACAAACGTTTCGATTCTCACTATGCGATTCTTATAGAGTTCTTCGCGCTGATTCTGAGTCAAACCTTCATTTTTCGAGTTTGAAAACATTTTAAACATGTTTAAACAATCATAATGTATTACTATTGCACATCACTGGATTCGGGAAAGTCTACAGAATCTTTTGCTGTAAAGAACAATATAATATCTTTTATAGTAACATCACAATATTTGTTCGAAGACAAAAAATATGTCTTTTTACAACTCAAATTTCTCAAGAACTGTGCGTCTAGGAGAAAAATTAGGGGCAGATTCGGAATCAACGCGGAAAACTCTATAATAATCGCGTAGTGACAGTCGAAACGTCAAAGAATAGTTTGAATTTATTGGACCGTGTTATAAGCCCTTAATAAGCTTGGTCTGATGTATTTTGATCTTGGTTTGATGCATTTTGATCTTGTTCTGATGCATTTTGATCTTGGTCTGATGCATTATAATCTTGGTCTTATGCATTTTGATCTTGGTCTGATGCATTTTGATCTTGGTTTGACGCATTTTGATCTTAGTCTAATGCATTTTGATTTGGTCTTATGCATTTTGATCTTGGTCTGATGCATTTTGATCTTGGCCTGATGCATTTTGATCTTGGCCTGATGCATTTTGATCTTGGCCTGATGCATTTTGATTTGGTCTGATGCATTTTGATCTTGGTCTGATGCATTTTGATTTGGTCTGATGCATTTTGATCTTCGTCTAATGCATTTTGATTTGGTCTGATGCATTATAATCTTGGTCTTATGCATTTTGATATTGGTATGATGCAATTTGATCTTGGTCTGATGCATTTTGATCTTGGTCTAATGCATTTTAATCTTGGTCTGATGCATTTTGATCTTGGTCTAATGTATTTTGATCTTGATGTGATGCATTTTGATCTTGGTCTGATGCATTGTGATCTTGGTCTGATGCATTGTGATCTTAGTCTGATACATTTTGATCTTCGTCTAATGCATTTTGATCTCGGTCTGATGCATTGTGATCTTGGTCTGATGCATTGTGATCTTGGTCTGATGCATTGTGATCTTGGTCAATGCTATAAAGTTTATGACAGACTTATCTCGTCCAAACAACCCCTGAGAACTTTTATTGAAAATCGTGCACGAATCGTTACCCGAGCTTTCTCCGATATTTGCGGGTCGCTTTTGGCAGATAAAGCGACGCAACCCGACGATTTCGCAATCGTTTTAACAATAAAAACGACGCATTTAACATTCCGTTGCGGCAACGAGAACGCCGTTGAAGCGTACACGCTCGACCCAGATCTTATTCCTCAGTGCACGACTCTCTCGATACACCTGCGGTTCACCGTCGCAAGTCGCAGCACACGTTACTCCGCGTCTAACAGAACCTGCACCGTCGATGCACACCGACACGATGCATTCGAATAGACCAATACTATCGCAGCACACGCTCCACTGATTATAGGCTACGCTTTGCCCGTCGCATAATACACATTAAAGATTGCCTGTGCCATTGCGCTCTATGCTCCATTCGCTCTATCCTCTATCCGCTATCCTCAGATAGGATTCTGTCTGTCAATCGGCCCTGCGAGTTTAATACCTTGCCATTTTGTTATTTTTTTATTTAATGCAATTAGAATCTCAAAGTAGAGATTATTTTGCCATACATTATTTTTCAATACATCATTATACTTTATATAATACTATTGAAATATACATATTCAAAATTAATTTCGTTAAAAGAATAGATTTAATTTTGAGGGGGCGTATTGAAATATACAAAATTAATCTATTGTTCGATTATAATCGATTTGATTAAATTCAATATTAGAATATTTCAGTTTATTTATAATAACCGTTGGTTACTTGTTTAATCTTCTGTTCAACTTCTTTACTCGAATGCTTCATACTTGACGTTTAACTTTTAACCATAAAGGTGTGCTTTCTTCGTGCTTGTAGTTATATTTACCTTCATTAATAAAACTTCGTTTAATTAATTCAGTTTATTTAATTAATAATTCTAATAAATACAATACAAATTATATAGAAATAATCGTTGGCCAGTGAACAAGCAGTTTTTAAATCTATACTGTTTTTTAAAATATTTAACTCACAGGCATTCAGAAATGAGTAGGTTATGTATTACCACATTTATATTAGCTTGCCGAGTTGTTGTTGTCGATGTTGTTGTATGCGTCAAATCTTGATATCGAATTTTCAACCACTTCTCGATGAGCTAGAAACTTGAAACTTTAAACATAGCTCAGAACTGAACGACAATGCAATATTCAAAAAAAAAATTAACACATTACCGACCGGTGATTATTGCATATTTTTGCAAAATGTATGGTACATGGCTAAATTTTCATTTAGCATTTAGTATGAACTAACTAAGTCACCCTCAATAACGTCGTCTAATAGTTTCATTTAAGATTGCAATGTCAAAGAAAATTTCTATGCTTTTTTTTTGGTACAGCAGAATTATTGAAAATCCTATTAATAAGCTTCCGGTCGGTAAAGTGTTAAGAACAAAACTGTGCGTTTAGGAGAAAAAGAAAATCTCTTTATAAAATAAAACACGCATCGTTGAACGATGCGTGTTGTTGCGCGTGACACGATGGAAAAAAAAATCGGAAAAATTAACATCCGTGATGAAGATAGCGAGCTTATCATCGTTATAGGAGACGAGCAGCGCCAGTCGCGTTTCGTCTGTCGATCCGTGTAGACATTGTAGACGGAACATTGAAATTCTTCCATTTTCCGAACGATCGGTTACCCACGCGCTTATGAATCGAAAGTATCGCGTCGTGTTGTTGTCAGACTGTGGATTCAATGTATCTATTAATCACCGTAGAACGCAATAGAATGAAATGGTTTGACCTCTCAATCGGCGAGAACGATTCTTATCCGACTTGAATCGCGCAGGAAACTTTCCATAACAGTTACAGTAAATATTCTTACGAGAAATCCGTCGAACACAAATGTCTTACGATCTGCTTATGAGTTGCCAGAAGACTCTTCTCGACGCTCTTTATCTCCATCGTTATCTTTTTTAATCGAGTGTAAAGTCTGGCTGCCATTTGGTCGTCGTCATTGGAAATTTGTGAAAAGCGAATTTAGACTGTTAGGTTAAATTTATTTTAGTTAAATTAATTCTGAAAGTTGGGGGCTAACCTCTAGGAGGATACGAATTAGCTATCAGTCGATGGAACAACTGTCTTTGTTTTTTTTTTAAGTTAAATTGGTTAGGGAACATTGTAAATTAGTGAGAAGCGAATGTAGTCTGTTGAGTTAAATTTATTTTAGTTAAATTAATTCTGAAAGTTGGGGGCTAATCTCTAGGAGACTGCGAATTAGCTACCAGTCGATGGAACAACTGTCTTTGTTTACTTAAAGTTAAATTGGTTAGGGAACATTGTAAATTTGTGAGAAGCAAATTTAGTCTTTTCAGTTAAATTTATTTTAGTTAAATTAATTCTGAAACTTGGAGGCTAATCTCTAGGAGACTGCGAATTAGCTACCAGTCGATGGAACAACTGTCTTTGTTTTCTTAAAGTTAAATTGAGTAGGGAACATTGTAAATTTGTGAGAAGCGAATTTAGTCTGTTGAGTTAAATTTATTTTAGTTAAATTAATTCTGAAAGTTGGGGGCTAACCTCTAGGAGACTGCGAATTAGTTACCAGTCGATGGAACAACTGTCTTTGTTTTCTTAAAGTTAAATTGGTTAGGGAACATTGTAAATTTGTGAGAAGCGAATTTAGTCTTTTGAGTTAAATTTATTTTAGTTAAATTAATTCTGAAAGTTGGGGGCTAACCTCTAGGAGGATACGAATTAGCTATCAGTCGATGGAACAACTGTCTTTGGTTTCTTAAAGTTGAATTAGTTAGGGAATATCTAGCAACCTCTAGATTATTAATATTCGTTATTGGATACTATATAAAGGATCGCACAGTGTCTACAATACGACAGTGTAGAATGCGATGCCGTGAATCATGGTCATGAGGTTGATGATCATGTAACTACATATCACGAGCCCTAGTAACAACACGATCCACCGCGCTATATTTGTACACGCGGTAGACTCAAAACAACCGTTCGTATAATTATGCTTGCCACTATTACCTCCGATTGATCCAATCACTGAAGTTGTGCAATAAGATAACAGCGATTCTACTTAACGAGAATGCGTTTACGAACGAAGAAGAAGCGTTCGACGCAACAATTTTTCTACTTTTGTCCAGAGTAAATGTAGATCGTTCATTTATCCAACAATAATGAACATGTTTTCGCGATTCGTGTTGGTCACTATTTCTTATCATCATTAGACTGCTGATCTTTATGCATTTGTAGGAAAATTGAGTAGACGAAATACAAGATTGTTGGAAAGTTTTACAAATCGAAGATATCAATATATAATCTCCACTCATAAAATCATTAAGGGAAGAAACAACGTTGCAGACAATTTTTATTTTACATAAAGTATCCGCAGTCTATTTAAAATTCTGTAACATAGGTTTCTTTTCAATGAGAGATTGTTTAAGGCAGTGTCCCCCAATTCTTATCATTATACAACTGCGAATCTTTATGCATTTGTAGGAAAATTGAGTAGACGAAGTACAAAATTGTTGGAAAGTTTTACAAATCGAAGAATCAATATATGATCCTCCCTCACAAAATCATTAAGGGAAGAAACAACGTTGCAGACAATTTTTATTGTACATAAAGTATCCGCAGTCTAATTATTATTCTGTAACATAGAATTCTTTCCATTTCTATTTATATTCGTTTTTTTGATAGAATCTGCCGTCCTTGATATATATTTCTTGCTCTGATGTTTAACACGCATTTCGTTTGTCTCTTTGTTTACGCCGTTGGTTACGTAGTCAATCGATGCCATACATCGATTGACTCACCTATACACACACGATACGCTCATACAAATCCAATTACAAACGTATAGAAAATCTTAAAAATCTCGCTCCTACACATATTATTATTTCATTATAAATTAGGAATGGCATTAAGTACGATCGAAGCATGATATGTACCGCAGTACATAATCGGTAGAGTTGCCTCTCCCGCGCGTCCGTTCAATTTTCAGTGAAGCGGATCTCGGGAAAGAGGGACCTTGCGTCGCGTTGGTACGATGCGTCGGGAACGGAATTTCACGGGTGTGTTTCTTGCGACGAGTTTTTCGTTGGGTCGCGTGACGCCAATGGTGTGCCGAGACGAGGAACCGCAGGAAGAACCGAAAATAAAGTAGACAGGCGCCGCGCCGGAGAAACGCGTTTGAATATGCGTGCTCCGCGTCGTGCGTCGCCGTTCCGTCGTTTACCCGTGGAGGTCCAACCGGAGGAAATTTTTAGCTCGCACATCCGTGTAACGACCGTACTCGTAACGCTGCCTCCGAAGACAGTGCGAACTGCATTCGTCACCGGATCCTTTCCTTCCAGATTATTCGTCTGAATAATTTGTCATCCGCCCTCGCCGCTCAACATCGCCGTGTAAATAATTTACAGGAACTTTTCATGAGGCCTCCTCCTCTCCCGGCTACTCGTCGTCGCCACGACCACGGAGGAATTTTTCTCGGGCGCACGTTATTCGTGATCAACCGGCGAGAGCTGTTCGTTTGATTCGCTCTTGATTGCCTCGTCCACCCTTATGTGGGCGGGTTAATTTGTCTGGGAATTGCTTCTGGGATTTATCCGTGGTTTCGAGCTGGGCTCCTCTATTGCCTCGCGATCGGAATGACATACAATCGCGCTGATTTTTTACACCGTTTATGCTGTCTTTCGATTGTAAATACTCCTCCACGCCAGGGCACAGTGAGACGAATGGCAATTTTAGGTGGAAAAAAGTCATGTCAGAAAATAGATATTACATTCGTATATACTTCTTTGGGAATGTTCGCTGACCTTAATTATACCCATCGTAATTCATTTAACAGTGATAGAAATCAATACGTGAAAACTTCGAACCGTATAACGGCGAGATCGTACATTTATATTTGTTACAAAGAAAATTGTGTGAGAGCAATAAATAAGAATCTTTAAGGTATCAATATATGATTTCTCCCTCATTAAAATCGTTAAGGAAAGAAACATCGTTGCAGAGAATTTTTATTTTACATAAAGTATCAGTAGTCTAATTATTATTCTGTAACATAGATTTCTTTCCAATGAGAGATTGTTTAAGGCAGTGTTTCCCAATTCTTATCATTATACAACTGTGGATCTTTATGCATTTGTAGGAAAATTGAGTAGACGAAATACAAAATTGTTGGAAAGTTTTACAAATCGAAGATATCAATATATGATTTCTTCCTCATTAAAATCATTAGGGAAGAAACAACGTTGCAGACAATTTTTATTTTACGTAAAGTATCCGCAGTCTAATTTATTATTCTGTAACATAGATTTTTTTTTAATGCGAGATTGTTTAAGGCAGTTTCCCCCAATTCATATCATTATACAACTGTGGATCTTTATGCATTTATAGGAAAATTGAGTAGACGAAATACAAAATTGTTAGAAAGTTTTACAAATTGAAGATTACAATATATGATTTCTTCCTCATTAAAATCATTAAGGGAAGAAACATCGTTGCAGACAATTTTTATTTTACATAAAGTATCCGCAGTCTAATTATTATTCTGTAACATAGGTTTGTTTCCAATGAGAGATTGTTTAAGGCACTATCCAGCTAAAATAACTTGTTTAACCCTTAAAACGCTGAGTGAGGTCCTATAGGGACCCCAGAAAGTATTTTTCCTTAATAACTTGGTCAGTAATTTTTCTATATCTAAATACATTTATATTCATTACAAAGAAAATTGTGTGAGAACAATAAATAAGAATCTTTAAGCGGCTATGCAGGATTCTCTATATTAATATAAATAAGTGTTTACATTAATGTTCACAAAGTTCGTTAGTAAAGTCTTTTACAATAATTTATTCACATTGTTTAACTGCCAGCCCTGTATATGTGTATTTCAATTTTGGGAAATGTGCTCTGGAATTGCATTGAAAAAAGTTCGCGATTCTACAATCGTCGAGAATATACGCTTACACCGAATAAACAATGGTAATGTGAATGCTCGCAATATCCTGGCCTGTAATTATTCCTTTGAAGCGGCTTAACATCATTATCCAGCGCGTAATCATAATCATAGGTATACGCATAATCCGATCGATACCCTTTGTCACTCCTGCGGATCAACGTCTGACATAATGACATATAATGCGCCTAATGCATTATACACGAAATGGTCGGTAATATTACAACCCCCGGCACAATGTTTTCGATCGGAGCCATTGATACCGATTTTAGAGAAAACATTCACAATTTAAAAGTATAAAATATTACTTTATAGAGTTGAAACTAATGGAAAATGAAAAGGGGCTTATCGAAGAATGAAAAACAACATAAGCATTCATTTATTATAACAAAGAAACGAGAAAATAAACAAAATGTTATACGGAAAAAAGATTCCGATTAATAGAACTGCTGGAAGAAAGTTTCCGATTCGATTTACACTGTCCAACATCAAAATTCAACAATTACTGTTGGGTGATTCTTATAGCCTTTTGTGCTGATTCCGATTCTGCCCTCAATTTTTCCCTAAACGCACAGTTTTTAAGAAACTTTATTTGAAAACGAAAATATAATTCTCAATTTTGAACAAGCAATTGATTCTGAAGACTTTCCCGAATACAGTGATATCCAATATTAATACATTATGAATGTTTAAACATGTTTAAACCGAAAAATATCCTCACAAATTGGTGTAAAAGTGTTGTCTCTCCATCTCTAACAGTTGTTTAAACATGTTTAAAGATTCATAAAGTATTAATATTGGATATCAATGTATGTTGTTTTTAATTCTTCAATAAGCCCCTTTCATTTCCCGTCAGTTTTAACTCTATAAATTAATATTTTATACTTTTAAATTGTGAATGTTTTCTCTAAAATCGCTATCAATGGTTCCGATCGGAAACATTGTGCCAGGGGTTGTTGCAGAATGGTGGTGGGCTTCACGAGCAGTGAAAATCAAAGTTAGGAAATTAAATATTGAGCATCCTCTTTCCAGTCGGCACAGACTGGAGTCGTTTTCTTCTCGAGTGTGTCGTGTTAGTGTAGGAATCGTTATTGGAGCTCTCTCGACAAAAGTGATCTCGCAAGTGGTTCGGTCGCCATTTTTCGGGCCGAGTCCTAAATTTTTCTCGGATACGTAGCGACGTTATGGCGGCATCGCTTTCTACGACACGTGTTCCACCATGTGTTACGACTCCTGGTCCTCGTAAAAATCACATGCAGTCTAGAATTCTGTAAGAACGTGTTTCGGGAGTAAAAGCTTATGGTTGCGGTTATTGTACACACGAAATTATACATGTCCTTACCCGACACTTTTCTTTTTTATATCTGTTGCGTCTTTCATTAGGAAGTGTTAGTTCAACTCACAAAGAAATGCTGCTTTTTTTTCAACAAACAATTCCGTTCACAATTTCGTTTACAGTTAGCTTCACAATTCTCCGATTTTCAATTTACCAATTACCTCGTGATTTTAGAATTTACTAGTATTTTACAATTTCACAATTTTTTAATCTTACTATTTTACAATTATTTTACGAGTTTACTATCCACGTGTCGAAGGACGGCAACTCTAATCTTCACTAGTCGCAAATAGTGCAAAATTCAAAAGGATACCACTTAATGGAAGACCCTTTCCTTAACACTTTACCGACCGGAAGCCTATTAATAGGATTTTCAATAATTCTGCTGTACCAAAAAAAAGCATAGAAATTTTCTTTGAAATTGCAATCTTAAATGAAACTATTAGACGACGTTATTGAGGGTGACTTAGTTAGTTCATACTAAATGCTAAATGAAAATTTAACCATGTACCATACATTTTGCAAAAATGTGCAATAATCACCGGTCGGTAATGTGTTAAATATAATGATTCGCAGTGGAATGGAAACGAGAGAACATTTTTGAGGACAAGTGTGGAGACACCAACCGCAAGCCAATCGAAATACCAAAATGTTCTCATGTTTTAGGGGACCCGCGGTTCGCTAGACGTCCCGAATTTCGCGCATAGGATCGGTACAAATATAGATACCCGCTGTTATTTCGGAAAAGTAATTTTTCTCGACGAACGTTTATTACGTAAGCGAAAGTAACTCGAGTCTCCCGCTGGATCCTGGCTCTCGCAGCTACGATAATTAATATTATCGGTCAGACTGTGGACCTTTATGCAAAATAAAAACTGTCTGCGTCGATTAGCAAAAAATAGAATCGAAATTGAATGTGATTTCTTCCCTTAATAATTTTCATAGATGAGAAATCATATATTGACATTTTCAATTTTTCAAGATACCCGGTCTAATTCTTATCAATGATAATTCATCACTATATCAAACATTTAAGTAGAGGAGCATATACTACATCAAAATCTGCATGATTATATAAAAAAAGTATATTATATTAATATTAAAAAATTCAGGGAACCAAGCATTTTTAATTGAACGTTTTAATTAACTCGTGATGAAGATTCTGAACAGATTCTGATATAAATGGGTTTTAATCATTTCCTTTAAACCGAAATAAAATTCTATTTCGGTTTCATTAATATACAGATGTTGGAGAATATATACACATACAATTTCTATCAATTTTCTCTTTGTTTAGGAAATTACGATCTTAATAAAATAAGTTTTCATCAATTCAAAATATTTGGTTCATTAAAGTGAATATTTAACCAAAAAAATTGAGGGACCCAAAAATGTTTAAACTGAAATAAAATTCTATTTTGGTTTCATTAATATACAGCTGTTGGAGAACATGTACACATATAATTTCTATCAATTTTCTCATTTTTTAGGAAATTACGATCTACAAAGTAAGTTCTAATCTCTGAAACCGTACGATAAATCATAGAACAAAGGATGAAGTTATATTAATTAACTTCTAAATATCAATTCCAAATATTTGGTTCATTAAAGTGAATATTTAACCAAAAAAATTTGGGGACTCAATAATGTTTAAACCGAAATAAAATTCTATTTTGGTTTCGTTAATATACAGCTGTTAGAGAACATACAGTTTCTATCAATTTTCTCCTTTTTTAGAAAATTACGATCTACAAAATAAATTTTAATCGCTGAAACCGCACGATAAATCATAGAACAAAGGATGAAGTTATATTAATTAACTTAGAAATATCAATTCCAAATATTTGGTTCCATAAAGTGAATATTTACCAAAAAGAATGTTTTATTACCAAAAAAAAAAATGAAAATACAATTATCCGTATATTTTTATGGAGTGGTCTCCGTGTTTTCGGTGAGCATTTAACCCACGGTCGATTTTACTCTTGCGATCTGTCAGCGAGCAAGCAGGCGACCAATCGAGCACCGTTGTAACGATATCCTACGTCACTGCGTGCGTAGTCACGTGACGGGACCAGTCGAGTCACTCTTTGGCCCTCGAGGATCGTTGACGATTCAGTTTTATCGTGACCCGCGCGCGCGATGTGCCCGAGACGGAACGGTAGACTACGTCCAGCCTGTCGTCGTCATCCGGCGTTCCATTCAGGGAAAGTCCCGTGATCTTCTATCCTCGACGAACTCGACACGCTCGTCCAGAGCTCATAGGATTTACACGCGCGATCGACGTCGATACTGTGTATCTATCGGCGATCCATCGAGTGAGACGTGACACGTTCTATCCGAAGTGTACCGTCCAAAGGAGGACAGAGTGTCTCTTGGAAAGTTTTACTTTCGACACGTTCCGTTCCGTTCGGTTCCGCGACCGAGGCGAGCAAACGTACGCGGCAGTAGTAGCGGCGAGTCGCTCCACATTAAAATCGAGAAACGCCGTGAAAGTATCTATCTGCGTGAAAGGGCGACTCGACAAGCACACGACAGTTCCGGACGATTTCGTTCTGCGATTCGATCATCGAAACAGTGCCGAACTAATTGTGATTCTATCAGGGATTCAGGTGATACCCGTGACCTACGTACACCTGTTTTTCCAACGTCGAATGCTGGATTTTTGTGGCGCGATAGTTTACGATAGTTTACGATAGTGTTGTGCGATACTTTGCGATAACGATCAGTGCTCCTCCGAATGTCGAGAGGAGAACAGAGAACAAAGCCCAGTGTGCCCGAGTTCTGAACGCGAGTGTACCACGACGAACGATGGGATACAGTGGTCCGAGTCAACCCTGAAGAATCTTCGATTCGTCAAGATGTTGAAACACATGAATCGAAGCGGACGACCTCGGGTCGTCGCTAGGAAAAGGAAAGGTCGGTCGTTGTCCAGAAGCTGGCCTGGCACGCCCCGGCCCTTATCAATCGTGTCCAACGAGGTAAAACGTCTTTCGTAATTAAGGAATTTCTTTTATCTTCTACGACAGCTGTCTCGTTCGTCAATCGGAAAGCAAACGGTTTTCTATCTCTTGTTTTTTTACAAAAATATTGTACCTCCTTGAAAGGGGTGACCCTTGGAGTGATTTGAAACAACGTTTTCCTTTGCGAAAATCATGTTCGTGACTTCATTAATTATTTTTCTGAAAGCTTAGACCGTCAACATGTACACATGTAAATTTTAACTGCACTTTCCCGCGTTTTATAATTCTACGTGTATTTTAACAAGCGTGTATTTTAATATAACATATGGGATCCGCCATTTTGAATGTTGAATTTCGAATTTTGTAACTTCAGATTCGTAATCAGACACCCCGAAAACCTCTCAATACTAGATTTCATATAATTCTTATGAAGAATTAAGTTTTGGTTACTTTTTCGCGATTTCTGGACCGGAATATACACTGTGAGCAATGTTAACACGATTTTGCAAATATTTCCGATGATCTGACAAGAAAATGTTTACAACGAAAATTGATCAGTATTCATTTTTCTACAAACTTCGATATAAGAAATTTCATATGAGAAAATTTTCAAATGCAACTGCGCAGGATTATATGAAAATATCATATCGATTGTAACATTATTATATTTTTTTCTTTTTGTGCGTGTCCCTTCTTTGTTATTAGACGAGTAGTCTTGTATCTTTTTCCTTTTTTTTGCAAACACTTATGTAAAAGAGCTTCAGTCCGTCTATAATAAATAATAATAATATCGTAAAGCTTACGTCGGAAAGAAATTCGTTCAAGATTACAATTAAAGAAAGAAAATATAGAAAAGAGAAACGAAAGTTTGTTCGATTATCCGTAGGAATCGATAGCCGATACACTCGTCGATAACCCAATCCCGCGGTCGTTAGGGTTTATTGAAAACGAAATGCAACGCGGGTCGCTCTCGATTCCGTGGTAAAAACGTTGGTGTTATCGTGCGTGAACGATCCACGCAAGTGTGTGCGTACACGGACACTGTATATTGTATACCGTGCGCGATCGCCCACGCGGAGTCCAAGGGCCCACGCAGAGCACGAATATACACAGGGCATGTATAACGAGGACGACCAGGAGATAAAGAGGAAGCAATGCGAGGAGATACGTTGATCGTTTGTTATGGAGGAATCCATTGGCGATCGTCTCGCAAAATACGAACTCGATGGAATTTTCGCACGGATCGCAATCCCAGAATTCACCCCTCTTCCAATTTTCACGTTGATCGTTACGATTTACACTGCTTCGAGTAAATTACTAAGTCATTAAAATATCTTTGAGCCACCCCCACCACCATTTAATAAGATTGAAACACTTTTTTACGATTAAAAATACAATTTACAATTTTTGATAGAATTAATAATACAATTTACAAGTTTTGATTGAATTAGACGTGCAATTTACAATTTTTGATATAATTCATAATACAATTTACAATGTTTGATAGAATTAGAAATACAATTTTTGATAGAATTAATAATACAATTTACAATTTTTGATAAAATTAATACTACAATTTACAAATTTGCTACAATTAATAATACAATTTACAATTTTTTATAGAATTAAAAATAAATTTACAATTTTTGATAGAATTAGACATACAATTTATAATTTTTGATACAATCAGAAATACAATTTACAATTTTTGGTAGAATTAAAAATATAATTTACAATTTTTGATAGATTTGAAAATGGAATTTACATTTTTTGATAGAATTAACCCTTAGCACTGGAGTGGTGACTCAGAGTAACCATTAAGAATTGTTCTACCATTATTCATGACATTGTTTATATTATTAAATATGTTGTGATCTAACGACATACTAAACATTTAAGTATTGTACGAGGTATTACAACAGTTACATATTCGTAAAATGAAAAACATCATATAGAATGGAATTATTCTATCTAAAAAGAAATGTTTAATCTTAGAGTTAAAATCACTCCGAGTACAAATGGTTAAAAATACAATTTACAATTTTTGATAGAATTAAAAATACAATTAAAAATTTTTTTTACAGTTTACAATATCGTTTACATCGTTACAATTTAAAACGTTTACTTAACAATTTTACTAACAACACGTCGAAAACTGACAACTACTCGGCAAATAAAAATATCGCGAAACTTAAAACGACACGTCTCAATGGAGGACCCTTTATAAACCCTAGATGCATGGTTGTGCACCTTGTAATATTCGAGCACGATGTCCGTTAATTTCCGGTACGTCGAGCACTGTTTTTTTTATCGTGTTTCGGATCGTTCGCATCACGATACGCTGACTCGCAATCGAATCGCTGTACCGTCGACCGGTGGGAGTTGAACTTTTATCCCGAAATTGGCTAAATATTCGCTTCTAACAATCGAGTCGCGAGGGAGCGGTCCTGTGAATGGCGAGTATAACCGGCGTATCTACCGGAAGTCCGGCCTACAGGTTCCGGCCCGCGTGCCGCTCTCATCTCGTTGTCTCCCATGCGCGCTCTCTCTCTCTCCCTATTTTTCTCTCTCCCTTTTTATCACACGCACATTGACGCAGCTGCAAAAGTCGAGCGCAACTGCAGGTGGGACCGAATTAGATTATGAACACGATGTCGTCTGTTCCACGAGACACACGGCACGAGTCTTCACCGATCTCGAGTATGCCATTCCGAAATACTTGTGACTTACTATAGCACTTTGTACTTGTATAGTATGCAGTAAAAGAAAGTCAAGGTGATCGAATAAAAATGCGATCCAAGTATGCATATTAAGTTACTAACACGTTAAGTGCCTTATCAGGATCCTAGAAATACAAAGAAAAATTTAATCGATGAAACCAAAAACTGGAAAGAGAAAGTTTCATACCGTAAATTTAAACTACTCGGCTGCGTCGCGATAAAAATTACTGATCTTGCTTGAATATTAGACTGTCAGCCACAAATTAAATATTAAGGAATAAATCAAGATGATATTGAAGAATAAAAATAAGAAATCTATTGCATTGAACGGCTGGAATGTTCTAGCCGGAAACAATTACTAAGTCAATCCTAACCAAATATGTTAATGCTGTATTCGAAAATGTTCATTATATTGTCTCAATCTTACTTTATAAGTTATCGTTGTAATGTTGACATGCACAGCCACGTGCATGCTGCTAATAATCCCATTTGGGGTTCTATAGCTTAATAAAAAAATAAAAAAGAAATCTATTGGGGCGAAAGTGGCAAAATAAAACGGCGAGCACAAGCACGTGTTTTGGAACGAGATAATCGTGGTAGAAGGTCGATGATAATAGTTATTCGTCCCGTATAATATCGACGATGGTCGGCAGCGATGCAGCCCTTGTAATGGTTAATTAATGAAAAACTTGTGCAGCGTATCTTGATCGACATTGTGCGCTAAACGATTCCTCGACTTTTAAGGTTAAAAAAGGTTGCCCACTGCGGTGGTACGTGAGCCAGAAAAGGCGAAAGGTTACCGTGAAATAGAAAATCCAGGCGCCACGTCGCATCGATTAAATTATCGGTAGCACGTGATCCGCGCGTAACATATCCAGAGTTTTCATGGCAAAATGTGAAATTGTAACCAGCGTAATAATCATGCTTGTTGTTCATGTTGCAGATCGACTATCCGGAAGTGCATGGAGGAAGGATGCATCGACCACCGCACCCCCATCCCATAACCGACCATCGACAGGTCAACCTGGTCTTCGATGACACGGTAAACATCTGTTTTCGTTCGTCTCCTTTTTTCGTGCAAGCTAGAACCCAAACCTACTCGTACCCACTCACCCTAACGATCCCTTTTTCGACCTGAATTCCTCTACCTCGAGGATGAGTCATAAATAGAAGCGTTTTCGAGTCTGGTTTGTCGCGTTCCGCGCTACCAGTTACTATCTCGTTTTAGAGTGGACGCGCGTTATTTTTCGATTTTATTGAAGTGATACTTCTTTTGGCAGGATGTAAGTCTAATTCGCGTCACGGAATTCGCGACATGAAAAAGTGTAACGGTTTAGATTGAGGGAAATTTCAAGTTTAAATTGAAGGAATTTTCAAGTTTAAATTGTGGGAAATTTCAAGTTTAATTTGAAAGAAATACAAGTCTAAATCGAGGGAAATGTCAAGTTTAAATTTAAGGGAATTCAAGTTTTGTATTGTGAGGAATGTGGGCAATGCTAAAATTATACAATTTTAAAGTTGGAGAGTAGAAAATTGTAAAATTCCAAAGTAGCAAATCTTAAACTGTAAAATTCTAAAGTTGCAAAGTTGAAAATGGTACAACTTTGAAATTACAAAATTGTACCATTTTAAAGTTGCAAAGTAGAAAATTGGGAATTCCAAAGCCGAAAATCTTAAACTGTAAAATTAGAAAGTTGCAAAGTTGAAAATGGTAAAATTGTAAATTCGGAAAGATGCAAACTGGAAAATGCCAAAATTGAAAGATTGTCAAATCTTTAAGTTGAAAATTCTGAAATTGTGAAACGTAGGGAAATTTCAAGTTCAAATTGAGGGAAATGTCAAGTTTAAATGGAATGAATTGTCAAGTTTAAATTAAGGGAAACTTCAAGTTTCAATTTAGTGGAATTCATGGTTTGAATTGTGAAGAATGTGGGAAATACTAAAATTGTACAATTTTTGAAGTTGCAAAGTAGAAAATTGTGAAATTCCAAAGCAGCAAATCTTAAACTGTGAAATTCTAAAGTTGCAAACTTGTAAAGTAGAAAATTGTGAAACTGTGAAATTGTAAAGAAAGACACATAGTTCATGGCATTTCCCATACGCTCTCCTTCTTTGCGTCGCAAATTTTGATCGTTCATTACTAGACTGCAAGAAGGTTCACTTCTGCCGCGCATGGTTTTTTACGCGGTGATTTTTTTTTATATTTCATTGTTCTATTCTTATAATCGTAATTTTCAAATATGCATTTTTACCGGGTCATTTATCTGGTATCTCGTATAATCCATATCACCGGACGGCGCGAAAGAAAGTTGAACGCGTTCGATCCGTGACGTACGCAGTAGACACCCACGTGCTCCGCATTGGATGAAATGCGAATGTCAGAGAGAAAGAGAGAGAGAGAGAGAGAGAGACAGAGAGAAAAGCAGACAACTGGAGCTGACGTCGAATGTACGGAGTCGTAGAAGTTTTAAAGCAGTCTCTACCTCGTTGCACTTTCCCATGCATTTCAAATGCACCGACGTGCACTCGCCAACGAAGAGAGAAGTTTTATCAGTCCGTGAATTTTCTTATTTACATCGACGTGCACATAGGGAAATTTTCTCGAGTGGACAAGTAAATAGCAGTCATCGCGAAACGAGAAAGGTTTTCCTTCTAGTCGAAAGTAGAACGAGCCACGATTTGCACGCATATACACTATGTCCGGTGAAAATTCATTTTTTTTTTCTTCTCTTTCGACCACACAGTAAGCCGTTTGCTCTTTTCGACCGCGTTTCGATTTCTGGAGCTGTGATAAATACGTGTTCGACAATTTCAAAACAAAACCTTGGAATCTTCTGCAAGATTATCAGGAGAAGCTGTATAAAAGCTGCGGTTATCACAAGTCGCTTATCGATCCGATTGTTGTAAGACAAATCGCTCGGAAAATATCGTTCTTTTACGATTTACTCGGTTCTTCGAAACGCAGCTTGCGCGGGTAAGATGATCTACCGAAGTCCCCTAACGAGTCTCTGGAATGCATATTGGTTGCATGCACTGGTATGCCTGCCGCTCTGCCTCGGTCTCCGTCGAGTAGGAAGAAACTGAATGGGAGAGGCAATTTGGAAAGTCTGCGGAGCAGGACAAAAGGAAAAGTGAGGGCACGACATAACGGGTCGTATAAATCATCCGTCGGGTCGGCCAGTGGCCTTTGAGCAGTTACCATCCGCTGTTGGAAGCTTTGAGCAGACCCGGTACCTCTCCGCGCGGTTTTTCCCTTCTCTCTCTCTCTCTCTCTCTCTCTCTCTCTCTCTCTCTCTCGATCGTTCACCGATTGACGATTGACCGACCGTCGACTCCTTAAGCTTGATTCACATTGGTCGTCCTTTTCCTTCGCGTACCGATCCATGCGACGCCGTAGATCCCGGATCGATCGCGCGACCCGTTCCCCGTCCCTGAAAATCGTGCACCCGAATGCAACTAGAATATTTTGCATAATGTTGCCGACCTCGCAGCCAGGCCCACTGAATTACCGAGAGTAGTCGTCCTTGCACCTGCCGATAGATATTCATGGGGAAAATCGTATCCCCACAGATCCGTCGCATCGCTCTACAGAGGACAATGCATTTTCCGTTGTGGAACAAAAGAATCGTCGTTTTCCTATCGTTTGAAAGCTTCCATCCCGTATTTTATGCGTCTATGACACAAATCAGTAGACGCTATTTGTAACAGCGAAAGGGTTTAGAAGACTCGAAGAGTTTTAATATATTATTCTCAATGCATTCTCGAATTATCAGTGAAAGATATAAATCGACATTTGGCACCTGTGTCTCGCAATAGACCCGCAACTTTTTATTTTGCATAAAGATTCGTCGTATACCGGTTACAGTTCCCGTAATGAACTGGACTAACGCGATGTTAAATGTTCAATCTTTTTAAGTAACCCTCTTCGTACCCTCAGGGTTTCAAATCCATTTACCACCCTAAACACTTTTCGATGGAACTTTCAACAGTAATTTTTATTCTAAACTAACAAGTCATCGAATCGTTTACCATTTGAGATTTCAATGTAAAAGAAAAATTCTAAGCTTTCTTTCGGTACAGCAAAATCATTGAAAATCCTATTAATATTGTTCCGGTAGATAAAGGGTTGAGGATAGGTTTCTGAACCACCTTGGAGCACCATAGAGTTTAGATATCGTATGAAAATCTTTCTCCAAAGAAAAATATTTTCAAGAGGTACTGGCGCAATGTTGGATGTTCAATTTTTTTAAATAACGTTTCGTCCCCTCAGGGTTTCAAATCCATTTATCCCCCTAAACACTTTTCAATGGAACCTTCAACGGCAATTTTTATTCCAAACTAACAAGTCATCGAATAGTTTCCCATTTGAGATTTCAATGTAAAAGAAAAATTCTAAGCTTTCTTTCGGTACAGCAAAATCATTGAAAATTCTATTAACCCTTAGCAATCGAGTGATAACCCAGAGTTACCACTAAAAGTTGCTGTACATTATTCAAAATGTTGTTTACATTATTAAATATGTTGGTATCTATTCAATTATATAGAAAATTGGGGAAAAAATGAAAGTGTTATCTATAGGATTTTCTCTTCCTTAAATTGAATATCCATGGCCAATGATCACTCAGAAATACGTTTTTTCTTCTCATTTTTACTTTGTTTACACATTACCAATAGCAAACTTGATGTTCTTGGCGCACCGGTTCGATCAATTTAATTGAAAGCAATTTAGCAATACCTTTTATGTATTTTTTAATAATTCACAAACGCAATCACTTTTCTCTTGAAAAGGGTCCAAACAAAAACCGAAACGTCGAAATTAATATATTGCGAAATTGCTTTCAATTAAATTGATCGAACCGGTGCGCCAAGAACATCAACTTTGTTTAAACATACTTCATCGACAAAAAGAAAAGTTATTTCCAATAGCGTTTCACAAAACGATCACAAACAAATTCATTGAAATTTGGACAGGACAACGTCTGGTCGAGTCAGCTAGCAGTTTTTATAAATTTCGTGATCGTTTAAATGGCGGTTGAACGAGCGCGAAGAAAAAAAAAATATTCGTCGCGATATATACCAAAATGTTCGCTATCATTCTAAAGATCGTTGGTTGTCCCCAATCGGTGGACCGGGGCTCGAATCCCGTCGGGGTAAGAAATTATTTTTCACCGTTTATTCTCCGTTTAAATTTTCACGCTCGACTTTCAACTTCCGTCACATCGACTTCCGTTGTATCATAAAATTGTTACCCACAGCAAAGAAGTTTCACTTCAAAAACCTTTTCGTTTGATCCTACTACCGAGCATTTTATTCGTTGCGATATATACCAAAATGTTCGCTATCATTCTAAAGAATTCTAAAGATCGTTGGTTGTCCCCAATCGGTGGACCGGGGTTCGAATCCCGTCGGGGTAAGAAATTATTCTTCACCGTTTATTCTCCATTTAAATTTTCACGCTCGACTTTCGACTTCCGTTGGATCAGAAAATTGTTACCCTCAGCAAAGAAGTTTCACTTCAAAAAAAAAAAAAAGAAGCAGAGGAAAGAAACAAAATTGTAGACAGAAAATTTGGTCGTCTAAAAAGAGAAACGTTTCGTTAGTTGCACGGGTTCGGAAGCTACAGGTGGGCCCCCCAGCGTGCGTCTCCCCCTGATGCGACGGACCTGGAGTTCGCCGCTCGGTCGGCGGGTCACGTGACCCTACGCTTTTGAAGGGAATGCCGGTGACTGGGCGAAGGGTGGGGGAGGGACGAGAGGCAGTTCTGTGTCCGCTACTCCGAGAAGCTGACGGTCTACGACACGACACGACACGACACGAAACGAAACGACACGGGACTGACGGGACACACGGCCACAGACCAGACGCGCCACGAGCTACGTAAACGCACACACAAAGAAGGTCACGTCGCCACTGCGTGTGTACTCTGTGTGTACGATCGCATATGCGCTCGCGAACGAGAAGGTGCGACCTGCGCGAGAGTCGAGTCGAGCCGAATCGAACCGGATCGGATTCTTCCTGGTGAAATATAAAATCGTGCGACAATGCGGACGGACAGTGTTCGTTTCTTCCGTTGTTTCTCGTGATAAAGGACAACAACGTAGAAACGTGTGCCCTAACAAGTACCATCGGCGAGGGATAGCATGGACGCCATCGGCATGTACCAAGTGAGTCTGGACGGACAATCTCCCGCGACTCAAAATGGCCTTGGTTTATCGGAATGCTTTCCTCGTTCGCGAGATTTCCCGATGACGGTTCGTGTTCACCGTAAAACGATCGCTATACATCGCCAACATATGTATTATCGCGATATGTGACAGATGTCACGGTGTTTTTGTTTAGATATGAACATACTTGTACTTGTGTCCCACTATTTCCGTCTCTCTCTCTCTCTCTCTGTTTCTCTCTGTTTCTGTCTCCTATGTTCGCTCGATGCTGCATGTGTGATGTCATGTCTGAAAACCTAACCTAACATACCAACGGAGTCTGTACACCCATCACGCCCATTCCTGGTACACGCTACTATGTATTCCGTATAAGCGAGCTACTCTCTTGCTGGAACTCGCGTTTTTTCGCCCCACATGATTCCTCGATCCCGTTCTCTTTCCAGCTTGTCTTCCTGCCGATTGACAGACATCGATGTAACTGTGGTTAGAAGGGAAAACGCCGCATGTGACGATCCGAGAACATTCGAGTTTACGCATTCGTTCAGCTTTGCAATAGTAGGATTTACGTATTTACCGGAGAGAAAGTCATGGAAACAAATTCGAAGGGCTCGGGAAGTAACGCGATTAGTAATCAAATGTTTAATCAACGATATCTCGAATATATTCCTTAGAACCACAGATGCGTATAGATGCCTCGCGCGCTAGGTTCTGTAGGTATTTTTTATCGCCGAGAAAAATTTCGAACCTTTAGGATATACTTTAATGCATCGAATTGGCGAAAAAGTAGTTTTGATACTTTAAGCTGAAATAGAGCCGAATTTTGTTATTCGAGTAATGAACTTTAATGAGTAAGATGTTTTGCCAAAAAGGATAAACAAGAAAATGTTTTATCGATTACAGTTCTTCGTTTGAACAAGGAAACTCGGTTTTATTTCACCTTAAAATACCAAAATTGCTTTCTTATTGCCAACTGAAATATAATACTTTTAATTACACAGCTACAGAGAATTCTATTTTGCAATCGAACTGACAAAAACATTTGTTCTCTGTGCAGTTTTCCCAAGGCCTGACTGGCAGGCCAGAACTCTACCAAAAGTCTAACAGAAGCAGCCATTCGAGCGACACGAGTTCAGCATACAGCGGTTCAGACACAATGACGTCTGTGCAAAGTTCGTTGGACGCGGATCCGGATGATGTTGACCTTTCGGGGCTGGTCGAGTCCATAGTGGACAGCGACGAAGAGGAGGATCTGGCGGAGAGCATGGACGTAAGGATTAATTGAAAGATACAACTTTGGCATTCTAAGATCGAGATAAACATTGTTCGTTGTTACTTTCAGAGCTTGACTGTCCGTGATCCAGTCAGAGAATGCTTAGAGAAGGATCCTATGGAAAGAACAGAAGACGATATAGAGACCCTGTTAGAATTTACGCAACAGTTAAAGGCCTTCACAAACATGACTCTAGCGGTAAGAAGAGCGCTGTGCGCTGTAATGGTGTTTGCCGTGGTGGAACGTGCTGGTATGATAGTTTTAAACGACGGGGAGGAACTGGATAGTTGGAGCGTGCTTATCAATGGTGCTGTGGAGATCGAGCATAGCAACGGGGAAATCGAACAATTGCATCTTGGTGATAGTTTTGGAATCTTGCCCACTATGGAAAGACTATTGCATAGAGGTGTTATGAGGACAAAGTATGTATCGTGCTCTGTCTAGTGAGATATTCGTAAGTGATCGAAGAAAGTATTACCAAAACAAACATGATTCTCGTTTTAGATGCGACGATTGCCAATTTGTATGCGTGACGCAAGCAGATTACTTTAGAATTCAACATCAAGGCGAAGAGAATACAAGGAGGCACGAGGAAAACGGAAGAGTGATTCTAGTAACAGAATTGAGGGGTGCACTGGATGGCGGAGCACGTAGGGGTCACGTTGTTATCCGTGGCACTCCCGAACGTTTAATGTTACAGCTTATAGAAGAAAACAGTATTACCGATCCCACTTATATAGAAGACTTCTTATTAACCCATCGAACATTTATCGATAGTCCTTTATTAGTTGCGAGTCAATTGTTAGAATGGTTCGATCAAGCACAAGTCAGAGACAGAGTGGCCAGAGTAGTGCTTCTTTGGGTAAACAATCATTTTACAGACTTTGAAACTGATCCATCTATGATGGAATTTTTAGAAGCTTTCGAAACAGGATTGGAAAGAGAGAAAATGCAGGGACAGCAGAGGTATGTTTAACGGGCGTTCACGTTATTTAAACGTTCGAGTTGATGTAATCAAATGTGTTCTCATCGATTACAGGTTATTGAACATTGCCTGCGCAGCGAAGGCCAGAACGCGGAACGTGACATTAGCGAGACCCAGCAGGGACGAAGTTTTAAATTTTAGTATTTTAGGCGGTTACGAAAGGGGTTTCGGCATTTTTATCTCGAAGGTTGACAAGAAGTCGAAAGCAGAGGACGTTGGTTTGAAACGGGGCGATCAAATTTTAGAAGTAAACGGACAAAGCTTCGAGCACGTGAGTCACGCCAGAGCTTTGGAAATTTTAAGGGGCTCCACCCACCTCAGTATAACCGTGAAATCAAATTTACTTGGTATGTGGTCATTATTTACTCGCTACAATCACTTATTACAATTCTTTTATACGAGCGATGAATTACTGTTGTAGCGTTTAAAGAAATGCTTCAGATGCCAGATGATTCGCCGAGGCCGCGGGCAAGAGCAAACAAACCCGAAATTTCGAGACTCCAAACGGATCCGCGTGCAAGGTTGTCCACGCACGGGGATCCGATCACCCCTGTAAATCCACTGAACTCACTAGTGAGCGGTGTTCCGTTATTAATTCCCGACTCTAATATCTCTCCATGCAAAGATGCTAAAAAGGAACACAAGGGGTTCATGACGCTTGGACCGAAAAGAAGATTACAAAAAGCACTCATGAAAATGAACATACTGCCAAAGAATACTATTAAGTAAGTTCAAGTAGCGAACGGTGAAATTCTAGTTTGGCTGAAATGGATTATTGTAAAACGCGATATCTTTTCTTATAGCGACGGTGTACAAGTAGACGATACCCTTGCACCTCCTCACACACCGCCGGGAACGGGTCTCTCGCAGACCACTACCAATCTTTATCATTCGAAAAGTAATCCCGATCTAACGTCGTTGTACTGTTACGACGACTTACGAGCGCCGGACTATCCCGAACACGTTTTAAAAGTTTACAAAGCTGATCAAACTTGTAAATATCTTCTTATTCACAAGGAAACGACGGCGCACGAGGTAGATACATTACACCGAATATATATATCATCGACAGATGATCGAAGATATCCGCTTCTTTGCTAACGTATTTCCTTCTAGGTGGTAATGCTTGCTCTTCAAGAGTTCGGTATAACTGAGAGCAGTTCAAACTTTTCCCTAGCTGAAGTTAGCGTGGGAGATGGGGGCATGATCAAGCAACGTAGGTTACCCGATCAGCTTCAAAATCTTGCGGAGAGGATCGGTTTGAGTTCTCGATATTATTTGAAAACGAACGGTATCTCGGAGACGCTCGTAGCAGACGAGCAAGCACCTGAGCTGATTCGCGAGTCTCAGGTGCATTTCTTACAATTGAACGCGGTCGAAGTCGCCATTCAATTGACGTTACAAGATTTCAGTATATTCAGGTAAACCGACAGAAATAGTTGCACACCTCGCTTAGACACACCGGAGCCACATGTATTTTCACGAACATTCTGAATCCTAGGCAAATCGAGTCTACGGAGTACGTGGACGATTTGTTCGAGTTGAAAAGTAGATACGGAGTGCCTATGCTCAGGCAGTTTGCAGAACTAGTCAACAGAGAGATGTTCTGGGTTGTGACAGAAGTATGTTCCGAACACAACCTCGTTCGACGTAGTAAAATAATAAAGCAATTCATAAAAATAGCTCGTAAGTGTCTCGTTCATAAGATTTCGTCGCGGTCTAAAATTTCATTTTACCGGAAGCGTTCAAATGTTCGTATTCGTCGCACAGGTCAATGTAAGGAATGTAAAAATTTCAACTCCATGTTCGCGATCGTGTCTGGTTTGGGTCACGGAGCTGTTTCGAGATTACGAGCTTCTTGGGAAAAACTGCCAAATAAATATCAGAGGCTATTCAGTGATCTGCAGGAGTTGATGGATCCCAGCCGCAACATGAGCAAATACAGACAATTGGTGGCATCCGAGCAAACACAACCTCCCATAGTGAGCCATTCGATCAGCGATCGGTTTAGGGTCCACTACGGACAGTGAGCAGACTCAAAACACGGTCTTTCTCTCTTACAGATCCCGTTCTATCCCGTGGTGAAGAAGGACTTGACGTTCATTCATCTCGGCAACGATTCCAGAGTGGAAAGTTTAGTCAATTTCGAGAAGTTGCGAATGATCGCGAAGGAAGTAAGATCTTTGACAAGCATGTGTTCCTCTCCCTACGACTTATCGATAATGCTGGAAAGGGGTGGTCAGCCACCTAGTTCCGCCATGGTCGCGTTAAATCAAATGACCACTGGCAATCAAGGTAAAGCAACGCTAACTGGTACGAATACGATCAAGAATTGTATATCGTGAATTGTTTTCGCTAACAGTATTGCATTGTCCAGGCGGACAAACGGCAACCGTGAAAAGACGGAAGAAGTCGACCGCTGCGCCGAACCCGAAGAAGATGTTCGAGGAAGCGCAGATGGTCAGGAGAGTGAAGGCTTATCTCGCGAATATGAAAGTGATAACGGACGAGGAACGATTACACGGTCTATCCGTGGACTGTGAACCTCACGCAGGAGCGGTCGCGGTGGCTGCGGCGGTACCTTTGAGCGCGGGCAGAGGAAGGAGACATCCTTCTCCTACTCTGTCCACGACGAGTAGCACCAGCAGCACCAGCGAAGGTAGAAAGAGTATACAAGGTAAGCATCGATCGTGCACTATTATTTTCTCGTTTCGTTTCCTTTCGGATGATAGAGCCTCTATAAATGTGCGTTGGACGGTCGGTGGAGCAGCATATCTAAATTATTCGACGTACACAGGTACAAAGTTTGGAGCAGCGTCACCGCAAGCAGTGAGAAAAATACTTTCGCTCTCCGACCAGCATAAGACTCGACCGTACCAGCCGAAGCATTGCGTCCCACCGCTTCCAGTGCCAGGATTAACCTTGCATTCCAGCGGACCAGAGCCCAGTCCTGGCGCGCCCAGAAGAGTAGGCTCTGGCAGTCGCGTATCCACACACGAGAGATCCCATAGCGATACACCTTCCAGTTTATTGCCACCCGTCGATCTCAGCGCCGAGAGCAGTAGCGTGACCAGCCTGAGCAATCTTCAACCCTTAAGGAAAACCTTGACCAGCGGTGAGTTCGTCGATTTTCATACCGAACAAAATGGTTCGATACGAGATGGTGTCTCTATCGTTTCGACCGCGCACTTCGCACACGTGAATATCTTAACGATACTAATGGATACTCGGTGTACTGTACCTTTATTTTTCTCTATATTTATATTTGCTAGAGCTTTAGACAACGACACCCCCCTCTCCCCACGGTGCGCTTTTCTAAGTTATATCTCTAAATTTTTGAACGTGCTATGTTTTTAATACGAACACGATGATTAGCGGACACATCTCGTGAAGTGCCATCCTCGTGCACCTTCTTCATTGCTCGTGACATTACACCTGGCCGGGCCTCGGCAAACCAGATACTCTCTCATATATTTTTTTTCTGCACGCTGCACAGCCGTTTACGCAATTCATAAATGTTCCATGTTATATTTAGCTTCTCCATTTTTACACGCATCTTGTACGCCGATTATCGTAGCTCGCGCTTACTTTTCGATCAATATTATCGTCCCAAGTATATTACGTATGTACACATATAAACATACACGTATACGTCTATCTATCTGGCTGTGTATGTATATATGTGTATGTATACCGCGGTTCTGATCCCAGGGCGAAGCACGTCTGGCTTTAATTTAGATCACCCTCCATGGGACATACGGATGCGTGAATGATTACCTTCTACGATGCCATTTAGAAATTTCTATCTTGATAATAAGCTTGGCTTTATCGGTCACTCGTGCGTCATATGCAGCTCATTCTTAGATACGTTACAATTTTCGAAACTAAAATTACACCCTTCGATCGTACAGCTGTCAGATCACTTCACGATTCAACTCGATTTCATCTAAATATGTGAAATCGAGTTTGGTCGTGCACACACGTTTGGAATTGTACGATCGAGAAACACAATTATAGTTTCGAATAACTGTAACATGTTTAAAAATCGGATGCAAAATATCGTAGATATAATATCCAACGTCACTCGGTGACCTGAACGATTTGAACGAATGTATTGTTAAGCCTGCCACGACCAGGAGTTTCAACAGAATTTCTGCGTTAGAGGTAGTCGATAATCGCTTACAGAGTCCCACGACGCGACGATTCCACCCGATAGGCGTGCATCGCGAATATCCAAAATGGAAGCGAGCTAATTCGCGTCGGAGTCTTTCATCGGTGTATTCGTTAGAGCCAGAGAATGCGAGAAGAGAAAAAGACAGAGCGAGAGAGAGTGAGAGAGAGAGAGAGCCACGAATCTCTGTGACCATGTGTTCTAACGATGATCTCGGCTATTAATTAGATAACTAGCAGTTAGAGGACGCAGCTGGGCGAAACTGGGCATAGAATCTGTAGTGATAGAAGTGTCTTGGGGACGTGTGCGTAGGTTCGGTGACGAGCAGTGACAGTGGTCATAGTACACAGCTGGACAGCCACAGTGGAAGCAGCGTAGAAGCTGGTGGCAGTCCACCGCCACCGCAAAGACGGCACTCCGCCATGCAAGGTACGTACCGATCTAGAGAAAATCCACCAACGTATCCAAAACGCTCGTGTTCATACCTATCTTCTTAACCCTTGTCCGCTCCGTAGATCGTAGAACTAGAAGGTAGAGAAAAGAAAGAATCTGGAGTGATCCGATGTTGAACTTCCTACCGGCCAGCCATGGAGCTAGGAAAAGTCGTATTTCCCGTTTGGTCACGCTCGAAGGACACCGTTTACACGATCGGCCACTTTGCTTTTCCTATTAGACTCGACGATGGAACGCGTACCTCGAACCGTTCTCTTCGAATCTGTAGTTGATTTTCGAAATTGATCTCGAATTCCTTCCTTGTACTATAAACATTTATATTTGTTTCTAGAGACGTACGTTAGGGATACCGACGTCGAAAGGTAATCCTAGAAACTAGTCAAGATCGTGTCTCTGTATTTGTCAAACGGGAAAGACGACCGATCCCAGAAGCATGGCTCGAATCCATACCGCTCTGGACACATGGAGCACGTGTTTTATCCAACGTCCCGATCGAACACAGTAATTGCGTGAATTCCTTCCCCGCTGGTCGGATAAGCGTTGAATCGGGCCGACCGTTCATTTCACGACAGGACTTCTCTATCGTAGTGGTGTGTGGCACGATACTGTCGTTGGTAACCAGTAAACGGGAATGACCGAATTGAAACGGTGTGATATTTGTTGTACGTCCGTCGACAAGCGTGAATCGAGCTCCTGCCAAGATCTTGATCTTTTGTTTTCCTTTCGTTGTTCTTTATTTCTCAATGTTCATATTCCCTGAATCATTCTCCGGGACACCTCGATCGGATCGTAACGCGCGAAGTAACGTCACGTATGTCCCATGGTTCACTCGCCTTCGTTCGTCCCGTTATGGCGTCCATGGCGCTCGTTGAAACTCTCCATGGTGCCGAATATGGGACGATATTCGTTATCGTTTTAGTGGAGCCTAAGTAAACGTGCTTATAGTCCCGCTTGTATCTCGGAGTTACATTTGCTTCAGTACATTGACCGCTTAAAGCTTCTTTTCAGAAACTCGCTTCTTTACGCAAACCGGCCACTGTTACGCATACGCCATAGATATGTAAATATACATATACACGCGCGTACATCGTTCCGATTCTCGCGATCTTCTTTCGCTACTCGCGGCACACGCACTCCAGAAACGATATATCCCTTCCGCTAGAACATTCTCGAGTTTCTCTGTCGGAACATCGATATCTTTATTTATATTCTTTTTTTGTTCATTTTCCCGAATCCATCATTGTTCATCCAATCCCACGAGTCGATTCCCCATAACTATTGTACATTTTGTAAAAAAAAGCGAAGCAAACAAACGAAAAAACACGATTTGGTATGTGGCCTGTGTGTGGTGCAGGGTCTGTTTTGAGAGGTGGTGCCCCTCCGTTCCCTCACGCGGTAGCAGTGTTACCTCCGCTTCCTGCGAACCACAACCAGAATCACAACCATAATCATCATCATCATCATCACCACCACCACCACCAACATTATTACGATCATCACCATCACCAACCCCAAAATCCTCAAGGTGAGTCCGCGACCGTCTTGTCTTCGCCTGTCTTTAGTTTCTTTCCTGCTATATTGGGCTGACTTTGTATCACACAATGTGCTCCTTTCGAGCGTGTTGCTTCCGGGTGAACCGCGTGTACCGCATGCCTCTTCAATTATACGGTGTTGGTAATAGTTAATATTTCTCGATCGTAAATTTTTATAATATATAATTAATATATGTTCTCGGCGTTATCATTGATCGAATCTGTGCGCCGAGAACATGTATTAATTATATACGGTGTTGGGTCGATCGAGCTTTAACCTTGTCGATCTTCGAGAGAATTCGACGATCTACTAATACTACTTTTTCTACGTTTCGATGTAGTTTGCTGTAATAGTTTCTTCGATACGGTGTCCTATCGCAATCGACGCGACACGCCCGTATCGAAGACGCTAAATCGGTCTGGTGTATTACGAGACCGGTATGTACGTACCGGAGGCAACGGGTTCGAAGTGTCGTTGGTGTCAGTGTGCCGAACGCATAAGCTTGATTTAAGACTGCTTGCCTCGATGAAAGTTGACGCGTGCACGTTACCGATCACGCGAGCATCCTCGCCTGCCTGCCTCTCTCTCTGTGTGTGTGCTTGCGCCGCGTATTCAAAGTGTGCTGCATCGTGTGCCGTGTTTCCCTCTGTCGTGCGTTGCTCGCGATGGCGTGACTCGAGCGGAATTATCGAAAGACCGAGGGCTTCTTTTCAGGGTATATTAACTGGTTTTCTGTGGTTATCCTCTTCTCGGGCAGATCCAGCAGCGAATAACGAGTGTGTTTGTTGTACGGTTTTCACGGAAAACCCGTTCGTCTGTCGCGAACGGGCGTGTCCGAGCGAGTACGATGGGTCCCGTTACGAGATTATCCAGGGTGACACTTGTTTTAGTTCACAATGAAAATTGCTATGGCCATTGAAGGTTCCATTAAAAAGTGTTCATCCATAATTCGTGTAATACAATTTTCAATATTATTCAATACTCACCGGTTCCTTTTACATTGCAATGTTAACTGTGAAACTATTAGATGACGTTATTGAGGGTGACACTTGGGTTAGTTCACAATGAATATTGCTGTGGCCATTGAAGGTTCCATTAAAAAGTATTCAGTCATAATTCATGTAACATAATTTTCAATATTATTCAATAATCACCGGTTTTTTTATATTACAATGTGAAATGTGAAACTATTAGATGACGTTATCGAGGGTGACACTTGTTTTAGTTCGCAATGAAAATTGCAGTTGCTATTAAAGGTCCCATTCAAAAAGTGTTCAGCCGTAATTCGTGTGACATAATTTTCAAAATTGTGCAATAATCACCTGTCGGTAATGTGTTAATATTGATTTTTGAAAAGGGTAACATCCTGATTGGGGTGAAATTTCGTAACGGACCGGATCGCATTCGCTCAAAAATGGCGATGGAGTAGATAGTTAGCGGAGGATAGGAGGAGAGTAATACCGGAGAGTTAGAAAGGGCGGTGTGCGAGAGATCGAGAGAAAGAGAGTCGAGGGTTTTCAGGTTGCACGGGATTAGCGGTAGGCGTGGGCCTCGGAGTACCGGCCGGACTTCCTCCTCCAGGCTCAATTATAACGACGATGACTACCATACCTACGATGACGTCGATGACGACGATGCGTCCAGGAGTCGGAGGAGCTCAATGTCGTCAGCCGCCCGCATACAAAGTCGCAGCACAGATGGCAAAGTTGCACAGGCTTGGTCGTGCACACAGCCACGAAGGTGTTACCTACAGGACCGAGCACGAAGATGGTACAAAGCAAACACAATCGCTACGTACATAACAAACCTACTTTATCTTACCACGTTTCTATTTTATACGTCTTTTTCTCAAATTTGTGGATCTCGAGGCTTGCGCTCTCCCCACCGCTCCAGCCACGGGAGTGATACCGAAATTGATTTCTGTTCGAATCAGCCTTTATCGAAATTGATCACGATGATTTTGTCTATGCTTGCTTCGCCAGCATTTCTTCGTTTCGCTATCGTCAAGTACCCAGCCAACAATCCAGTCAGTAATCTGCTCATGATTTCGTATAAAAACGGCAAATACCTGTTTCCGTATTTGGCGACAGGTCCTGGTGTCTGCAAATTCCGAACAAATAATTTTCATTCCAGACATTTTCTCTTAATTCTGCTCGAGTCGATTTTCCTGACTGGGTGCTGACGATCATTTTATCTATGCTTGCTCCGTCAGAATTATTGAGTTTCGCTGTCACGAAGTATCCAGTAAGCAATCTGCTCTTGATGAATTTCATTTTAATTTCTAGATTATGTAATTCTTATTATTTATTTATTATAGATGGGCTGAAGCCCTTTTACATGAGTATTTACAATATCTTCGAATCCTCATATGGAGCAATAAATCCTTTAACTCGCATTATTGCTAGCTCAAACACATTTTATAATAATATTGATTTTTTCAATGGCACGTTACAGGCATTCAAAACGAAATTGCGCTGTACTATTCTCTAATAGTACCTATATTTGCTTAGTTTCGCGCTGTCCATAATTATGTAAATTTTAGATTAAGACTTAAGATTAAGATTCTTTTCTGTCATACTATATAAACTGCATACATTTGTATAAAAGGACTTCGGTCCGTTTAAAATAAATAATAATAATAATATCAAAGAAAAGAGAAAGATACAAGACTACTCGTGTAATAACAAAGAAGGGACATTTACAAAAAGAAAAATTTAATAATGGTACAATCGATATGGTATTATCATATAATCCTGTGTAGTTGCATTTGAAAATTTTGTAAAGAATCAATGAAAAAATCAATACGATTATAGATAGTGCATGATTTTGTATTAATGCGATTCATTAGATTAATTAATCCATAAGTAGATTTCGCTTTAAGTGTTTGAAATTTTCATTTGCTAGCATTTTCTTCAGTAATTTCAATACTTACAAGTCGCTCTTAGCCAAATTGAGAGTTTTAGACCGAAAGTTTTAGATCAAACTGTCCTCAATTAGGCCTTTCATAGTATTTTTCGATCGAATTTCGTGGGAAATTCATACCAAATCAAGAGCAGATTGCTTACCGAGTTAATTCCCACATCGAGACAGCGTTACGGTGCCCGGGTTGTTCCTAAATTTAGGTTACACTCTAAACTCAGTGGCGGTTCGATTCAAGTGTAGGACCCCAAGCGGTAAATATTTTGGGGTCCTCAAACTCAAAGGTAGAAATAGACGTTGGAAGAAAATTCTCCGAAACTTATTAATAAAAACGGAAAGTAATGAAAACATTTCGTACCGTTACAGATTAAATAAATTTCTTTGGAATTCGGGGCCCTATGGTGTCCCTATGGTATTAGTCCGGTTACCATTAGATCCGCCACTGTATAAATTTTGCCACAATTACACCGTTCCCGATTTCTCTAGCTACCTTTCACTAGAGCATAGGTACAACATGAATGTATGGACGATTCGAGCAGGGACCCGTTGTTTGTTGTTTCTTACTCGATGTACGTGCTCCGATAATCGCAGCAAAATATGTAAATAACGACACATCCGCATTCTCCAATTGTACATTTCGCGAAATGCCTGTTTCGTAATCACACGTCACAAGCATCACTCGTGTTCCCATTTGCGTTCTTCCGCCTGTACGATCGAGCATCGTTTGTCGCACTCACTTCCACGCATAATACACCACGTTCGTCTCTAGTGCAGATGTGGACATAGTAAAGGCAAATTGTCTCAGTCAGAATCGAAGTTGACCGCGTTAAATCTGGGGCCCAGATTCTGGGCCTTTCCTAAATTCTACTCCGTGTTACACTACTGTGCAAAAGAAAAAAATCACCCGGTAGATATAACGACAAACAATATCCTTTATGTAGAAAATTGTATTGTACAATGATTTATATATACGCGATAACATATTCTCAGAACTATTCAATTATAAACAGCGGAATCCTTTTTCAAAATTTACCGTCTTCTTAAATGTCCCTTTCTATCGATCGTATATTTGTTTAGAAAAGATGTATTAATGCTCTCGACGCACTGGTTCGATCAATTTTTACTTGAAAGCAATTCTGCAATTTATCAAATTCAAATTTCCACGTTTCGATATCTATGTTCAGACCATCATCAAGGAAATTAATAATTGCGTGTGTAAATTGTTAAACAAAAAATTATTATATTGACTATTGTCACTATTGATGTCAGTTGATTAACCATTGAATATCTAATTATGAAATAAGTTACTCGCTTGCTTTTTGAAAATAATTTTAATTTTTTAGAACAGACGTCGAAATTTGAATTATATAAATTGCTTCTAAGTAAAAATTAATACATCTTTTATTACCGTCTTCTTATTTGATTTGTCACGTTTTTCTATTAAACATGGCTCCCTGGGTGCTTATTTCTATTGCACAGTAGTATCGTATCTCCGGTGTCATCACATCACGAGTTCCGGCACTGTACCAGAGAGACGGCCGTGATAATACGCATTCTTACGATAGATCGAATTTTTTTTTCTCACACGTGTACGTTACTTGTCGGTGTTCGTGCACCCGCACGAAGCTTGTTGCGATTTATCAATTGTTTATCCACTTATTTATGCATATATATATATATATATACATAGTTTCCCCTATTTGTTCGACGTTGCCGTGGCATGCCCAGCTTGCTTGATTTTTGCACGACACATTTCAAGAGAGTTCAGTTTCTCTATCTTGTTTTTAGTTTTTCTTTAAGTTTGAAGCGGTTCGATTGCTTTAGAAGATGAATTTTACGATTAGCGTTTTCTAGGGCGTGTGTGCCTTCCAGTAAGCGAAATGCTCGGTTTCGGCCACATCTTTGTCAGCAGATGCATGTGTATTCTGCTGGCAACGTGGCAACAACTATTTCGAACTATACTCGGATAGAGAACATGTCATACGTTGCTTCTGAAACTGTAGTCTTTTTGGAACATCATCAGAATAGATCATCACGTATACAGTATATTCTCTATAGACGCGACAATTTCTACACGGTAGATGCGACCAAATCCCCCCGAGGCTGTCGCGTCTATAGAAAATATACTGGTATCCTACTTTCAAAACACTGGTACTGTTTCAGTATCATCTGGAATCGCAGAAATCTGTGGACTATCATTTAAGGGGGCAAGACAACCCCTATTTTACGGTATTTGTGTGCAGAAAGAAAGTTATTTCTGTGATAACACTGATAAATATACATATTTATCGGTCTGACGCTTCAGTTTTGCTATGATTACACGTTTCATTGAAGTGAAACTTCTTTTGGCAGGGTGTAAGCCTAATTCGCGTTACGGAATTCGTGACATGAAAAAAAGTAACTGTTTAAATTGAGGGAAATGTCGAGTTTAAATTGAAGGAAATATCAAGTTTAAATTGAAGGAATTTTCAAGTTTAAATTAAAGGAAATTTCAAGTTCAAATCGAGGGAAATGTCACGTTTAAATTTAGGGGAATTCAAGTTTTGAATTGTGAGGAATTTTCAAGTTTAAATTAAAGGAAATTTCAAGTTCAAAACGAGGGAAATGTCACATCTAAATTTAGGGGAATTCAAGTATCGAATTGTGAGAAATGTGGGAAATGCTAAAATTGTGAATCGATGAAATTGTAAAATTTCAAAGCAGCAAATCTTGAACTGCAAAATTCTAAAGTTGCAAAGTTGAAAATGGTAAAACTGTGATATTGCAAAAAAAAAGTATAATAGAAATAGTTGCAATTTCTACACTGGTTTCTCTGACAATGGTTTTTCACCGGATCCCCGTTATACTCGTACAGAAGAAGGTTGTCGTCTGTAAGTTCCACGTAAACGTGTTCTCTTTATCTCTGTAATAACGAATGCGCAGGTGTCAGTGTTAAGATTCGGCTAAGGTAGACGACAGTCGTGAGCGCGAGCTAAACGGTCTGTCTCAGGCGCGCAGAAGTATCTCGCGATGACAGAACTAAACCGATCGTTCAATTTTTCAGATGACGACGACGCCCAGGTATCGGCGGTTTAATCGATCCACCACGGGCGAACAGTTGGAGTCGTGGAAGCTGCTCGCCTGGTCTCTTTCCACGAAGACAATGAACATCCCTTCGTCTAAGTGTGTCGGACCGAGCAAGTTAGCTTTTGCGAGAAGGACAAAGTCGCGGAACTCGTGCTGTTCGAACGTCCCGAAGACGACGGTACTCTCGTCGAAATGTTTCGAAAAAGGCCGGTGAGGTTCGAAGATTGAAAGGCACATGGACGCGAACGATCGATACGCACAGCGTTTCCCGATGATTTTGCATCGGAGGGTCCCGGAACTCCGTGAAGCTTCTTCGGACACGGACTAAGGACGGAATGCTCGTCTTCCACGATCGCGAGCAAACGAGAATCTCGGAAGCTATGTCCGCGAAGATACGAGAATCTCGAGAGGGAGAGAGAGAAAGAGAGAGAGAGAGAGAACGAACCTCTGGAACGTGAAGGGCTTGAGGAGAGGAAACAGCGAAAAGACAATGACGACTTTTCGATCGGACTGATAGCGAACTTTTCCGTCGCATACGACGGCGGTTCGCGGGACTAGGACGCGAAAGAAACAGACGTAAAATAATATTCTATATAAATGTGTAATAAATCGAGTCCAAAGATGTTATATATACCGCGTATCGCCGCAGGGAGTGCGAACGACGGCGAGTCCTGTATTATATACTTTTTAGGCTAATCTGCCCCCCCTCACACACACACACACATACAAACACACACCTAAACCACCATCACTCAACCCCCCCTGTAGATTAAGTATAACTTGGTGTAAATAGTGTAGCGTTTAATCGTAGACTACAATCGGCGAGGAAGAATAACGCGCGAGACAGAGACGTAATTGAGTGCAAAGCGGATCGGATACGCACCCCAAAGGAACCTCGAATCGTCCGATGCGACGCGTTCATGCGACGGGATTCGACATCGGCCGTTCTTTTGTTTTTCTTTATGTTCCCCTTTTTAAATCGATGCGCAACGTCTGCCGGTGTCGCGAGTTTTTAAGGTTTTTAGTCATCGCGTTTCCGAGCTTCGTTCTTTGTTACCTTTGTCGCATGGAAGAACAGGCGTTTCTAAGCCGGCAGAGGCGCTCGAACATACACACACAGTTTTATTTCGCTTACAGTTTGACCGGCGCGTCGAACACGTTCACGGTGACTTCGTAATCTATGGGAGATCCGATTCTTATGACTTTCGATGTGTGTTGAATTTTACCGTTGATGCGATCAAGTACAAAGTATTTTTCAAAGACTAACCACGAGCGGCGTTGCGAGAATAGGTACGGGATCGAAAAAAAGTACTGTTCCTGGACTATTTGGAATTCTTATTAAGGCGGCTACGGCGCGTGTAGCGGTCGTAAGTGTGAGTGTTGGACGTCTAATTGCGCGTGTAAACTGAACGATGATGCGAGAGAGCGAGATAATTGATCACAGCGAGAGAATGCGAAAGTGTGAGAGAGTGAGAAAAAGGGAGGGAGAGAGAGAGAAACAGTGCGCGCGAAATCTTCGGAAGATCGATATACAACAAGGTATTAGCGTTTCAGGATATTTACGAGATGACGAAAAGCAAAGTCTATATATTGCATCGCGTATGCTCAAACTTATTTTTACTGTATCTATAAACGGAAACGAATTTTAGATCTGGCTATAACTGATTGTATATGTATATATGTATATATATATACATATGTATACGTGTATATATGTATATATATATATGTGTGTGTGTATATATTGATATTCTCGATTCGCTCTGCCGCCGATCGAAGATGGACGCTCCGACGGCGACTCGTCGAACTCATATTTTCCGAAATTTTATCAGTATCACGGTATGTCTTAGTTTTATATAAATATATTATATAAATATATAAATATGAATATACCTATATGTATACCCGCGCTGTACGAGTAAAAGGAAACGATTGAGAGAGAGAGAGTGAGAAAGAGAGAGATGCTAGTGGCGCATGGTCGGTACTCCGCCGTTCTGGATCCGGTTAAGACGACGTACCACCGAGAGGAGAATGATCGTGTCGTCAATGAGACGGAGGTGGTGCGCACGGCTGGTTTTATCGTCGATGATAATATCATTTCTCCTCGCCCATTTGACTCTTATCTTATTGTATGAACGTTCGAAAAACAAAAAAATGATTCGATCCGTATTTCTCGTCCGTTTGTGTGCACAAGCCTCGAGTCCTTTATCGGCGTGAATCAAGGAAAAAACTGCGAATGCGCGTGCGGGAGAAACGAATGCGGTCACCAATGCGGAGAGGGCCCGACGTCGGGAAGGCACGTCTCCTCCTGCGATTACGGTCCGTCGAAAGACGCCGCGTGAACAGAAATCTCAAGGATCGCGACGCGGTGTTCGAACCTTCCGCCGTCGACATTCCATTGTGTCTTGCCCGATCGTCCAAGTCGCCCAGTCGCCATGTTGTATTAATTATATGCTTCCCCGAACAGACTGCTAATAACCGATATGCCGATCTCGGTCGATACCGCGTTGCGTACCACTTCTGAGCTGAAAAGAAAAAGAAAACATCAGACAGCCTCGAACACCGCGTCGATCCTTGGCTCACGTCCGCGATGTTTCCGGGAATAAATGAAGGGGCTACTTTTCCGTAATAGTAGCCCCGTTCCTCGGCACATCCCGGACCCACCGAGATTTACTGCATATTCATATTAATATCTCTTTGTACATATCCTAACGACTTTTAAAATATTCTTAATCCAACACGTTCTCGCAGAAAAACTGTTTAAATCATTGTATCCGGCGTTCCATCGACGCGAAAGCTTTTTTCGTGATCCGAGAGTAGAAAGGAAAACCTAAGCGAATAGATCGAGAAGAACTCTACCCACCTTTTTTTCCGTTATTTTCTCTTTCCGAATAACGATCATCGTAATTCCCCGAACCACCCCGCTATTTTCCGTTTCTTTTGTCAACACCGACTTTTTAGATCTTCCTTATTCTTTTCGTATCGTTTACAGTTCGAGGACACCACTCATTCCATGGAACATTTATGTGTTCGCGGAGCGACGCGATTCCGTACCTCTTTAATATCGTCATCGTTCGAACGCTTTTCCGTCCTTCTCTGTGGATCGACGAACTCCGGATCACCGGTCCAAGTAGTTTTCTAAACGACCAGCGTCGAGTGCGACGAGCAATAACGTTTAGCCGCTCGAGGTGGCAGGGCGAAGGGGAGAGTTGAAGAGGAACGGAAACGGCGTTCGAATAGAACAGACCGAAATGATTCGTCCTGAATTGCAAAAGAGCCTTTCTTCTTCCTCTAATTTTACGAAACTGATCCACTTTGTCGTAGCGTTCATGTAATTGTCAGCGAATGAGAATATGTTTCTTTGAGAACAAAAGAAAGAGTGTGTGTGTGAAAGAGAGAGAGAGAGAGAGAGAGAGAGAGATAGAGTGTGTGTGAAAGAAAGAGAAAGATCTAGACAAAAAGAGATATACGTAGATAAGCCTTGAACTTTCTTCTTCCACGCCATCCCCCTGTCTTCTTTTATGTTTATTTTTATTTATATTCCTTGCCCCTTCTTCTCCTGTCGTTTTAATTATTTATGAAAAAATACTTCGAGACGAAGCGACTGCGAACAATGCGGTCCTACTCGCGAATAACACAAGACAAAATGCAGGAAACTTTTTGTATTTAATTTGTTTAATAAAACTTGGATCATAGTACAATCGTTTCGACTGATTTGCGGTTTCGAGGTACACGCGCATATATTACGGACACTGCACGCACCCGCGCGCGAGTCCCTGTGCTCGATTTTCTCTGTCGAAAGGCTTTATTCGATGTCCTCCTTTTTCTTGGTCAACCCTGTTCTCTTTTCATTATTTCTCGACGGAACGAAAAAATGAGACAAAACAGTACAAACGAAAATTGATTTTTTAAAGAACAAATGGAAGAGAGAGAGAGAGAGAAATGCGAGCGAAGTTCTACGGATAACACGTTTGTTAACAAATATTTTTCTTAATTTTGTACATACGCAAACGCGCGCCTTTCGCGTTTTTACTTGATTTCTAATTTTTCGACGAATCTCCGAGTACGGTGTGTATCGTTGACTATTATACAGACTTTTATTTTGCGAAGGGTTTACCGAAATACCGTATATATATGTGATTAATTTTAAACAAAAATAGAACGTAGCTTTTACAGGAAAATTTATACCGAAGATCGTTTTGCTTTTGTGGCTGTTTCAAATGAAAACGAAAAACAACACGTGGTCGAGTCGTCGATCGAATACGGAAATAGGACATGTTTGAAATATTATTTCTAGCTATTCGCGTTTTTAATTCGAAACGTTATAATGTTTCATTGAACTTGTTTACGAAGGAAAATTGTGAAAAGTCAATGACGGATGCCGTACGCGCGAGAAGAATCCGTGGGAACGAAACTGGTGGTGATACTACTGCTACTATTTTGTACGATACAATGTTTTTGTATATCTGTCTACCGTATGTATAGGAACAAAGTCTACCGAATATAATATGTGGTTAAAATTGTATCGAACACGTATTAAAACGATTTGTAGCGTGACGGACACAAACTCCGGTTGTATTTATCAAGAGTCACACATAGATGTTGTTCCCATTAATGTACACCTGTAAAATCCCAGTCGAACAATATATAAGCTACTAAAGGATTGGCGAGGAGTTCTTTGTACTTTATTCGCGATATGCGTTTTCTTCTTGAGTGAAGAAGAATGAGAGACAGGAAATTTAACATTGAACAGTACCTGTACAATAGTTAGCATGTGGAAAGTGGATATAAGTTCTGTTCCATTCTGAAAGTGGGGTATTAAAAATCTCTGTCTACACTGACAAAAGTGTTAGGCAGAAAAACCCTGGGTGTGAGCACACCCAGTCAGTGAAATCTGTTCGAGCAGATTAAAACGAAATTCGCCGAATACAATATTAAATATCAAAATCAAAAACAGATTGTTTACTGATGGGTAGGGATGGGATCAAGTTCAATAACCAATAAGTTTGATTTCATGGATTTCGATTACTACTTGAAAGCAATTAAAGTTTCGATGATTATACTTGAAAAGTATTCATTGTATCCTAGTTATCGAACCTCGGAACGAGTACTTACAAGTTTCGAAGATATACTTATAAGTACTTCGATGTTGAAAGTAATCGAAACTTTTACAAGTAGTACTCGAATCTTGGAAATCAGAAATGCATATTAGGTTTTAAGTAGTTTCTTTATTAAATTCGTAACTATTTAAGAATAATATTTCATTTACAATACTTGGTTTTATCATATTTCTTTTTTTATCCATGATATTTCCTGTTTTTGAGCATACTCTTTCTGAAGGTACAGAAGTGGCCATTATACAAAGATAATCACGTGCAATTTTTTATAAAACAGAGTACTTCATTGAATTTTCACGGCAAAATAATAACGGGTCTTCTTCGCGTTCTAAATATTAAATTATAGAAGATAAAGGTTTTTGGTTCTATAAAGTGGTGGTTGTTTTACGTCTAATAGTCAGGTAAGGGATGAACCATGGGGATGAAATTCAAGGATAAGTAATAGTAGATAGAATGACGAACTGATGAAGATAGAGAGACGAACTGAAACGCGTAGATTACATGAGTGCGATTACTAATGCTAGAGAAAATCTTATCGTTGGTATACAACAGTGAAATAAATAAAAAAAAAAGAATATTGTTTACTTGAGTGGGTATGGATATCTGTCTCTCTCTCTCTCTACACTGACAAAATATTATAGGTGGCAGAGTAAAATAATCGCGTGATAGAAATGATAATATTCCGTGGTTCTATTAATGGAAAACGGTGCTGATAATGCCAGATACGATTATGTATCCTGATGAAATGTGAGCCAAGGACCGTGTCCAAGGCGTAACACGGAACACAGGACGAGAATCGGTGGCTCGACAGGTATGTATGTAACCATTGCCGCGTCGCGTCCGGTGCTGCACCCGGTTGCCTGTAAATTAAAAACTCTCCGATCGACCGGATCGGCTTTCTTAAACGACACGTTACGTTACGGTATGCATTTCTTTCGGCCCACCTTTAAGGTTATCTAGTTCCTGCTCCGATACTGCTGGTTTCTGGTTTGCCTTGCCACACCTCTACGGACTGTGGGCTATGCACTATGGATAATACCAGTTTCAGCATAGCATTTCTTTTTTTTTGTTCACCGTTGTTCCATTGCAAGGGTATTACCCGCAAGCCAAGATAATGAGATAATCGTCCCTTTGTTTCGCGCTCCCCTTCCGTTGTTAAACGACGTCGATGGAAACGTGTAATTTCCAGCCAATTACACAATGGTACTTGGTTTCAAGTAGAGATCGTGGTTTTGTACGTGTATTAATAACACACGTGTACACGTGTATTAATGAATCCTCATTTGAATTCGTATGAATATAAATTTCTAGGACATTGATATTAATTTATGCATAGCCCTATTTTTCTTTCGAAAATTAATAACTGTATCCTAAAAATTGAAACAAATTAAAATATGGATACGTTAACACACGTGTATTTAAGTACACGTGCATCCGTGTACTTAAAACGACACGTACTAAAGTACGTGTACATGAAATACACGTGTACACGAGTATTTAGATAAACGTGAAATGGGAAACGATGTAACTGTAAAATTACAAAGCAGCAAATCTTAAATTGTAAAATTCTAACGTTTCAAAGTTGTAAATTGTAAATCTGTGTAATTGTAAAATTGTACAATTTTAAAGTTGCAGAGTAGAAAATTGTGAAACTGTGAAATTGTAAAGAAAGAGGACGCATTCTTTGCGTCGCAAATTTTGATCGTTCATTTCTAGACTGCACGAAGGTTCACTTCTGCCGCTCGTGGTTTTTTTTTACCTTGTTTAAGTTTAGTTTAAAGGTGAGTTCCGAACCACCTTGGCCGTCACAGTATTAAAGAATTTCATATCACACTTCTCGAAAGTCAAGAGATTTTTAGGATTTGAAAGAGAAAGAACGAGAGAAAAGATCGACCAGCGTGGCATTTAATAGTCCGAGTATATGGATACGCTAAAAACATGTCTTCGCTTCGTGAGTGAATCGGAGTCGTGAGTTTCCCATAAATATTTATCGCAAGACTGTGGGGAACGCCAAAGGTTGCTCGATGAAAGTATCGTGACCCCGAAGCGCGCGGGATCGTGCTCGCATTTGCGAAGGAAAATACTGTGCGGAACATAAGGCAGGGAGTCGGCCGAGAAATGCGACGCAGAAAGTCTCGTCGATCGGTGGTGGTTCGTCTGATATTAAATAATTTCTTTAGCCAGCAACATTTTTCGATTCCAACGCGACAACCAGTTTTATTTACATGTTTATCATACATTCGAAATATGTCTAAAAAGAAATTCTAGGTGTACAAGTCGTCGTTTGCACTGTCCAGATTTTTGCATTGACGAACAATAATAATATTATTAAAACAACGATACATCAATTTTAAATTCAAATTATATCTGAGCGTGGTGTGTCGATTCAACGAACAAGTTACAAAGCCGCTATAATAACGAGTGTATTATAAATTAAATAATATTGTCACGTCCGATGGTTCAGCCATTAATAATAATCGTTAACAATCAATCGTGTATAAATATATCTATAGAAATAGAAATGAAATGCTCTTAAAAATGTTCGTAATAGTCCGAATAAGGTTTTAGGAAAAGAAAAATTGATAAAGTTGCCCGGAAAAATGGAAATTCGTGGGAAAACTAAAAGTGCTTTTTGAATCATATTTCAGTACAACAACAAAAAAACGAACGTCGCAGCTTTTAATCGATATTTCAATAGGAATTTACCAGTTAGTTTCTTTCTATTTCAATTTATGAATTTACATTATCGACAAACACATTTATAGAAATTTGGACAGGACAACGTCTGTCGAGTCAGCTAGTACATACATTATTATTGTTTATTATAGACAGACTGAAGCCTTTTACATAAGTGCTTGTAATAAAAAAAGTTTAATAACAAAGAAGGGACATGCACAAGAAAAAAAATAATGGTACAATCGATATGGTATTATGATATAATCCTGCGTATAGTTGCATTTGAAAATATTGTGAAGATATTAATGGTTGAACCACCGGACGTGACAATATACATACGCGTAGCCAGCGAAAGTAGTAACGGACAATTTTAATGAATGCTAACAATAATAATTTATTCGTTGCATGTCCTCAGAAAATGTAAAGCAAATGCTGTCTTTCACAGGAAGTTGAACTCGTTCATAGCGGCGAGCCTTGAGGTAAGATCATGGACAAGTCTCTATAGTTGTATAATTACCCACAATCTTTTTAAGATTCATATTGCTCCAATATGAATATTATTTCAAGTATCCTCTTTACAAATATTGTTTATGAATACGAGATCACGACTTTACTGTAGTTGGTTAACGAACACGAACCAAAATATTCCCCCGATCTTCTTTCACGAAACTGTACTCACCCTCTCTCTCTTTCTCTCTTTATCTTTCTGGAAATACCGTTTCGAATCCCTGTGAACGAGATTTAACTCTTGCTGAAGGTGTAGGAGTAGCCATCGGGTGTCCTGTTGAAGTTTAGCTTCCCTGGTGGATAGAATCTTCGAGGGGGTGGTGTCGTAATCTCGTTGTACTGTGGTAGCGGCCTGGGTGGGGGTTGATAACGTGGCCGGGAACTGTACGAGGGTAAGGGTTCAATTTCTGGTGGCGGTGGTGGTGGTGGTGGTTGAGGCCTGTACGGATATCGAGGCTCGGGTTGGTAGATGGATTGCGGCCGTGGTTGCGGCTGTGGTTGCGGCTCGTACACCGGCGGACTCGGACGTTGATATTGTTGTTGCGCCGGTGGATTGTAGCTTGGTGGTTGATAATCCGGTGGGTTGTACTGTGGTAACGGCTCGTATTCTGGCTGGGGTGGTACTTGCGGGGGTGGAACCGGAATGCCATCACCAGTCGCCTGGAAATTTATTCGTAAGGATACTGCCCTTAAACCCTTAACCTAAAACTGCGTGTCAGACACGTGTTCTTGTATTCGGGCCAAAACTGATTACACTGTGCAACAAATTTCAAATTTTGTTCATGTTTTCATATAACTGTTGGGTGGATCTTATGGAATTTTTCGCGGTGATTATTATATAAGATATTGTATTGTTCTTTACAGCAAAAGATTCTCTGAACTTTCCCGAATCCAGTGATGTGCAATAGTAATACATACATAAGTTGCCGCCAGTAACGGTCACGGATATTTTGGTTTCTGGATCGAAAAAAACGTGGACGTTGGAATTTTATATGAAAACATTTTTGTTGTTGGACAGTGTTATCATGGCATGGCCACGGGTACAATAATCAAGCCAAATGTAAATATCAGGGGTACAACTCGAATTAGAATTATGTGAATATGTCGGGCGATTCTCTGAATGGGAAATTTTAAGAAAAAGCGTATTCCTTGATAAAAGAAAATAATACAAAATATTGAACATACTATTCGCCAGTTTTTTTTACAAAAATTCTTCCTTGGTTTTTTTTTAACGAGCATCCTGTTTCTCTGAATTTACGTGATTACCTGAAAACCATTCTTCCCAGCCGTGTATGTCACTGTACGCCTTTGACCGGTCGGATCGACGTACGAGTAAGACCCACGCCGATTCCCATAGACGTCGCTCTCTTCTTTGAATTCCACGCCGTCCTCTTGCGAGTACGCGGCACCGAACGTTCCATCGCCAGCCAAGTATCTCGCATCGCTCAAAATTGCAGCCTGCTGGGGCGACTGGTACTGACCGTTCGATAATTGACAAAATGTCAGTACCACACCGCAAAACAGGAACGTCAGTGTCTGTAAGATCGTAAGTGTTTCGAGGTCCTTTAAATTGTTCTTTCGAATTTAGAGATTACTTTTAAATATTAACACCGTAGTACGTAGCACGTAGTAAAAATGAAAGATCAACTGTTGAAAATCACTCAATAAATTGTTTAAAAGCCACAGCGATATCGTTCACAGTTCAACAAATTTTTAGAATCGATGTTGTGTAAATAAAACGGCCTTTTTACATACAGTTCAATTAACTAAAAAACCGATTAACAACCTGGTCTTACGATTTATTTTACGGTTTGAGTGATTAGAACTTTTTCGGAGATCGTAATTTAAATTTTACACGAAAGTTCGTAGCGTTTTTAAAATAAAATTGAAAGCTAACATTGATAGATTTATTCAATAACATATTTTCTATTTCATTCCATTACTTTTAGCCATTTTCGGTATTGTATGGCAAGGGGTTAATAGGGTTCCGGTAGGTGAAGTACTATTTTTCTTATAATTTGATTTTTGGATAATTCTGTTTTGTTCAATTGATACAGATGTCACGAGGATATGTTCCGAATAAAACTCAACGTGGCTACTTACGAATAAGGCACCCATAATAGAGAAAGAACGACAACCGGACGAGAAGAAGTACCAACAGTGCTCGAAGGAGCGTCGAGAGGGGCGTTTTATACGACAGATCGGATCATGTTGACCCGAGGAGGCCTTGATGGCCGCCCGCGCGCCCCGACTGCTGCACAATAATGCAGATTGCACTCCGATCTTCAACCACGCCTATCGACTACCATTCAACTTTCATCCTGGTACCTTGCACTCACGTTTATGCAAACTGCTTCTCCGTTATTACAGTACAGTACGTATTACCGATTATATTGTTCACGCCCAACGTAAGTCGTAGGATTTTTCATTTTTTTTTTTATTTAGTTCTAAGTGGCATTTTCTTTTATTTCTCGAGAATACAAAGAAAAATTCCTACGAAAAAATGTCGTTTTTCAAGCTAAGTAAGTACATATGTTCGTTTCAAGGCATGCACACGATCATGTCCTGTCTCATTGACACAGTCCGGTCGGGTGGACTGTATAATAGTACGCTTTTGTCTACACGCATAACTCCATACAATAAAATTTAAAATAAACTTCCCTAACTCTATCCTTTCTTTTTATTTATTTTACCTCAACTCTTTGCTAAGATCATTTCGCGAGGTGTTTCTCAACTCTTTCTTGACCCTAACCTAAACCTTTTTTCCTTGACTTATTTTTTTAACCCTATCCTAACCCTTTTTTATCTTTTTTTTTTATTTTTTCTTTAACCCTATCCTAACATCTTGATTCTCGTAAGTATTTGTTTGCGATATGTAGCTAATTTCAAACTTTCTCTCTTCTGGACGAGTGAAAGGTGTTCATATAAAAAACAACTTTATCAAGCATTTCCTTTGTTTAAAACACTTTTGCAGGCAAGTTTCTCTTACAAATGTCCACCGATCCAGAGGTGTAGGTTCACTCTTACAACGGATGACTTATTATACACCCTGTACATGTAAAATGCACACATTTTATGTATGAATCTACATTGAATAAATAACGACCGTTTCATTGAAAATCATATATGTGTATTTATTTACTAAATCAACCATTTTTCCCTCGTGCCACCTACTTTGACATCATGTTCTCCTAATACAAAGTTCAATTTTCGAAGATTATCGAAGATTTTCGGAAATTTTTGGACCTCCGACTTGTCGTTGACTTGTACTACTGAATTTCGAAAATTTTCGGCCGTCTAACTTATGGTTTACTTGTCCACATTTTCGGAAATTTTCGAAATTTTTCGGATGTCTGACTTGTCGTTGATTTGTACTACTGAATTTCCGAAAATTTTCGGCCGTCTGATTTATGGTTGACTTGTACTACTGGCCAGTTTTCGAAAAATTTCGAAAATTTTCGCAAATCGAGAAGTAGTACAAGTCAACCATAAGTCAGACGGTCGAAAATTTTCGAGCGTCTGACTTATGGTTGATTATACTACTTGCCAGTTTTCGAAAATTTTCGAAATTTTTCGCAAATTGAGAAGTAGTACAAGTCAACCATAAGTCAGACGGCCGAAAATTTTCGAGCGTCTGACTTATGGTTGATTATACTACTGGCCAGTTTTCGAAAATTTTCGAAATTTTTCGCAAATTGAGAAGTAGTACAAGTCAACCATAAATCAGACGGCCGAAAATTTTCGAGCGTCTGACTTATGGTTGATTATACTACTTGCCAGTTTTCGAAAAATTTCGAAAATTTGCGCATTTGAGAAGTAGTACAAGTCAACCATAAATCAGACGGTCGAAAATTTTAGGGTCTGACTTGTCGTTGACTTGTACTACTGAATTTCGAAAATTTTCGATATTCAGTAGTACAAGTTACACATTCGAAAAATTTCGAATATTGGACTTTGTATTAGGAGAATATTATATCAAAAGAGGTGGGATTGAATTATACAAGGCCAGGGTGGTGAAAGAAGAAGACATTAATTGTTGTAACTAATATTGTTTATTTTTCACTAAAAAAATTACAATATGAAACGTGTATCACTTTGAGATGAGAAGGAGGTTCCTAGCAGGATTGAGGTGACGTTTGTAAGATTACACAGCCGATTGGATCAGTGTATAATGGAGTCTTCTCCTATAAACACATAATTATGTTGTTAGAAAAAAAAATACAAAAAGTGAAGGAAATACTGGCTGAGGATGGGAGGGGGGAAGAGTGAATGAGGAAATTAGATAGGGAGAGAAATGAAATATAAGAAGGGAAGCAAGAAGATGAGAGAGAGAAAGGAGAAGATAGGGGTAAATGGGTGAACGAATGTGAGAGAGAGAATGCGAAAAAAAAGAAATATTTTAATTTAATTTATAGATTGTGTAAGTGATCAAAGAATATATATTGTAAAGGGACCGGGGTCTCTTTTGTAACCCGTAAGGGAACAATAAACAAATACATACATATACATACATGTAGTTAGAAAATAAAACATGAAATGTTTATTACAGTGAAAATAGGGTGGGGGGAAAGCGGGTGGCCAGATTTACAATTGGATAAGGAAGGAGCCGAATGGAGGTATGAATAAAAGGGTTAGACTGAGGGATGGTATTACCCTGAAGGGGGTAGAGTAATTTGGGGAGTGGGGTGGGAGGACGGTGGATGTTAGCTTGGCGTCATGTAAATAATGTAAATAATAGGATTTTGTAAATACAAGTATATTGAGTTTAGTTCTAAGTTAATTTGAAAGATAGAAATAAGAATTGGATAAGAGCGGTGAAAAGAGGTGATGTAGATGAGGGAGATTGTGTGTGTAAAAGGATTGTAAACCCCAAGGGGAAACAATAAAGTGATATATATTTTGGTGCAAATGGTTCCCGCCACATCTCCCATAAGGCTGTGTGTAGGGCCACTTGATGTAGCGGCAAAACGCTCAAGCTGGTCGACAAACTTACCGAGTGTCGATAATTTTGTTGACCAGTTGGCGCGTTCTTAATAATTCTTAATAAATCGACTTTATCGAATCATATGGCTGCATTCAAGTCCAATGAATATTCCATGACGTGCGAAGTATCTCTTTATTAAAGATTAAATGAATTCCGAACGACTCCAGGATGCGTGTATAACAATGTCCGCATCCTCGTTTGCTATTTAGCATCGTTACGCAATCTCCGGAGTAGGAATTCTGAAATATTGCGTATATACACGAGAGTATGTCAACTGCGGCCAAAGTAACATTCGGATTATGTTGTTTAACTTCAATTGGCATAACGGCTTACGTGCATTACAGACAAGAATACGACAGGTGAATTAAAAACAATTTCTAATTAAGAGATAGGTTAAGTAAATGGCGCTCGTAAATAAACGGATGTGGTTGTTCCTCCGGGAACAGAGTAACATACAGATGGTGCGCGAAATGAGAAAAAAATATTAACCGGCCATTAGAATATAATGTGTATGTACATACGTAATAATATTAATAATGTGTGTACGTATGCATACATAACAATAACGTATTCAACTATGTAGTTGTTTAATTATCGAAGTAACATCGCGATTCTTTCGGATGTTAGACGGTGACGCGGGAATATTAATCGCGAATGGCTTTTGTATTTTTCGCATTATTGTTTCAGGAAACAACTTCATTTAGGCGTAGTTCGTGATAACGAGCTACAAGAACGGAGGAGAATACAAAATTTGTATTACCTTGAACAGCAGAACGAGTTGACGAAACAACTGAAACTTTCGGAAAAACTAGAAAGGGAGCAACAGGCATCCGCATAAATATATAGTTTGTTTTTTAAATAACATTTAACCTTCTCGATATTTAGCATTTAGTTTGTTACTTGAAAGCTAAAGCTGGTGTCAATAATACTTTTATCCATAGTGGTTACTTTCACATCGTTCTGTGTATCTCTTTCTTTTAATTGAGTTAAATTTAAAGGAGATAAGGTGATATTTCCATGAATATAATGACTACAGAGGAACCGGTAGATCAACCAGGTAAATATAGGTTGTGGGGTGGGTAGTTTATTAAGGGTATAGGACTCGTTTGCATCGATAATGCAAAGATGGGTTTATTCGGTACTCGGAAGCACTAGATAAAAGATCAATCTAGGCTGCAGTCGTCCTCAAAAGTCATATTTTTCTGTTTACTAGGTGTAATCTGCATTATTTGAAAGTATAACAACAGCTACATGCTGCCGAATAATGCAAATTACTTTTGAGGACGATTGTGGCCTAGATTGATCTTTCATCGAGCACTTTGACTCAATAGTTTCAATAAAAACTCCATCTTTGAGACGAGTCTACCTCTTTAAAGGCATTACTAAAGTAGTTACATTTCATTTGAAATTGCCAGATCTGATTTGTGTGGAAGAGAGTCTTATGAGTTTTGAAAATCTGGACAGAGCGTCGCCAGATCTGTGGCCAGAGCAAAGTGAGTTTCTGCTACGAAAATGATAGGTTCCTCCATAAGAAAGCGACAATGTATCATACATAATAGCCGTTATTGAAGTTCCAGGTGTTAACGAGTTCGTTGCCCAAAATTCACCGCAAACCGAACCGTCGTCCTGGGCTGCTGGTCTGACACCGGACGACATAAATCAGCTACATCGTAAGCTCTTTCAAATTACAACGGATAGCAGACTGGGACAATATTAAGTGGACACTCTCTAAAATCGCATTACTTTTTAAAAATTGGTCCAAAGGACTTGAACTTTTTTAAGATGTTAGACGGGCTAGTTTGCTAGAGAATGAATAAGTAGGAATCATACAAAATTTAAACACATTCTTTAAATTATCGTTACAGGCCCGAATAAAAAAGTTGACGAAACTTAATTTCTTAAATGTTGCACAATTCCTACCAATTGCAATCTAAACAAATTTTCCTTTACTGATTCTCAAGCAAACTAGTGGGTCTAACATCTTTAAGAAATCCAAGTTCTTTGGACCAATTTTAAGAAAGTTATGCGATTTTTAAGAGTGTCCAGTTAATATTGTCCCCGACGGTATGTATGACCTAGATAATCATAAGGGACAAAATTGATCTCATTTTAGAACTGGGAAACTTGTCGATGACTGGCTTAATAGCAGAAGTAAAGAAACTGCACGATATGGCTTATCAGTTAGGATTGGAAGAAGCGAAAGAAATGACTCGCGGAAAGTACTTAAACATCTTCAAACACAAATCGTAAACGTTTGCATGCAGAGAAATGATATGTAAGTTGATTTTGATACGACACTATTGGCAATTATATTGTTCCGTATCGTTAATTAACAATTCTCTAAAATCCAGCGTATGTATCTTTGTACATCGACAAAGACTGATGGGTAGTCGTCGGCGGCTGAATCGCAATTGGAACCATACGACAGTATGCCTAACTGAAAATTGTGTACAAATAATTATTATGGATTTGTACGCCAAGTACAACTGTAATTAATTGTAAATAAATCGAAGTTTCTAAAATTGGAGGAAAAATCTGTACAGCACTCTTACCAGATAATAAGTATCGCCGTATCTGTATAAAAGAGGGCTTCCACTATAGCCTGAACAGGGCATTTCATCTCCTATTGCACAAATCTCGACGGAGTATCCTTGAGTGTAATAACTTGAACATTCCTGAGTCGACACAATTCTCATCTTGAAAGATTGTTGCTGACAAGACTTGACTTCATTGAGAAATTCGAATACACTTATCATTTGTTACGGATTCATTTTTCTCGTAAAATCATTGAATTTCTTACCATTTTGCCTAAAAAGATTTCCCCATCCAACAAGAACAGAATTATCGGTTGGATTCATATCTTTCGGTGGTAAACATATTGGCTGCACAGTTTCTAAGAAAATAATATATGTTACATGTCTTAACGAAAACAAGGTAACGTCAATTTCGAATCTGGATTACGAGTGAATTAAATTACCAGTATATTGTATTGGCTCTCGCAACCGTAACATTGCTATGTTATTCGCAAACGTGTTCGCTTGGTAATGCGGATGTTTTATTATATACGATATGTTATGCTTCCGCGAGCTGCATTCCGGATCAGTCTCGGCATTAAATTCCCCGACGAGTACAAAATTCCTGTTGAAAGATTCATATTAAAAAATAGAAAGTGGAAAGTAGAAAGTATTTTATCCATCATACAATCTGTACTCGTCATTCTTCGTAAGAGCACAGCTTGCAGTAGTTAGTACTGTTCGTTCGTTCACAATTACCCCGCTGCAAGGGTATTTCGTTTCTCCGGTTACACCTGCACAAAACAATTGCCTATTATCATTATAATTCCCGTTGAAAGATCAACGGCAAGTTTATTTCTAGAGATATGTCAGTAATTTAATTTTAGCGATTAGTCCTGAAGGACTTCCGGGATAAAAACATATTGGTGCACCCCCTTTTATGTTTCGAGATTTTCTTACTGTTACAAAGGACCGAGGAAATAACACTAATTTATTAGTAATGAAGCTTACCGCAGAAACCAATTCTTGCAACAAAGGGATACGCTCCTAAAGTGTTGAAATTATTATAACCGACGGAGCTTTTTCCGCACTCTAGAATTGAGTTTGATCTCCTAAAAAATCTATCATCTCCTGGAGCGAAAAGTGGATTCCCGTTACCGCTGTTCGAGAACAAGTCACAGCAGACTTTTACTTTAACGTTGTCGTAGCCACAAATTGCTTGACGAAACCTGGAATTGACGTCGACAAATCGAAAAAGAATTGATCGATCGCGTTTCATTTCATTAAAAATTCAGACTAACAGAAAATTAAGAAACAAAAGTGTACGCTTACCTGTGAATGTGAAGCAGATTCTGATTCATTAGACTTGCGATGGCTGGACAATTTTCGAGAAATATGCACATCCTGCCCTCGGGACAACTAATCGAATTAGTCTGGTACGGGTCGCCGAAGAAACTTTGAGACTGTGCGATCACGCAGAAAGTCGCGAGGAAGAGAACGGAGCAGAACAACATATTTATTGAACACCGACCGACACCGCTTAAAATATATTTCAAACTGAGGTCTTCTGGATGAAGTAATCCTATTTCGTGATTCGCGGTAGATCTACCTGCACCGGTTACCTTGGGTCAAGGCATTATTCGTTCTTCCGGCGGAAATCTCATTGTCAGGCAATAAACGATTTTGCAAAAGCTCGCGCAGAAAAAAATGATCCTTGTATACCGCTGTAATACCGCGAAGGCTCGACAGTGTGTTGACAATTCCACTCAGAAAATAATATTGATCTACGTTTGATTGATCAGAGTGTTACATGTATAGAACAGTATGTATGTACAATATACATGTATTAATTCAGGGTATCTATATTAATTATTGTACGAAACTAAATTATTCTCTTTACAAAAACATGAATCAATGATTTCAGTTGAGCCGGAGAATCTTCCGAGAGGATAAAGGATTACTGGATTGGAAGGATAGCTATACAATACCAGTGCTTACTCGATAAATATCCAAGAAACGAGTCCGGCCAGGGACAATTAGGCTGCCTTCATACAACGGCTCTGGCTCCTCGAACCGGAAAAAATGTTTCCATGGGTCTGTTTTCCGTGCACGCACAATAGGGACCCGTCAACCCGTGCTCGAAATTTGTGACTTTTGGCGCCGGCTCCAGGAGCCAGCGCCGTTGTATGAAGACAGCTTTATCGGCCAGATATTTTGGACATTTATCGAGTAAACATTGTGCATAATAGTGCATAATAACAGCTAATAATATCGACAGTGTAAATTACGATTTTCGTTAGACTTAATGGCGGTCTCTACGATGCCCGTACTCCTGACGAAATCTACTGCCACAATATTGGCAGAGTACTGCCAAACGGTGCTGTACCAATTAGTAATATTAGCATTCACTCTGTGCGCCATGTCACGGAGGCTTCCAAGTCTGTTGGATAGAACATCCACGAAACCCGCCGTCAGTTCCGCCATTGCTGATCTTGGTCTCACCCTGTAATCGCTGAAACAACCAATTGTTTTTGTCACGCTCTTTATCGTTATTAGGCTGTATCCGTTGAACCCATTATTAATTCTACAGTTTATCCACCTGTCGTTATTTTCAATGTTATTTAGATGCCTGTACAAGTTCCCGATGGTTCTGACGTTGCCCCATTGATGTCGCACGCAAGGCCACATGCTAGCGTGTTCCTGAACAATTTGCGTGTTTTCGTATCCGATTATCAATCTTTTTCCGGAAGACCAAATATCATTCAGCGTGGCGGACCATCCGTAACGGTTCGTCAGGAAATACTTCTGTAATTCATCCTCGAGATACGACACCAGCCTGCGATGCGTGGCCATATCGTTAAATCCTGGAAACAACGATCAATAAATTATACATTGAATAAAAACGACAATAATTATATCAAATATTAAAATGACAATCGTTGAAAGAGTTACCGATTGGAAATTCGCGAATGTCCATTATCACGATTTCTTCGGTGTTGTTGAGGAACTGTTTTACCTGATCCAGGACCGTTCTCAAGGGCACCGACCGGTACAGTGGCCCGTGATTGGTCCACCAAATATCGTCCGACAAAGGATAATGACCCACCCTGATGTCCAGGTATCGTACGCCGTGGATCAATTGACCGAGAATGTCTATATCCTGTGGGATCGTCAATTAGTACAATTAACACTAGAACTACCGGACAAGTCAAAATGACTCATGCAAATTTTTTTCGATTAGAAATATTAAAAGTATAAATATGTTTTTTTGAGAATTTTTTTTAGTAAACTTCTCTATTGAAGTACATATTTAAATATCCCGTGTACGAAATCTAACTAAATGCCATATTGTCATTATTAGAAGACAATGAATACCAACTGCGTTTAGTGCTCGGTAGTTCTAGTGTTAATAAAGTAAGAAAAAACATAGATTTCCAGCACTGTATGCTCGTTTGTTCAAATCACTGTTCTACCTGTGTTATAGCGGAGTTCGTAATGAAGTTCCCTCTACCGTTCTCCACATAGCACGCAGAGTCGTGCGTTCCCGGAAGAAAAATTTGGCTGATCCTGCGCGCACCCAAAATGCTTTGCCTCTCCTTCATCCATGTCGGCTGCGTTTTCAGACAGTCTATCTCCCTCAGATCACCCGTTGTCGTCAGCCTCGCCGTACTGTATTCTAAAGAAAATATTTTTCTCATTTATTTCTGGAATAATTCTCTGCAATGGCTACAATGGCTGTCTTTCCAGTTTCGGACACACAATACTGGTTAATAAAATAACTAATCGTTATTTTACATATGTTGATTTCTTCGAGGAATATATTATTATTACCACGCTTATATTTAGCGCGGAGCGTTTTTATTTATAGTCACTATCGATATCGAAAAAAATTATTTTCTCCTTTTTAGTGCACGTTAATAGAAGCGTGGTTTTTAAAACGTTTGTCTTTTACATACAACCGTAGAATTGATATTGCTGTCTAGCAAGAATGTTATGCTCATCACCTACTATGACATCGTCGTGCAAACGGAAGTTGCGAGCTTGGTACGAATTCCGCTTGTACTCCTGTCCTCTCCAGACCATTTGGTTCACGGGAAGTGACGTTGTAAAGAACGACGGGGGTGGTATCTGGCCGACCGGTGTCCAGAAGAACGATCTTCTCGTCGGGTGGAAGGTCGACGTTGTTCCAATAGATCTCGATCTCGTGAGCAGACGACTTAGAGACTATAGGGGAGATGAGGATACCCGCGCGAGACTGCCCTGGGAATAATAATAAGTTTATACAAGATAATATTTATTAAGTAACACGACTCCTAATATCTCCTGATGTGTACTCTTTTGAACAAAATATTTTTTTGACCTGTAATCACCCTCGTCATGAAGATTTGAAAGAAAGCCTAATAAATATGAGTGTTACGCAATTCGTTTGTAATCAATATTTAAGCATTCAAATAAATACAGCCATACGAACATTATTATATGTATAATAAAATATGATCACCGAGTGTTCCACAACTCGGGAGGCGGGAATAAAAACTTACAATTCTCCGCGGACGAATTACAGGCTCTCGCGGCTGAAGTTTCGCTAATCGTTATCACCGGAAAGATGAGTATCAGGACTGTTGAACAGCGGACCATTGTTTCTTCTAATTAACAATTGCGATTGACAATCACGTTACTCCATCCGCGAGAACAAAGAACTCTGACGTTTACTTGTTCCAATGGTACATTCTGTGGAAGAAGTTCGATCCGTGCTGGAGATCCAAGGTCTAGTTGACTTGCTCGATGTATACTATCCGCAGCATCCAGATCTCAGATGCTGATAATCGCTCGGATCATGGTCCGCGTGAGAACATTGGATAAACAATCGTTTGTAACAATGACGAAGCTCCGTCGAATGTGTCACAAGGCCACACACTGTTGCAGGAACGTCGCGTCGTGTTCTCCAACGCGGATGGGTTCACCTGAACCACCAATTATATCGAACTTACGGCCCGAACTCACGACAATCGTGCACGCGTTCCCGGAACAATCAGAGAAAAAAATAGATCTGACCCTGTATGCCACGCGACACTGTGCAACGTGGTTTTGCAATGATTCGTTCTCCTGATTCTACGGCGATCGCGTTGATCGCACTCGCTGACGCACGAAAATTTTTCACTTAAACGATTTCCACGAATGTCGATCGCCGATTACTCAACATTAGAAATCGTTGTCAATTCAGAACCACGAAAGCGTGGACACGATTGTGAAACTCTTACTGCTCTGTTCCACGGTTTAGCTGTTGCATAAAAGGCCTGGATTCTGTCTTTCGCGCTAGTACGTATTTTTCTCATAGTCCCGTCCGTGACAGGTATTCATACCGCAGGTGCAAATTGCATGTCTCTCGTGGTCGCGTGAGACCGTTTCATCTATAATTTGTTTTCTATCTGTAATATTATAACGATATTATTCGTGGGACTATTTCAAATTTTCATCGATACATCGTACACGAATAGTACAGTCTATTTGAATTGAAGAAAAATCAGTAATTGCTCAACCGTGTACAATACGACCACTACGCTATCGTTATCAACAATATAAATATTCAATTCGATTGCTGAACGGAACAGTTTGCAGTTTACAATAATGAAAGTTGTACCCTGTAATATTATAATTCTTCATAATCTTTCTCTGTGGTTTATCGCAAACCTTGGTTAACATAACGGGTGTTAAACATACGGTTAAAGTCGTCAATAACGAGAAGTATAAATTACGTAAACGCACTTAACACGAGTACCGTGTATGTTTAAATTCGTTTATTTGTAAAATAATGTTGTATGGAAAGAAATATTATATATATAATAGAGAAGTATGTATATGTACAAGGACGTGAACGACACAACATTTAAAAGGACAGCAGAAATTTATAAAATTTATGCAGGTCTCAATGTGACATCGAGAAAGATGTAGTGTACAAAATTTGTGGGCTACGTTGAAAACTGTCACGACGTATATTTACAGACTTGTTCGTACGGTAACTTTCTCGCGACAGTACCGTCTCGCTTAAGCTCTACATCGATACTGTAATTCTCTATGTGTAGTTTGTATACTACACCTTTCATCCCCTTATGTTTCCCCCAAAGAATTATGACGTCTTTCCCAATGGCAGGTATCACTGTCTCTAAGTACTCTTGGTCTATCTTGATCACGTGATTTTCGACATCCTCCGGAGATTTTAATTTCACTTTCGCTACGAAATTCTGATTTTCTACAGACTGGACGATGCCTTTAGCCTTATAGTACTTCTCCCCTAAAGTTCTCGTAACTACTTTCACTGTTAAGCCTTCCCTCAGCCAGCCCTCTTTGTTCCCAACATCCTGGTCTGCTTTGGGTTTGTATTTACCCAGCCGTTCGACAGACCCTGCTTCCGATTGTGCCTCTTCGTCGCTCAATATTTCCTGTTTCACATCAGCATTACTGTAAGCTGATTTTCCGCTGATGGACCCTTTATCTTTACACTTATCCTTCTCCTGTTTGATTGGATTCAAAAGTAAGTTTGGCTTTTTATTTAATTTCATTTCAATGACTAAAGGTGCGTCTGCATCGGAACGTGTCAATGGCTCCTTGAAAATTTCATTCTGTCCACTAGTTTCTTGTTGGCCTTTCTCTACTTGCTTCTCTATGAACTCCATCATCCTCTCTTCGTCGTCTTTGTCCATCTTTTGTTTCTTGGCTTTCTTCTCCTGTGCAGCCAAGGTCTCTGGATCTCTGTCGATGTACGTTACGTACCAGCCTGAAAGAATGTTTATAGATTAGGAGAAGCGAAATTAATTATCATTTAAGGGGGTAGACATTTCTCCAGAATTTCTCGATAATCCATGGCAATGGGGTTTTTCAGTAGCCAAAAGCACTAGATAAATGATCAATCTAGACCGCAGTCGTCCTCAAAAGTTCTATTTTCATGATTATAAGGTGTAATTTGAAAAAGCCCATTGTTGCATTACCGAGAAATGAGTATTTGTAATCCTGAAAACAAGACTGCCCTCTTAACTTTTCGTAGATAAACTGAACTACCTTTCTCGGTTTCATCCACAATACATTGTCCAGTGCGACCGAGCCATTTTACGAATGCCGTCAGAGTGACCCACATTGTAGCATTCATGTGAATGTGTGCTCTGTCGGAGATGTACTCCTGATACACACGATTAGCTGGTACTCGTCTGGTTCCGAATTGCCTTTTCAACAAATTTAAATAGCCGTGAGAGAATTCTTTAGAAAACTGATCCATATATCGATGCGCATTGTCTGCGAATAATAGCAGCTGTCTGTGGTGAGACTCGGACATTGTGTGACACTTGAATCCATTCTCGTCTCTGCACTGCTTTTGACACATCTGACAGTACCATCTTAACTTTTGCAGGCCCTTCGCCTTGATCTTGTTGGCAATGTATTTGGGTGTTCCAACCTCGTGTTTACCCATCGTTTAAGTTACTAAAAAATCAGGAAAATTCGAAACTCTCATGTAATAGACGTTGTATGTATCACGAAATTATACATATACATATAATGTATAATGTATTGTATATAATGAAAATAATACTTTGATCTTATTTATTGTAATTCAAGGTACATTACCTTTTTCTTTCTCTGCTGTTTATAAAGTTTTCCCACTTCGTAATACATTAACTATTCGATTGAAATAGCTTTCGTCTTTACATATTTATATTCTTCCTGAAAGTACGTACTGTGTTGACAATTGATAAGCAAGATGTAATTTTTAGGTTATCCCTTAAACTATACATTGTAGAGACACGATTGCAGCGTAGCAGTAGAATAGAAACTCCTATAGAAACGACACGTCTACCGACATGTGATAAGGAAGAAAATAATCTTCAACAAGTCACCGACGAGCAGACGAGATATGGTTATGTGGTTATGGTTTATTCTTCTCTTTATATGCATAAAGATGGCGTTGTATAGCCCGATAATGATGTTAACAAAAAAATATATATTGATATGATTAATAACTTGAAAAATTTGTACTATTTCTTTTGAAGTGAAACTTCTTTGCTGAGGGTAACAATTTTCTGACGGGACGGATATGTGACGTGTCGATGCAACGGAAGTGGAAAGTCGGGCGCGAAAATTTCTTTTTAATTTGTACTGTTTAAATCTGTAGAGTTTTGTTAAAATTGATTTATCTATTTGTATTAAGAACACTGATATTGCCCTTAGGATGGAATCATCTTTCTTATTTAATATGTTGCAAACCTCCTCTTCTAGTTCTATATCCATTTTAGCAAAGGTTCTCATTAATTTTCCTTTTTTCCCTGCGTATACAGGACAGCTACATATTAAATGAGCAATATCTTCGCTTTCATGTCCACATTCACATATTGTATAGTTTATATAATTGTTTCTAGCAAGAGAACTTGCTAGATTGTAGTGATTTGATCTGATCCTGCTAAGCGTGTTTATGAATCTCTTCCTATATTCTTTATGGCTTCGAACCATGGCTTTCTTTTTCCTACATTGTTATCAGTTGTTTCAAAGTATTTTTTTTCCTTTAAATGTACCTTCTCTTATATGTTTCCAATCTGACTTTTCGCAGACGAGATACTGACAGTATCATACTGTTAAAGACTGCCGCGCTCGTGCTATTCCGCGGGACAGTAAATGGTCGAAATGCCATTTCGGAAATGGGCGAGGGATAACGTGGAAATTACACTCATCTGAAAGACCACATCGGTAAAAGTTCCACCACCGACAAGAATAGTATTAAAATAGTTCCAAAACATCGTCTGAAATATGCCGGAGAAAGTAAATTAATTCACATTCTAGTATGCAATATTAACAATAATTGAAAGTGTGCAGCTATTAGCTCGGTATTATCCTTTATTCGTAAGATACTTGAAGTTCTTACGAATAGAGGATAATACCGATTGCCCAGGTCTCACCACGTGGAGGTTGCTGCACAAGAGACCCGGAAAGGGAGTCAGAACGAATGCAATATTCCTTCTGGCTCCCTTTCTTACAACGCCGAACTTATACTAATATACTACGCAAGTACGTCGAGTAATTATCGCGGGGCAAAAGGGTGTGAATCGGAGAAGAAGTCTCCGATCCACGGGGGACAGAAAGCGAATCAGGCTGAAGGCTCTGATTCTTTCAAGAAGAGAGAGAAAATAAACAATCCAGAGCAGAAGGCTCTGATTCTTTCAAGAAGAGAGAAAAAATAAACAAACCAGAGCAGAAGGCTCTGATTCTTTGAAAAAGAAAAACTAAGCAAACCAGAGCAGAAGGCTCTGGTTTGAGGGTAACGCGAGCAATGGTCGAGAGGAGTTCCGACACCGATACCAACTGCTCCAACCACCTGCCGCCAGAGACGGACATGGGTGGAAAAATTTTACGGGAGAGTGGTAAAGAGCGGACACAACGCGTCTCGACCCCCCCATTAATATAAACTACCGCGCACTCCCGTACCAATCAATCTGGTACATACTACTTACGAGCAAAGGTGTCCGACACAGTAGAAGACTGTGTCGGAGTAAAAGAAAAAAACGAACAAAGTGAATTTACGGCGATAATTACTCGACGTATTTACAACGACGATTTACAATTAAAGACTTAGTAACTAACGCAACTTAACTATACGTTGAAGTCTTCTTTGGTGAGTGTCCTCCTCTTCCTTGTGTGTCCTCTCTGTCGACGATGAAAGACTGTTGTATCATAACTGAAACAGACTAATAATAATTAGACCCAACACAAACACCGCACACGAGTGCGAACCCAACATAACCATCACAAGAAAAGAACAACATTCAAAACGAACTCTCGCGAGCAAAACAAAAAATGAACTCAAGTGAGCAAACCAGAAAACGAACTCTCGTGAGCAAACCAGAAAACGAACTCTCGTGAGCAACCCTAACAGCGAGCTCATGAGAGCCAAACCAAGACCTATAGGCGATTCGGGTAGCCCCAGGGACGCGACTCCCCGTACTCACTCACGGCCCCATCCGTGAGTGAGCCCCTGAGGGAACTCCGATCGGAGGAATACCAATTTTCAACAAGATGTGAAAATTTTTCGAAATGGAACTTATAAAAGTTCCAAAATGAATAGTTGGAAAATCAGAAATTAAAATTGTCATGTTCACTGACTGAACAAGTACTTTGAAATAACGAACTGAAGCTGGCCAAGGGTAAACGAACAAACCATCGATGTATCCTTGGCCGACTTCGAGCTAGCGGGAAGTAAATTCATAATCAATTCAATGAAATATGTTTCTATATTTTGCTAGTTTTAAACTCTATCAAAAATTGTACACGTGCAGCTATTAGCTCGGTATTATCCCTTATTCGTAAGATACAAGTTCTTACAAATAGAGGATAATACCGATTGCCCAGGTCTCACCACGTGGAGGTTGCTGCACAAGAGACCCGGAAAGGGAGTCAGAACGAATGCAATATTCCTTCTGGCTCCCTTTCTTACAACGCCGAACTTATACTAGTATACTACGCAAATACGTCGAGTAATTATCGCGGAGCAAAATGGTGTGAATCGGAGAAGAAGTCTCCGATCCACGGGGGACAGAAAGCGAATCAGGCTGAAGGCTCTGATTCTTTCAAGAAGAGAGAAAAAATAAACAAACCAGAGCAGAAGGCTCTGATTCTTTCAAGAAGAGAGAAAAAATAAAGAAACCAGAGCAGAAGGCTCTGATTCTTTCAAGAAGAGAGAAAAAATAAACAAACCAGAGCAGAAGGCTCTGATTCTTTGAAAAAGAAAAACTAAGGAAACCAGAGCAGAAGGCTCTGGTTTGAGGGTAACGCGAGCAATGGTCGAGAGGAGTTCCGACAACAATACCAACTACTCCAACCACCTGCCGCCAGAGACGGACATGGGTGGAAAAATTTTACGGGAGAGTGGTAAAGAGCGGACACAACGCGTCTCGACCCCCCCATTAATATATTAATTACCGCGAACTCCCGTACCAATCAATCTGGTACATACTACATACGAACAAAGGTGTCCGACACAGTAGAAGACTGTGTCGGAGTAAATAAAAAAACGAACAAAGTGAATTTACGGCGATAATTACTCGACGTATGTACAACGACGATTTACAAACTTATTAACTATCGCATAGCATAATGTATTACTGACTAACGCAACTTAAATATACGCTGATGTTTTCTTCGGTATGTGACCTCCTCTTCTTGGTGTGTCCTCTTCGTTGACGATGAAAGACGTCGGCTGTTGTATCCTAACTGAAACAGACTAATTACATTTAGCGCAACACAAAATCCTGCACACGAGTGCGAATCCCAACATAACACACCAACAAAATAAAATTTCGCACTCGAGACGAAACAAGAAACTAGATGACAAGAGGAAACCAGAAAACCAGAAAAAGAGCTCTCGTGAGCAAACCAGAAAAAGAGCTCATGAGAGCCACACCAACCCCGCACAAGAGTGCGACCTGACCGACCTATAGGCGATTCGGGTAGCCCCAGGGACGCGACTCCCCGTACTCACTCACGGCCCCATCCGTGAGTGAGCCCCTGAGGGAACTCCGATCGGAGGAATACCAATTTTCAACAAGATATAAAAATTTTTCGAAATGCAACTTATGAAAGTTCCAAAATGAATAGTTGGAAAATTAGAAATTAAAATTGTCTTCTTCACTGACTGAACTAGTACATACTTTGAAATAACGAACTGAAGGTTGCCAAGGGTAAACGAAGAAAGCATCGGTCTACACTTGGGCGACTGCGAGCTAGCTGAAAGTAAATTCATAATCAATTCAATGAAATATGTTTCTATATTTTGCTAGTTTTAAACTCTATCAAAAATTGTACACGTGCAGCTATTAGCTCGGTATTATCCTTTATTCGTAAGATACTTGAAGTTCTTACGAATAGAGGATAATACCGATTGCCCAGGTCTCACCACGTGGAGGTTGCTGCACAAGAGACCCGGAAAGGGAGTCAGAACGAATGCAATATTCCTTCTGGCTCCCTTTCTTACAACGCCGAACTTATACTAATATACTACGGAAGTACGTCGAGTAATTATCGCGGACCAAAAGGGTGTGAATCGGAGAAGAAGTCTCCGATCCACGGGGGACAGAAACCGAATCAGGCTGAAGGCTCTGATTCTTTCAAGAAGAGAGAAAAAATAAACAAACCAGAGCAGAAGGCTCTGATTCTTTCAAGAAGAGAGAAAAAATGAACAAACAAGAGCAGAAGGCTCTGATTCTTTCAAGAAGAGAGAAGAAATAAACAAACCAGAGCAGAAGGCTCTAATTCTTTGAAAAAGAAAAACTAAGGAAACCAGAGCAGAAGGCTCTGGTTTGAGGGTAACGCGAGCAATGGTCGAGAGGAGTTCCGACACCGATACCAACTACTCCAACCACCTGCCGCCAGAGACGGACATGGGTGGAAAAATTTTACGGGAGAGTGGTAAAGAGCGGACACAACGCGTCTCGACCCCCCCATTAATATATTAATTACCGCGAACTCCCGTACCAATCAATCTGGTACATACTACATACGAACAAAGGTGTCCGACACAGTAGAAGACTGTGTCGGAGTAAATAAAAAAACGAACAAAGTAAATTTACGGCGATAATTACTCGACGTATTTACAACGACGATTTACAATTAAAGTCTTAGTAACTAACGCAACTTAACTATACGTTGAAGTCTTCTTTGGTGAGTGTCCTCCTCTTCCTTGTGTGTCCTCTTCGTCGACGATGAAAGACGTCGGCTGTTGTATCCTAACTAAAACAGACTATGTAATCATATTTAGACGCAACACAAAATCCCACACACGACTGCGAGTTCAAAAATGACTACCAGGACAAAACAACATTCAGCACACGAGACCAAACAAGAAAACGAGCTCTCAAGAGCAAACCAGTAAAAGAGCTCACGTGAGCAAACCAGAAAACGAACTCATGAGAGCAAATCAGAAAACGAACTCTCGTGAGCAAACCAGAAAACGAACTCATGAGAGCCAAACCAACCCAGCACAAGAGTGCAACCAGACCGACCTATAGGCGATTCGGGTAGCCCCAGGGACGCGACTCCCCGTACTCACTCACGGTCCCCTCCGTGAGTGAGCCCCTGAGGGAACTCCAATCGGAGGAATACCAATTTTCAACAAGATGTGAAAATTTTTCGAAGAGGAACTTGTGAAACCCCCGATGTGAACACTTAGGAAACCAGAAATAAAATTTGAAATGATTACTAACTGAACAAGTTCTTCGAAACAGCGAACTAAATGCTGACCAAGGGTAAACGAACAAACCATCGATGTACCCTTGGCCAACTGCGAGCTAGCTGAAAGTAAATTCATATTCGATTCAATGAAATATCTTGTAACATTTTACCATTCTTAAATTCCATTACACATTGTCATCAAAAATTGTATACGTGCAGCTATTAGCTCGACATTACCCTTTATTCGTAAGATACTGGAAGTTCTTACGAATAGAGGATAATGCCGATTGCCCAGGTCTCACCACGTGGAGGTTGCTGCACAAGAGACCCGGAAAGGGAGTCAGAACGAATGCGATATTCCTTCTGGCTCCCTTTCTTACAACGTCGAACTTATACTAATATACTACGCAAGTACGTCGAGTAATTATCGCGGAACAAAAGGGTGTGAATCGGAGAAGAAGTCTCCGATCCACGGGGGACAAAAAGCGAATCAGGCTGAAGGCTCTGATTCTTTCAAGAAGAGAGAGAAAATAAACAATCCAGAGCAGAAGGCTCTGATTCTTTCAAGAAGAGAGAAAAAATAAACAAACCAGAGCAGAAGGCTCTGATTCTGAAACAACGCGTCTCGACCCCCCCATTAATATATTAATTACCGCGAACTCCCGTACCAATAAATCTGGTACATACTACATACGAACAAAGGGGTCCGACACAGTAGAAGACTGTGTCGGAGTAAAAGAAAAAAACGAACAAAGTGAATTTACGGCGATAATTACTCGACGTGTTTACAACGACGATTTATAATCTTAATAACTAACGCATTAAATAAATTCTTATTAACTAACGCAACTTAACTATACGTTGAAGTTTTCTTCGGTGTGCGTCCTCCTCTTCGTGATGTGTCCTCTTCGTCGACGATGAAAGACGTCGACTGTTGTATCCTAACTGAAACAGACTATGTAATCATATTTAGACGCAACACAAAATCCCACACACGACTTCGAATTCAAAAATGACCACCAGCACGAAACAACATTCAGCACACGAGATCAAACAAGAAAACGAGCTCTCGAGAGCAAACCAGTAAAAGAGCTCACGTGAGCAAACCAGAAAACGAACTCATGAGAGCAAACCAGAAAACGAACTCTCGTGAGCAAACCAGAAAACGAACTCATGAGAGCAAACCAGAAAACGAACTCTCGTGAGCAAACCAGAAAACGAACTCATGAGAGCCAAACCAACCCAGCACAAGAGTGCAACCAGACCGACCTATAGGCGATTCGGGTAGCCCCAGGGACGCGACTCCCCGTACTCACTCACGGTCCCCTCCGTGAGTGAGCCCCTGAGGGAACTCCGATCGGAGGAATACCAACTTTCAACAAAATGTAAAAATTTTGCGAAGTGGAACTTGTGAAAGTTCTAAAATGAATACTCCATAAATCAGAAATTAAAAGTGTCTTGTTCACTGACTGAACAAGCACTTCGAAATAACGAACTGTAGAAGGCTAAGGGTAAACAAAGAAAGCTTTGATGTACTCTTGGCCAACTACGAGTTAGTTGGAATTAAGTTCATTATCAATTTATTGAAATATATTTTTACATCTTTAAGAATGTTTATACCACCATGTAGATGACTAAATGTATTACTTATATATTTACCTGTTATTGATTTATACTGTTATATATAATACTATGAATTTATACGTTGCGTTAGCATTTTGTTAACAAATTCATGTTACCATGAGTTTTGGTTAAATAAACAGTTTCCTACGAGTGAGCAAAGGATATTGACGTGTCGAACCTCCTTACACATCATACAAGTCTTAAACTCTATTACACATTGTTATCTAAAATTGCATAGGTGCAGCTATTAGCTCGGTATTATCATTTATTCGCAAGATACTGGAAAATCTTACGAGTAGAGGATAATACCGATTGCCCAGGTCTCACCACGTGGAGGTTGCTGCACAAGAGACCCGGAAAGGGAGTCAGAACGAATGCAATATTCCTTCTGACTCCCTTTCTTACAACACCGAACTTATACCAAGTTACGCAAGTACGTCGAGTACTTATCGAGAAATTAGACAGGCAAAAGTGCGAATTTGACAAACAGAAGCAGGAAGAAAAACACAAGTCCAACATCCGAAATATATATATGTTTCGAACACTGAACTGTGAAAGTTTCTTCTCTGTTGGAAATTGCAATAAGAATATTCGAGGTAAACATTGAAAATGATTGTTCAGTGAAAACAGTTGAAAGTTGACAAAGGAACAAGCATACAAGAATATTTGAATTAGAACTCACCAGGAAAACTGTGGTCACTCCTGATCCAACCCTGGTCCACCCCTGGTCTCCAAGGACCTCATGGCACCCTCGGTACCGCAACCCGTCCGCCCCTGCCGACTCTGCCGTCCCGACTGACTGACTGACTGACTGAGTCACTGACTGAGCGGTCTCGCTTAGCTGTCTCCCCCCACTCCTCTCCCATCGATCGATTCGATCGCCGAGTTAGTAATTATTGATAAATTTGTTATTTCTCGCTGTTCAATGTTTATAACAATTTCTTTTGCCAACGATGCCCACAACCACTCCCTTAACCATCTGACCACCTAATCTTTTTCTAAAAATATGCAATAGAACTCGAGATATAGAATAACATTTATAACATTAATATTCCCGCGTGTTAATTTATTCGATACAATGCACAGAGAAATTTATTATTTCTGGCTGTTCAATGTTTATAACAATTTCTTTTGCCAACGATGCCCACAACCACTCCCTTGACCATCTGACCACCTAATCTTTTTCTAAAAATATGCAATAGAACTCGACATATAGAATAACATTAATAACATCAATATTCCCGCGTGTTAATTTATTCGATACAATTCACAGAGAAATTTATTATTTCTGGCTGTTCAATGTTTATAACAATTCCTTTCGTCAACGATGTTAACCAGCACTCCCTTGACTATTTGACCATCTAATTTTTTAGTCAAAATAGGCAATAGAACTCGAGATACAGAATAACTTTTAAATCATGTACATTCGCATTAATTTAGTCAACATAAATACTACGATAAATTTATTGATTCTATTTGTTTAATGCCTATAATAATTCTTTTGCCATTTTAATTGTTTACAGTAAACTCTCCCTTACTTTGTTCTTCAACATATTTCCTTTTTCACAGATCGATTCTTCGAACATTTATGTATGAAAAAGTGTAAGGTAATAATTCTCGTTTATGAAATACTTTGAAGGACAAATTGAGGTATCTCATATAAAATTTAAAGTCGGAAACGGTGATTTTCCGAAAATTATGCTTCAATGCTTTCTTAATATTTCTAGGAGTCTTTTGTCCTTGAGTTTTGCATTAAAAAAAAAAAGAAAACGTTATCAATATAGCTTAATGTATTTGTGCAATAATAATGTGATTGCGGAACAAACATCCATTAAGAGTGGAAGCAAACTAGCTTGTAAGAAAGATAATAATTTTATACGTTGTTTTTATACCTTAAAATTCAATTCATCGACATCAATGCTTTTCTCATTGGGAACCAATAATGCGCAGTCAAACATGTCAACCTGCTACTTGTACCGTTTCCAAAAATGTGATTTGCAATTGTCTCGAATTTCCTTTGCAATTGTCTCGAATTTATTTTCCTGAAAACATTTCCAGGAAAATAACGAACAAAACAAAAAAAGAATTACGCATATCCATCGTTCGAATCATTTTTCCCCGAATTTTCTATTTTTCCGGGCAACTTTTTCAACTTTTCTTTTCCGAAGAACCTTAATTGGACTATTACGAACATTTGTTGTGAATTAGCCCAATGGGTCAACCGGTATCAAATACATAGAAGAACATAGAAGAATATAGAACATAGAAGAACATAGAAGAACATAGAAGAACATAGAAGAACATAGAGGAACATAGAAGAACATAGAGGAACATAGAAGAACATAGAGGAACATAGAAGAACATAGAAGAACATAGAAGAACATAGAAGAACATAGAAGAACATAGAAGAACATAGAAGAACTTAAAAGAACATAAAAGAACATAGAAGAACATACAAGAAAATACAAGAAGACAGAAGAAGACAGAAGAAGATAGAAGAAGATAGAAGAACATAGAAGAACATAGAAGAACATAGAAGAACACAGAAGAACATAGAAGAACATAGAAGAACATAGAAGAACATAGAAGAACATACAAGAAGATACAAGAAGACAGAAGAAGACAGAGGAAGATAGAAGAAGATAGAAGAAGATAGAAGAACATAGGAGAACATATGAGAACATAGATGAAGATAGAAGATAGAAGAACATAGAAGAAGATAAAAGATAGAACATAGAAGAAGATAGAAGATAGAACATAGAAGAACATAGAAGAACATAGAAGATAGAACATAGAAAATGATTGATTGACACTGATTCACGATGACAACTTAATGACAATGATCCTTGGTTTCGTATGCTATCTGATCTCGTAGAACAAGAAGAGATTGTACCATCGCGATCGTTACATTAGCTATAAGAATAATTGGTTTCCACTTTCCACGGTTTATTGGAACGCGGCTCGCCGCTCGCCGTACCGCCCGCAGACGTTAATCGATCCGACCATAGCCGACAAGTTTCTAACATCCTCGCAGTAACGTGTAAATCTGATCGATCATTAAGTAACCAAATACTCGTAGTTGCACGTAATCTCTCTTGTAACTTTGCTCCTGGTACTACGCCGCGCCCGGTTCTAAGTTCAATTTCATATTGCTCTCTCTCTGGCAATATACCAGACACCTTCTGCAACGCATACCTGCACATGCAACTGATTCCCGACGGTGCACGCACCTGTATACAGGATACTCCATAAGGTCAATAGCAAACAGCTATCGAACAATTCAACCGGGCTAAGAATAGTGGAACTTCTCACGTTCTGACACGATCAGCCACACCGAAAATCATTTCTTTATTTGGAAACCAACCAGTCGCACGAAATAACGAAAATGAAAAACAATCGAACAAGGACAGATCCTGAAAACTACTTATTCGAAAGTAGTCCATTCTGTCAGATGATGCCGCTGCTAAACGCATAACTGTTAAATAAATATGCATCTTTCTTCCGATTACTCCGTTTTCCTTTTTTTCATCATTTCATCGGTTACTCTTAACCAATTCTAAGTTTACGGGATCCGTCGAAATGACGAGTTCTAATATTCTTAAATTGCAATTATTAATAGTGGCGATCCAAGTTTAGTGGAGGCTCCAAGCGGTAAAAATTTTGGGGCCCTCGAACTCAAGTTAGAAAAATAAAAGTTGCAAGAAAACTATCCTAAACATATTAATAAAAAAGAAAAGTAAACCACAAAATTCACAACGTTACACGTTAAATAAATTTATTGAAAATTCGGAGCCCTCGAACTCAAGTTACTAAAATAGATGTAGCAAGAAAACACTGATAAACTTATTAATAAAAAAGAAAACATATTAAATAAATTTATTGAAAATTCAGAGCCCTGTGGTAACCCGAGGCCCCACGCGGCCGCTTAGTCCGCTGACCGTTAAATCCGCCACTGATCATTCAAATTGTAAAGATGTTTCTCGTTAATAACTCGGCAACGAAGCCGCGGTGAAGATTTTCGCGAAGGAGAAAGTTACTCGAAATTACCCGAGGAATCTCGCCACATACGAGGAAGTAGAAAATTCTCGGGACACCCCGTGTACGTATTATCTACGTGCATACACTTATGCATTGTTCGCACGAAAACCCTTCTACATAATTCGGAAGTTCAGATCGTACTTTCGAAGGCCAAATATGGAGCATCTATTTCGAACAAGCGCGAACTTGAACTTAACCGAACCGACGTAATCTCGATGGCGGAGCATGATAGCCAGGAAATTAGTAGTTAGGTACCGCAAACGATAGGATACGTTTTCTGGCGAGGAGTTCTGACCACTCGATCAAATTGATTCGGTGTTAGACAACAGAATCGAGGAGAAAAGGTTTCCGTACCATGCTTGCGAGGGAATTTATAAATACTATTCGAAAATCGAACGGCGTTATCGAAAAACCGAACCGTTACCCGCGACTCGCGCTACTCGACACGAGATTCATGCTGCTCGATCGTCCGCTCGGATCGCGGGGAAATGGCACGAAACGCGTGCGAAGATCGACAGGCGCCGATAAAACCGCGAGATTAGCAGTATACATGTATATTATGTACTTACACTTATAACCGTAACCTTCTCGGCTATGCATGTGCGCGTTATTCGATTTCTCCGAAGATTTTCGGCGTAGCTGCAACAATGTTGCACGGCATACATATACATAGCTCCCGTTTTAGAAGACGATCACGTTCCACTTCAATATTAGCACCTTATCTGGTAGATTATTAATTATTTTGTCTCCGACATTACGAAAGAAATCTGCGGGCTCCGGTTATACCAGAAAAAAATCTTCAAATATAATACAGGATGATATTCAATTAATGTTACGGTTCCTTGAAAGATTCCTGAACCCATTCCAAGTAACTCTTTTCCTTTGCGAAAATTCTGTGCACCGATTTGTTAAGGCGGTAGACTCGTTTCCAGGATTGCAAGGGTGCGGGATTCGCGTTCTTATTTCTCGATAATACGAAAATGGGGTTTTTCAGTATCTTTTTTTCGAATTTGATCGACAACGAATCTAAAATCGTTTTCGGTTAAATTCGTTGTCGGTCAAATCTGGTGTCGGGGAAATTTGTGTCGGTGATTTCCATGGAACCCAGCAAATGTTACCAGGTTACTCTAGGTTTTGCACTATAATATAATAAAACACGATGAATGACCTTTTCTTTTTAGCAAAAATATTAATTAAATATTAGATATTTAGGAGAATTTTATGCTGCAAGCGCGGGGCCCGTAGGATTTGCTACTTTTGCTACGGGACTTAATCCAGCACTAAATTAAGCCTAGATCGATCTTTTATCTAGCGTTTTTGACTACTGAAACAGTGGCGGATCTAATGGTAAGCGGACTAAGCGACCACGTGGGGCCCCGAGACACCATAGGGCCCCGAATTGCAAAGAAATATATTTAATGTATAACGGTATGAAATGTTTTCATTACTTTTCGTTTTTGTTAATAAGTTTAGGAGAGTTTTTTTGGCCACTGGGCCACAGGATACACCACTGGGCCCTGAATTCGCAGCATTCATTATTTTTACAAAAAAATCCAATTTATTTACGAAAAATTAAGTTTATGAAAGTTTCCTTGCAACTTCTATTTCTAACTAGAGTTTGAAGGCCCCAATATATTTTACGCTTGGGGCCTCCACTTGACTTGAGCTGCCACTGGGCCACAGGATACCACAGGGCCCTGAATTCGCAGCATTCATTATTTTTACAAAAAAATTCCATTTATTTACGGAACATTAAGTTTATGAAAGTTTCCTTGTAACTTCTATTTCTACCGTGAGTTTGAAGACCCCAATATATTATCAGCTTGGGACCTCCACTTGACTTGAGCCGCCACTGGGCCACAGGATACCACAGGGCCCTGAATTCGCAGCATTCATTATTTTTACAAAAAAATTCAATTTAATTACGAAAAATTAAGTTTATAAGAGTTTTCTTGCAACTTCTATTTCTACCTTGAGTTTGAAGGCCCCAATATATCTTCAGCTTGGGGCCTCCACTTGACTCGAACCCCGCCACTGTACTGAAAACCCTCATTTTTGTATCATCGAGAAATGAGAACGCGAATCCCTTACCCTTGCAATTATAGAAAAAGTCGTTATTAACGAAAGAACACGAACCAATCACCTAATTGGGTAAATAACTCCGTAACGAAGCCGCGGAGAATATTTCCCTCCATGAAAATGTTATTTGAAACGTCTTCAGGAATCACCGCCGGCAAGAAAGTTCATTTTTGGTGTACCCTGTGAACTAGGTTTAAGCGACATATTTGAAATATTGTTTTCAGGTGGAGTGTGACCAGTATTGGAGTCGAAGGGTGTGTTCATATAATTGTTCAGTCGTGTTTTATTTTATCCAGTGGGTTCTTATCGAAGGCTTCGAAACTATTGGCGCCGGGAGAGTTTCCGGGCCGACCGATCGTGTTGATCAGATCGGAACTTGTTTCGAACGGGCTCGGCCGGGATCACGAATTTCCTGATGTACATACTCGGCCAGCCTTCGGCTCTTCGAGTTCACGGCTCGTCGTTATGCATATACCTAATACCTATTCACAGCTCGCGGCACAGCCTGGTGGGATGGTAGCTCGTGCGCGGCGCGATGAACCGAGTCGGCCGAAACCTGCCGGAATTATTAACTCCTGTCAGTCTAGGCAGCTCGATGCAGCAACGAGCACTTGACTGCCTCTTCTACTTGTTAATAGAAACCGAAAAGAGGCATCGATCTCACCGTGGATCATCCCGTATCGCGTCCGGTTAATAGCAGGAGGCTGACACTCTTTCAATGCTTGTTCTCGGTCTGGTCTCGGAAAATTCACACGATTCCTCCTCCACGGAAATGTCAGAAAATGTCACGCACGCGGTACGATCTCGCGTGTGGATCCTCTCTGCTCCGACAATGTTCAACGAGCATCAGCTGTTTCGTTAACCGGATGTGAAACCGATGTACTTTGCTAACCTTTGACAACCAGCTTGCGATCGATCATCCCGTAGTCTTGCACGAAAGATTGTTCGACGAGTCATTGTTTTCGAGTGTCGCTGAAAGCTTCGAACATTTCGGTGTACAACGTTCTCGAAATCAAAGGGATCTTGCTCGTTATGATGCTCGTCGATTGGTAGCCTGGACTAGACACGCGTTCCTTTTTTCAATGGTTAATCGTTTGTCGGACAGCGATGAAGTGTTGTCCCTAGGATCCTAAAACGTTTCACGGGTTCAGTGTTCGACGTCTTCGTTGTTGAAAATTACCATGGAGGAACCGGAAGAGACCGAGGAGGCCACCAACTCCTCTTCGAGCACGCCGTCCGCAGCCTCGGCGTCCGGCAAGAGACACTGCATGGAAATGCGCGCGGAGAAGCCCGGCTATCTTCGTCAGAAAGGTATAAAAATCAATGGAATCAACACATTTTGCTTGTCTATACGTTGTAAATCCACTCGCGGAGCTATCTACATCTACTAGGTCGTAACTTTGTCTTCGTCGTTTTTTAACCCCCTCGTCCGTCCCTCGTTTCACCAACTGAATCTGTCACGCGGTGTCAAATTGATACAGTGACACGAAACAAATAAGATTTCAAGGTTTTTTTATTGTGAAATTGATGAGTCAACGTTCACATCTTAGGTTTCTCGGTTATGCGTTATTTAAAAAGTAAAAGTCACACTTTACTTACGAATAACAGAACAGAGCAACTTATTTCGGCAAAACTGTGTGAAATTGACACAGTGACACGAAACAAATAAGATTTCAACGTTTTTTATTGTGAAATTGATGAGTTAACGTTCACATCTTAGGTTTCTCGGTTATGCGTTGCACATTTAAAAAAAGTAAAAGTCACACTTTACCTACGAGTAACAGAACAGTACAACTTATTTCGGCAAAACTGTGTGAAATTGACACAGTGACACAAAACAAACAAAATTTCAACGTTTTTTTATAGTTAAATTGATGATATAACATTTATATCCTTCGTTTCTCGATTATGCGTTACACGTTTAAAAAGTAAGAGTCACATTTTACCTACGAATAGCAGAACTTATTATTTAGCTTTTCATGTCGAATCAAAGTGTTGGGGGTTGAATCAAAGGGTTGAATCAAACTAAACAAGAAGCATCAAGTTATTTCGTTGGTAGACTTAGCTCAAGACATAGGGGATCATGTTCCCATTTGTCGAACCTTCAATATTTTGCTCTGTACAATACTTCAATCCTTTTGATCCCTTCGTCAGTCTTGAGAATTCTACGAGGTTATGAAATAAAGCAATGTCATAGATTCAGGAATACAGGAATATGAACACTCGATATATATATATGTTAAACATTATCTTCAGATTAAATAGTGACTGGATTTGGTTTAATTGCTATTTTAATTATATTTGGAAACGTATGTAAAGTTCTGGTGCGAAATACTGGTGCGAGATAGTCCAACAATATATTTCGCTCATCAACTTATTTGTTAATAACAATTTGTTATTAACTTTAAACCGTTATTAACACATGAAATAAACTTGATTCATGCTATTTTTTTTACAACAGATTCACATAAACAGCCTTTCTTGATTCTGGGTATTCGCACTTAACTGTCTGCATGAAAATACATACCGTATTATATTATTAATATCTTTTCAATGGGCAAAAATGGGCAAACGGGGTTTGTTTCATAACTTTAAGGATACTTTAACACTTTACCTACCGGAAGCCTATTAATAGGATTCTCAATAATTGTGCTGTATCAAAAGAAAGCATAGAATTTTTCTTTTACATTGCAATCTTAAATGAAATTATTGAGGATGACTTGTTAGTTCACATTGAAAATTGCTGTTACTATTGAAAGTTCCATTAAAAAGTTTTCAGCCATGTACCAGATTTTTCAAAATTATGCAATAATCACCGGTCGGTAATGTGTTAAGAAAAAAATTTATACTAGTCTCGTTCAGGCACAATGAGGCACACGATTTTTGTCCTGGTTTGGCCCACTGTGCGACGTGGGATCATGGTAAGATATTGATTCAGTTACTAAGATTCGAACGATCGTAAGAAGCCGCGAGACAGCTGAATCAGATCGATAATTTGCGATGAGGAGCCGGCTCCTGCGGGGTAAATTAAGCCGCGTTATATCGGTGGGTGTAATCGGCGAATGCAGATGCCTGTTCCGACGCGAATTCGTAATTCGATAGACTCGATTGCACGCGAACACGCGATTCCGTTCGAGGCGTGTGCCAGAGGTGTAAGGTGTAACACACCATCCCTGTCGCGCCATTGTCTTCTGTTTTAGCCATTCCCGTGAAAAACGGATATCAGACCACGTGTCGTCCGGCCGTAACATTTGTCTGGAGCAACAACTGTATTCAAACCCCTATCCATGTCCATAGGGGGTTTACGTGATTTTTTTATTACCACGTTTTTATTTTTACGATACGATGCCAATCGCGTTACCTAGCATACAGGGCATGCCTTTGGTACAGGTGTGGATTGGGGACGCATAAAACATCGGCACCATGAAATGCGAATAGCGATACGGTGCCGATGTTATATGCGTCAAATAAGGTTGAGGAGAAGGTCAAAAGGACCTGGGCTGTGGGGGTTTAGTGGCTATGGCGGTAGACTTAGTATTAGCTAATGATAATCCCCCAATACCATCCGAGGGGGGAGCCGAGTCCCACACTACCCTCCCCGAACAACATCGCAGGGGAGGGTGTCCGTAATAGGATTCCCCCACCGCCCTTAAACAAAAAAAAGGGCATGCCTTTGGTAATACACGTAGACACCAGGAACGGACAAAAGTATTAGCACAAATTTTTGTGTCTCCACTTTACCTTCCCCCAGAGGGGGGAGAGACCAAGCCCTTCTCCATGCTTTTCCTCTTTTTCTTATACATTTATTTAACATCGCTTTCAACTCTTTGCTAAGGTTACACTGTCTAAATTTCAACTTTTTTCATGTTTCAAAATAACTGTTGGCTGGATCTTATAGAGTTTTTCACGCTGATTCCGAATATGGCACAGTTTTTGAGAAATTTGAGCTTGAAATTACTTGCCTGTTGTTTTCTATTTCTAGATATATCTAGATAATCTAGATAATGATATCTAGATATGTTACAATGTCACATGACTTCGGTAGTGGAGAGAGGGTAACTTTTCCCCTTCGATTCGTTCTCCCTCCCCTCGTCCGGCTACTCTGCTTCCTGTATCGTTAGAAACGTTACGATTCGAAGCGTCTTTGAGGAAACGCATGACTTTGGCTTCCGACTCGCTGTATCATGCAAACACATCTTAGATGAAAATGTAGCGATAGATTGTGAAAGTAGAGACTCCAAGGTTCGAGACGAGCGCCGGTTTGTTGTGCTACGATTCTTTTGGCAAACACTGTTCCGGTGGTCACCCAAATTAATCAAAATTAATTCAAGAACTAAAAATTCGTGTATTATTTATTTTTTCCTTCTCAATTTAAATTGTTTTTATCGTTATACTTTATCACCATCAAAGGAGGCAAACGCTGTTTGAGTGGCCTCCCAAATTACTTCAAGTACTAAAAATGTGTGTATTATTTATTTGTTCCGTCTCAATTTAAATTGTTTTTATCGTTATACTTTATCACCAGCAAAGGAAGCAAACACTGTTTGAGTGGCCTCCCAAATTACTTCAAGTACTAAAAATTTGTGTATTACTTATTTGTTCCTTCTCAATTAAAATTTTTTTATTGTTATACTTTATGACCGTGAAGGGGGCTCTTTCGCCAATACGAATCCCAATTTCTGGTGTTCGAATATACTTTTTCGGAGCCACTGTATGCAGCGTGAGTGATTTGAATTGGTTTTCTTCCGAAGCTCGCCGACAGGCACTAAAGCATTTGTTCTATCGTAAGGAGAGAAAACGATCCGAGGAATGGTGCTGGCTTACGTTTTTACATTTTTGCGAAGCTCGAAACGTCACGCGACGGCTGCCAGTTCACGCTGAACTGCGCGTATACATATCAGCATACATGTATTCCTAACTGTAACGTCGAAGCAGCAAATGAAAAGGCAGCGCATTAAATAGTTTCTCGGTGGAAACGTTATTTTCAATTTTCCCCGGACGACGTACGGCGTTGCAGCAGCTTCAAAAATTACGGAAGTACATTCCGCGTTACATGCTCCGGCAAATAGAAAAAACGGCAGGTTAACCACGCGGCTGTTCCACCTGCGTACACCTCTTATTGGATTTAATGGAAATATATATCCAGAGTCGTCAATTTATTCTGGAATGCAACGGTGAAACCATGCAACGTTGCTCGAGATTCCCATTGACGGTTATAGCATCGCAATTGCAATCCAAACGTTTGTTGCATCGACAACGTTACAAATATCAATTATGTTACGGTTCAAACGCTTCCGTATAAGACTAATTAATTCCTGAGCGATGCCCAGGAACGAAGCAAGCATTTCCTCCACGTATTTTTATTATCCAGAAACCGTGGCATGCGATCCTCTTTAACGCTAAAACCACGGAACCCCTGGAAACGATGATAATTGTCGAGATCGCAGACCACGTACCTCTGGTGAATTATTTAACACTAAACTGACCGGTAGCGGTTGAACACCCTACACACTTGACACCGATCACTCGACCGTAAATAATTTCCTATCCCGGACTCATTTTTTTTTTTTGTTTTTTCTTTAAGGACAGCGGGGAAATGCATTTTACGCACAGCCCTTGTCCGATGATGGTCGAGGGGGTAGTGTGGGGTTCGTCCATCCAAAATAAAACAAACGATAGGACATACCCACTAAAACCCCACTGTCCAAGAGCCCAAAGGATTTTGTGTGCTCTCGTTTTCTCTAACCGGAGATATTGTCCGCTGACCCGATGTTCACACATGTTCTATAAAATTTTTCATAATACTTTAATATCCTCCTCAATAATTATAAATTTTCTGTATAAATTTCAATAGTATGAAATTTTTCATAATAATTTAATATTACCCTCAATAATAATAAATTTTCTGTATAGATTTCAATAGTATAAAATTTTTCATAATAATTTAATATCCTCCTCAATGATAATAAATTTTCTGTATAAACTTCAATAGTATGAAATTTTTCATAATAATTTAATATCCTCTTCAATAATAATAAATTTTCTGTATAAACTTCAATAGTATGAAATTTTTCATAATAATTTAATATTACCCTCAATAATAATAATAAATTTTTCATAATAATTCAATATTACATCCAATAATAATAAATTTTCTGTACAAATCTCAATAATATAAAATTACACTATAAAATTTAGGGGCGCCATTTCGGCTGTAAGTGTGAGAAAAATATCGATGTGTTAAATAAAATGATTTGATTTTTATTGAAAATAAAAAATATGTACCTTTATTCTTATATTTATTCTTAAGGGGCGGCAATTTGTCTTTTTGTCCGGGACGTCGTCACCGCTAGAGCGGGCCCTGATCAATACATTCTGTTTCATTTATAGCGTGACATTTTAAATAAATACATCTCACACGACGTACAAATAAACGGTTGAATAATTTTACAGTATGTGAAAATATTGAATAGGTGAATTTTCACCCTGAAGAACGTGTGAGGGTTAATAGGCGCTCGGTTGGTAACGTCGCACAGTGGGGTGGTCCCGAATCGGTTGACGCACGAAAAAAGTTGTAGCTCGTGTGTATGTTAATCGACTTCGATGACATTTTCAGCATGTTTATAAGTAACATAGATCTGCAGAACATATATTTTAAATTTTCTTATAAGGGCCCAAATAAAAATGTTTTAAAAACTGCCATTTTTATTTTTGTATATAATCTTCTAAATTATAATTGTTTGGAAAATCCTTTTTTTCATGTCATTTCATAAACCAATGCTTCTAATTAATTATTGATGGCAAATCGAAATACTATTACAACCAATGATTGCAGATACAGCAGATAGAACTGAAAAATCATAAAACAGCATTATACTTACATATATAAATACAACTTTAACTTCGGGTACCCGAATATTGCAAACTTTCAGGACTCCGATTCAATCCGACCCGAAGCTCGGGTAGCCGCACACCCCTGTAAATTTCATATCCACAAAATAAAAAAAAATCATATAGAATGGAATTATTCTAGATAGGAAAACATGTTTAATTTTCGAAATAAAATAGCTCCGAGTGCGAAGGGTTAATCATAAAGCGGTGGTTGTTTTCCGTGTTCGCGAAAGGGGATGCGCGATTCGATCGCGTGTCGATGGGAAAAAAGAAAGAAGCAAAAAACCATGGACATCGAGTGATTTGTTCGGTGCTCGTCGCCAGTCGAAACTCGTGCCAAGTATTCGATCAGGGATAATTAAGATGGCCGAGTGGGCTTGGAAGCCGAAGAAGCTGTACTACATTCGTGGACAAGCCCGACGCCACGCGTCTCGCGTCGGTCTCGGATGTCGGATGCCCCGGCGAAAATGGCGAAACGGCGAAATAGCTGATGTCGAGACAAGATTAAATTGCTCGCGTGGTCTGAGACACGTATGGCCCGAGACAGACAGACGTTATTGGGGCATGTCTATCGTCTATCCTCCCGAAGTGTCTTCGGACATACGAATTGACGCGTTTCGTGCGCTTCACAACTTTCACGGACTTCTCGAGAATATCAGCCCCCGGATAAGTGTATATAAAGGGACCTGGAATCCCGGCACGAATCACAATTGATATTCGATAGTTTGGTGCGCCGTTTCTGCCAGTGTGCATCACCAGTGGTGACAATCGGTCGGGATAGTGTTGCCTGTCCCTTCTTCCAGGTTCAGTGGAGTCGTTCGTTTCTTCTGAATATACATATCTACCCGATATCGTTTCTCGGTCTTTGGTCATACTCGTTTAATATCTTTTCCATTGCGGAAGCGGAAGCTCGGAGAGTTAGCGGAGCTGGTCGTTCGGCTATGCTAATGTAAGGACATTTGGGGATCGATCCTGAATTTCAATTCTGAGATACATGTATGTATGTACACGTTTGTATGTCGTGCCATTCGAGACAGAGTCGGTAGCGACCTCGTCCTCGACTGTTCGAGGATTTCAGGGAAAAGAAGGAACACCGTGTCAGCGGGAGTCGAACCCGCGACCTCACACTGGTGGTAGCCGATCAGCTAACCCGCGCGATCACGGGACTCTGCGACATTTTCTAATCTCCGTACGAATTTCGTTTGGGCCTCCTGATCCCACATACATACAGTGACTCCCACTAATATTCGGACATTCTTGAAGAGACGATAACTTTTTTAATATTGTACTATACGATTTGAACTTTTTTTGGGAAGCTAGAGCAATTAGTTTGCTGCAGAGTGTGAAACAAATATTTTGTAAAAAATTGCAATTGATCGGAATTGTAGAAAAAATACTAAACGTTGCATTTTACAACTTTTTATGTGGGCCTATATTAAACATTTTAAAACTACATTTTGTAGATTTGTATGAATTAAACATATTCTGAAGATTTCGCCAGAATCGGGCGACGTTGCAATGAGCTACAAACGTTTAAAGTAATCTAAGGATTCTTACATCTTTCAATGCCTGCCGCATCAACCGATTTCGATGAAACTTTTCACAGTGCATGTAATTGACACAGATCTAAAATATATAGTTTTTAAATTTTCAATATAAGGCCATATTAAAAAAGTTATAAAATGTAACTTTTAGTATTTTTTTCTACAATTCCGACCAATTGCAATTTTTGACAAAATTTTTGTTCACATTCTGTAACAAACTAATTGCTCTAGCTGTCCAAAAAAAAGTTTAAATCATATAGTACAATATTAAAAAAGTTATCGTCTTTTTAAGAGTGTCCGAATATCAGTGGGAGTGCTATTGGATTTCAAGTATTATAGTTTACACGATATTGTTCTTCTTTAACTATGTATATAGTTAGTATTATTATATCCTTTAACTATATATATAGTTAATATTATTATATATTATATATGCGTTCAGTGGTTCCGTTTCTTCGAGAGTCGAAGCTTGAAGGATGTTATTGTCCACTAGAGCGGCAAGGTGCGCAGCTCTCATGGCAGATCCGGATGAACTATATCCAGGTGGATATGCCGGGGTCTAGACGGTCCAACGGTAATGGTGACTTTAATGCCTCGCTGTGTCTTTGTTCCAGAGAAAATCATCTACCCGCGGAGCACGAGAACGCTGGTCAAGACGGCGGTGATCGGCGGTAAACCGATCGAAGAGGAAATTTGCATGGTACTTCTTCTTAACCCTGATCCGTCCCTCGCACACTGGTCCACGCGCGCGATCTAGCTGTTCATTAATATTTCATCACTATTTGAAAGTTTGAAGGTATAGTAATTTAGGTCGTTCGATTCGTTTTGATATCAGCTACAATATTGTGAACTCAAAAATACATATTGACTTTTAAAAATTCAAGTTATACCGTTCGGTAATTTGTAAGTAAATTTGTCCCAAACTTGGTGACTTTTATTTTTTTAATGCAAAACATATAACCGGAAAAGGCTAACGTGTGGATGTTAACTCATCAATTTGAATGAAAAAAAACATCGGAAAGTAACTGTTTGACTTGTTATTTTATCGTTTTTTTATCACTGTGTTAATTTGATACCGAGGGACAGATTCAGTTCGCGAAATGAGGGACGGATGAGGGTTAATCCTCTTCTTTTTCAACGTTTATTTTTCACTAATTGGTTAATTTTGCTTGCTAGGATTTAAGAGCTCTGGTGTACGGAAGCTCCGCCAGCCCCCCGAAACCGGAATGGACGAGAACGGGTCTAACCTTGCGACCTTACGGACAAACCTTGGCATTCGGATTACGAGCGCCGAGAAACACGACGAGGGGACTTGTCACTGCGGTGCAGGCGATCATGCTCAAGCATTTTCTCTTCAAATGCAACCGACAGGACGTTCGCGCCAATCCAGAAAGGTAGACACCGATTTATTACTAGATAGAAATATTCTACTACTACTGTATTCTGCTTTAATAGTTTACTGAAACCATCCTACGACCGACAAATCGATGTACTGACATCATCGATAGCCGAGATCATCTGGCGTTGCGCGGGAGGCTTCGTCGCGAAGAGTTCCAGCTCCTCGGCGAATCAGAACACGGGGAACGCGAATGTTCCTAAAGCTGTCGTCGCTTTGCCCCAGGAGACAGCCTACATGCAGCACAGTGGACAATATTTCCAAGACGGTCTGACAGAAACAGTACGTAGATATTGTCGGATAGAATGATATGATTCAAATACTCTCTTAGGTGGCTAGAGGGTCGTTATGTTAAGGTGGGATCTCTTAGGCGCGTCTGGACGCAGCGTTTTGGGGTTTTGGGGTGTCTATACTCCATTTGTCGAACTTGGAGTACGGAACGCAAAACGCTACGTCCAGGCAACGTTTAAGAGATCCTACGTTTAGAAGATTCGACATTTAGCAGATCCTAAGTTCAGGAGATCCTACGTTTAGGAGATCCTACGTTTAAGAGATCCTACGTTTAAGAGATCCTACATTTAGGAGATCCTACGTTTAGGAGATCCTACGTTTAGGAGATCCTACGTTTAGGAGATCCTACGTTTAAAGAGATCCTACGTTTAGGAGAAACTACGTTCATGAGATCCTACATTTAGGAGATCCTGCTTTTAGGAGATCCTACATTTAGGAGATCCTACGTTTAGGACATCCTACGTTTACGAGATCTTACGTTTAGGAGATCCTACGTTTAGGAGATTCTACGTTTAGGAGAAACTACGTTTAGGAGACCCTAAGTTCAGGAGATCCTACGTTTAGGAGATCCTACGTTTAAGAGATCCTACGTTTAGGAGAAACTACATTCAGGAGACCCTAACTTTAGGAGACCCTAAGTTTAGGAGATCCTACATTTAGGAGATCCTACGTTTAGGAGATCCTACGTTTAGGAGATCTAAGCTTTGAGAGATCCTACGTTTAGAAGACCCTACGTTTATGAGATGTATTTATCTTTATATAAAGAAAGCTTTAGGAGATCTAAACTTTTGGAGATCATACTTTGGGAAATCCCACCTATATGTACTCCTACCTTTTAGATAATCCTAGCTTTTTGGAGATTCCACTTTTAAGTGATCTCACCTTTAACAGATCGCACCTTTAACGCATTGTTGTGCTTCCAGCTTCATTTGTTCGAATTCGAGTCTCTCGAGGACCTCGAGATATTTATCAAGAGATACTTGTACTTGGTAAGTATAGTACATTGTACTGATCTGCCAGAGATATTTTCAACAATCATATTCCTTGGATTTAGTTCCAAGACGAGGGTGGTCCAGGCGCGAAGTTGCTCCTGTACAGCGCCATTCTTTCCAGGGGTCTTTCAAAGTGAGCACTCGAACAGTACATACATAGATGAAATTGAGATGTTCTAGCCTCCTCCATCTAACTGTTCGACATTTTCTCGATGCAACAGAGTACGAACCGATCTCGAAGACCCGAAAGCATCGATACTAAGCGGTTGCCCGGAGGAAGGTCCCATTTGCGTGGTGATCCTGATATTAACTGGTCGCGCGTCGCCTCACCTGCACAATGGGGTGATGCACGTGGGGGATGAGAACACATACGTGAGTTCCTTGCTCGTTTCTTTCAATCGGTCTCTACATTGTCAACCCTGTTCGAACGCGTTCTTACGAATTGTCCAAGGCCATTCCACAATGGGGCGTTCTGGTGAGAAGCGAAATAGGGTTTCTGGTTCACGAGGGAGACGCGCAGATGAGCAAGCAACCAGGTTCACGACTGAAGACGCCCAGTCTGCCTATCTGGGTCACTTTGTGTCTCGGTCACCATGGTGTTCTCTTCAACACGAACAGGGAACTGCTTCGGAACTATCACGCCGAACGCAGGTAATCATTTATATGTTACGAAGGAATTTTCGAAACTTACAATTACACCGTGTACTATTTATTTCGGATTCGATCAGGTTCGACGTTCAATACTTCACGTGCGGCGGCAGCCATGCTACCCTGACTGTGGACACCAGGTCGAACTCGGAAAATGATTCGGACTTCGAGGGCCCCAGCAAAGAGCTCGCCGACATCGCTGCGACACCTTTAGAGAAACTTATTCGCTCCAAGTAAGTACTCCAGTTTCCATTTTAAAGAACCCCGCACTCACTAATCGTGTGGAAAATCTAGCCCGGTAAAATCAGTTGGATTTTTCATGTGTTGTAGCTTATGATTAAAGATCGTGGTTTTTTACTTATGGATTAATTAATCCAATTGCTTTACTTATGGATTAATTAATCCAATGAATCGCATTATTGCAACAATCATGTACTATTTATAATCGTATTGATTTTTTGTACCAGTATTATATTATTATATTTTGTTTTTTTTTCTTTTTGTGCATGTCCTTTCTTTCTTATTAGACGAGTAGTCTTGTATCTTTCTCTTTTTCTTTGTAAACACTTATGTAAAAGGGCTTCAGTCCGTCTATAATAAATAATAATAATAATTTCTCGGACAATGTTTTATACATATGTACAAGAAGACTCCTAAATTCGATGTAACTTTGGAAGAGATATCATTTTCTACATCAGAAACGGAATGCCAAACCACTGACCGCGTCTTTTATCACTTGCAGATGGCAGGACGCCTGCATACAATGGAACGGAGCTCCTCTGATGTAAACGCAACACTTTCACCCGTGCCTCTCTAAAAATCCACCCGCGTTCCAACGATCCGCGTATTTGTGTATTCTGTTGTTCAATGTTCAGCAAGGATGGCCGAAAATTTCGAGTAGCCGAGCATCGGTTTGGATTTTGAACTCGACTCGGGTCGGGTAGGAACCCGAAAATTCCTGACGATCGAGTACCTGTAAATTTCAGATATTATACAGTGAATGCACAATGTATTCGTACACCTTTTAAAAACGAATAACTTTTTCAAAACTTAATAAACTAATCCCTTTATCGTCTCAAAAACAGAACACAAGCTGTTGGGTCTAGTAATGTTTAAATTAATGTTTTCGGCGCAACAGTTTCGATCAATTTTTCTCAAGGAAATGTTTAACAAATGTTTCCTTATGTCGATCGTATATTGTTGCTAACAAAGATTTTGATGTTTTCGGCGCACTGGTTCGATCAGTTGTTACTTCTAACTATTTGAAAATTATCACAATATCTATTTTTCGATGTTTCGATCTTCTTTTAGATCATTTTCAAGAATATTATAAGAACTGCGCCTGTAAATTAATAATCAATATTATGTATCATACCGTGTGAATTTAAAACAAGAAGAATAACTGTTACATACTTGCTTAGTGCATTGGAAAATACTTTTTTGTAATATTAATTTTAACGTAGTCACGTGTTGATGCTCAGACAGTATACATGGTAATGAGGTTACGTGAATATACTTGGAAACAAACAACACCTATTATTGATCAATAAGTGATTGATCGATATTTGGCGAAATGTCTAACACACAAGGCTCTATTGCTAAAACAAAAAAAAATGATCGAAACTGTTGCGCCGAGAACATTAATTTAAAAATTATTAAATATCTGCGATCGATGTAATTGATTATTTATCATGGACGGCGAAATACCTATACACAATGAGAATTTTTTTGCGTCAATATCAAGATTGTTTGGTTTTGGAACCATGAGAGTTCTCAAGGAAATGTCTAACACACAAGGCTCTATTGCTAAAACAAAAAAAAATTGATCGAAACTGCTGCGCAAAGAAGATTAATTTAAAAATTATTAAATATCTGCGATCGATATAATTGATTATTTATTCTTTTTGTTGGGTCTAGTTTCGAAAAAGTAATTCGTTTCGAAAATGTGTACGAACACTTTGCACCCCCACTCCAGGTACCCCGAGTACCACTAATTTTCGGGTCCCTACGACGAAATTTTCGGGGCCCCGTCAATTAATCTCCATTCGAAAGTTTCTTCGAAAACAAGGGAGCGAGAATTCTCGCGATTCGACGACGAAGGGAATCGATATCGTTTGATGGATTCGACAAACACCTTTCGACACGCGATCGCGTGAATCGGCTCGCTTTCGACAAACAATTGCACATAGATCACCATCCCTCTGATAAATAATTGGAGAATCTTTCGAAGGTCTGCGCGCTTTCAAACGAATGTTCAACTAGATAGTTTCGCAGGTTCACGCCGAACATTTTCCCCCGATATAAAAGAAATACTTATTGTTTAATCGAGCTGTTGTGTCCAATTAATTCTATTGTCTGGCTTACCGTGCTGAGAGGCTTGTTCCACTCGTTATCCAACCGGTAAGTGTAGTCCCTAATTGGGATGGTTAGTTGCATCGATACACACCGGTGTAGGAGAGACAGCGATAAAAAAAAAAGGAAAAAACTTGCAGAACAATAGTTCTCGAACGGAGCGGAAGCCATTGGTCTTCCCGGGCTCAGAATTTCGGCTTTCACGTAGCTGGGAAAGCGGTAGGGTAGCGTGCGCACTCGAGGCACACGCATACTCGCGCGATTTCCACCTGACGAAAGTAAATACCTGTTCGGAAGCGGGGCCAGGAAGGCGTTCGGTTGGCCGTCGATTCCCCCCTTCCAAACAATGGGGCACTTCCCGAGTGCCGCTCTACAGCGGTCTTTGCGCGTCTGCGTTTCGTAGCGGCGAGTCCTGCTGGTCAACGGCGGACAGGTGTGCGATACGAAGCCGGGTCTCTCTTCGATTGCAGCTTGCGCAACCGTGTTGAAAGAAAACTCGAGAAAGTCCAATTAAAAATTCGCGCGAAAATCGACGGGTGCGCGACCGAAAACTTTCATCCAAGGGGGTTCCCATGGTGTTCGCACCCCCGCGCGATGCTTGAACCCAAAAAGAAAAGGCAGAAAGTGCGCAACGGTGATCGATCTTCGTTAAAGGATGATCCAAAGTGAATGTTAAAGTCGGTGATGTTATAGTTCGTTGTTCGGTGGTTTCCTGGTGGTTCGAAACAGTTCGGAGGCGACGCGCGTAACTCGACGAACGCCGATTGTGGTAAGTATCTAGGCTCCGACGATCAGATCGAAGATACCGGCGGTAGGAACGCTCGCGGAGAACAATGGATCCGACGTTTTGTTGTTCTAAATGCTCTATGTTCCTTCCGAGTTCCATTGTGAACGACGAGTCGAAGGGAGTCGATCTAACAGACCGATTAGCCACACGTCCGTAACGAATAATTCGATGTGCTCGTTTATCGGAGGAGAAATTATTATTATTATTTATTATAGACGGACCGAAGCACTTTTACAGAAGTGTTTACAATAAAACGAACTGGACCAAAATCTAATTACAAAAGACAAAAAGCTGTAAGTTACAGCGGGGCACATTGATTGCATCGTTCATCGTTCTGATCGCGTTGTTACTTTTTCAGAAAACGTTAACGAAAAATTTGATTACATACGCACGGACACACACACGCGTATGAACATTTTACTGAAAATAGTCTAAAATGATATCAAAGACCTTGAAATGTGAAGATCTGTTGCTGAGTTAATATTTATATAATTTAACAGCCACATTGTCCTACAAATTGGGTGACACGTTATCCCGGACCTACACTCAGAAATTGTTAATACCACAAGACCATTTTTCTTATTACTAACTGTAGGACAAAAATCACGGAGAAGTGAATGAAAGAAAGGGTCCTCTCCGTGATCCGAACCTATAAATGAAAAAGAAAAATAAAGGCTATCCCCTAACGAAGGCAACGAAGTGATTCATCTTGCTCGCCCCTCGCGTCGGCCTGGCACGGCGCGGTTTGTCGCGAATGCTGGCCAGGGGGAAGAACTTTACGCCAGTTGCCCATAGCAGTACGTTTCAGTTTACGGTCCCGTGAATTCAGGAGTACCGTGGCCCACATAGCCATCGTATCCGGCTTTATACGGCGTGTCCCGTATAAATCATTTCGCCCTATACTGGGAATCCTTGTTTCTCCCGGCGGCGCGGCTTATTTCCGCTTGTGCCTTACAGAGTTTGCTTTTTTACCGCTCTGTTCCAGCCGATAGAAAACGTAATTGCCAACTTTAACAAGGATACGGTGATCACCCGAGCGCCGCTAATATTTCGCCGAAGATCAACGCTCCGCGACTACGTTTGTGCTATTTATTAGAGAACCGATCGAAAGGATCCACCATATACCTGGGAAACTCGCTCGAGCAAACTGGATTAGAAAGTTCCCTTGTTTTCGAATATTGCCGCAATATCGCGCAATTAGCCCCTCGGATTGCTCATCGATCGATTAGAGGATCGTGGAAACCACTGGGAGATTGTGAAGAATACGGGTGATCAGGCCTCTTAGAAGTTAGCCCCCCACTTGTTGAATTAAATAATATCATCAGTTGTGCTGAATTGTACTTAGTTGTGCTAGGTTGTACTAAGATTGTGCTAAAGTATTACTTAAAAAAATAATAAATAAAGAAGTTATAGTGAATAATCGTTTTGGACATCTAATTAACGTTTAAGTAAGTAACAATCATCCAAACAGCATATAATCATATATCTGAGTTGTGCTAGCCTAGCACAAGTCAGCACAACTTGCAATTCCTCCAGCACAACTTGCAATTCCTCCAGCACAACTTGCAATTCCTCCAGCACAACTTGCAAATCTTCCAGCACAACTTGCAATTCCTCCAGCACAACAATATAAAGGGTAGTTTATATGTATAGTAGTTTCTTACCGCTTACAAGAGTCAACTACCCTTTATATCGTTGTGCTGGAGGACTTGCAAGTTGTGTTGACTTGTGCGAGGCTAACACAACTCAAATATATGATTATATGCTGTTTGGATGGTTGTTACTTACTTAAACGTTAATTAGGTGTCCAAAACGATTATTCACTATAACTTCTTTATTTATTTTTTTTAAAGTAATACTTTAGCACAATCTTAGTACAGCCTAGCACAACTAAGCACAATTGAGAAAATTGAAAAAAATGAAAAGTGGAGGGCTACTCAAAAAATCGTTTTTCTCAATTTTTCATCTTATTTTTTGTATTAAGTTGTAATATTCTAGCACAATATAGCACAAACATAACACAATTCAGCACAACTGATGAAATTATTTAATTCAACATGTTTTTGTTAACCCAGGTCTGGTAGACTGCGGATCTTTGTAAAATAAAAATCTTCTGCATTGTTTAGTAGAACCAAATTGTAAGGAATAGCCGTATTTATTACAAACAATCGTTGACAGACGTGTTTGTCATGGGTGCGTTCATTTCGATCTGTCTTCTTTTTCCAGTTGTTATTTTCGATTTTATACTTTTATAAATTTAACTATATATATAGGGTTGTCTGCTAATACGTGTTCATATACATTCAACCCTATAGTTGAACGTATAGTTGAACCCTATAGGCCGAACTATAGGGTTGAACGTATGTGTACACGTATTAGCAGATAATATTATAGTGATATATAATATTATAGTTTGTAAGATAAGGGTTAATGTAATTATTAGCTTTTGTAAATACAATTTTCTCTCTCTCTATATATATAATTAAATAAGTTAATTTTAAGTTTAAGGTTAAGTGTAAGGTTAAGTTAGTATATAGTAATTAAGCTAAGTTCCATTAAGGATAGGCTAAGAGCAGCGTGAAAGGGAGCGAAACGGAAGAAAGGGGAGTTATGTTTAAGAATTGTAACCCTAAGGGGAATCAAAATAAAATTATATATATATATATATATATATATATATATATATATATATTTAGTTAAATTTATAAAAGTAGAAAATCTAAAATAACAACTAAAAAAGAAGACAGATCGAAATGAACGAACCCGTGACAAACGCGTCTGTCAACGATTGTTTGCAATAAATACGGCCATTCCTTACAAAATAAAAGTTTGTTTCTTCCTTTAATCATATTAATGAGTCGATGATAATGCGTTGATACTGTTAAATCCGTTTTGTCATAAGTGCATGAAATTCGCAGTCTAATAACGAGCTGAGTCTCCTTCCTTGTTTGATGTAACATGATCAGCCCTCCTTTTTCGCACACATTCGAATAAGGTGTTTCGAGATCTGATTTTTTGATGAGAAAGTGGTTTGGTTGAGGAAATGGCTTCGCTAAAACTTCCTCGCAAGGAGACGTTTTCTCAGAGTCCATCTTAGGCTCGGTCGGCGAACTATCGCTCTCGCCAACCCCACCCGCAGGATTCGGATGTCGTTCCACGTATCTAGGTTTCACGTAATAAAGTAGTTTCTTCGCATGCTTTCTAACCACGCGTTATGTTCGCCGGTTGCAGACACGGACTCGACGAGGACGCGTGTTTTTCGGCCCGTCACCGGATCATCCGACATCGATCCGGCAAATGTTTGCGCTCGCTTTTGTTGCTCGGTGTTTGCTCCTGTCGCAACAATTGGGACGGCCGTTCACCTACTAAATCGCACGAATCTCTGCATGGCAATCGTTGAATTGTCACGCAAAGAAAGTACAAATGTTCGAACGTTTTAGCTTCGCAAAGTCGGGGGTGTCAACTGTCCCACTTATGGAGAAGCCATTCTGATTTAGGGGGTGCTCGAGCGACTTTCACTGTGTTCAATTTTAATCCGATACAAGACGACGCTTTTCATTTCGAAATAAGAAAATTGCTATATTCCCTCTTCTTCTTTTCAAGTTGTTCGCCCGATACCGTTTTGTGACGTAATCTATCCTTTTTGATCCTGAAGGATAGGGTGTGCTATGGAAATTAATTCTTATGTTATTCTTGCTTTCCACAATTAACCCTTTGCACTCGGTGCTTTTGTAACTCGATAATGAAATATTACTTTCGACCTAAAATAATTCAATTCTACATGATTTTTCTCATTTTATGGATATGAAGTTGATATAATACCTCGTACAATACTTAAATGTTTAAGAAATGATTACATACCAACGTATTTAATAATGTAAACAATATTTTTAATAATGGTACACCAATTGTTAGATCCTAACATATTTAATAATGTAAACAATATTTAGAATAGTGGCACAGTCATTTTTAGTGGTGACTCCGAATCACCACTCGAGTGCTAAGCGTTAATGCAGAACATGTATATTTTGCATAAAGATCCGAAGTCTAGTAATTAATTAATTAAATAATTAATTAATTAAGGGTTACCCTTAGAACTCGAGCACAGTTGCTGTACATTATTCAAAATATTCTTTACATTATTAAATATGTTGGTATATAATCAGTTACTAAACATTTAAGTATTGTAAGAGGTATTATATTAATTTCAATCCATAAAATGAAAAAAATCATAAAGAATGGAATTTTTCTAGGTTGGAAAAAATATTTAATTTTCAAGTTAAAATATATCCGAGGGCAAAGGGTTAAGATCGATTTTTGTCGCTTAAGATACAAGTTACTTTTTGTGCGTCGCTATTACACATTTCCCAAGTGTCCGGATATTTTTGAGCGGTTAGTATCCTGGCGAGGGTACGAAATAGAATCGGCGAGAAACTGGATTAGTGTGTGGGAGGATTTAAATTGAAACGTTATTTATTAAAGATACAAATGTAATGAAACATATAGAATACAAAAGAACATCTCTATAGAACCGTGTTAATCAGAAGAGAGAAGTAATACGTATTTAACACTAGAACTACCGAACAAGTCAAAATGACTAATGCGAATTTTTTTCGACTAGAAATATTCAAAGTATAAATATGTTTTTTGAGAAATTTTTTTTAGTAAACTTCTCTATTGAAGTACATATTTAAATATCCCGTGTACGAAATCTAAATAAATGCCATATTGTCATTATTACAAGGCAATGTATGCCAACTGCGTCTAGTGCTCGGTAGTTCTAGTGTTAATAAATCAAAATTATGTCGCTAGGAAACGATTCGTTGTTATCCTTTTAAAACATTCTTCATTTATATATTGGGTGATTATAAAAATGGAGCAAATCGATCCACATAGTGAAATATTGGTGTTGGTCGGAAATGACTCCTGCACAGGCCTAGATCTCGCAAGAAGTAATAAAATGTCGATTTGATTGACTACCGTGTAGCTACGCATCTTCCGAGGATATTGATCCGTTGAAGACAATTGTACGTTTAATTCGATTATTGCTGTGTGCGTCGATTAAATTATGCATGTATGTGGTAATGTTTGAAATTATAGATGCATCGGTGGATGCTGGGACCGGTGAAGGATGTCCTTGGATCGCCATGAGACACAACGTTCTCAGGATCCTGCCAATTCTGTGCTGCACGCTGCACTTCTACAGTGGACAATGTGGGTCCTGCTCGTTTTCTCACGCCACCTGTTTCACCTCTCCTGCCCCTGCTTCCCGCCTTTTCGACCCGTCTGTTACGCGGTTTGCCTTCCCAGCCCCTACCCTCGGCAACCCGGGCTGCCTTAGTGGCATCGGCGACCAATTTGCTCGCGACCTTAATCAACCCCTTCTTCCGTTTCATCGCACGGACACGGTTGATCGCGTGCGAACGGTTACGCACGAGGATCGCGGTTACAACGGAAACTAAGACCCGCGACCGACTACGAAAGTTCCGTTCCCCTCCGATACCACCTCGCGGAGACAACCGTCGAACGATTTGGAAAGTTGATGACGGTATTGCGAAAATTCTGACACACCGCAGGCACTAGTGTCTCCTTTTCCTACGTAACTCCTTTCATGCCGTTGACGCTCCGTAGACGATGGAAATGGGTGATCCACTTCGTGAACGTGGTAATCGTTGTAATTAACGTCTGCTACACTGTACCGCGCGGAATCGCGAGCAAAACGCACCGGGGAATCAGCGTGACCGGGGGCGGGTAAGCGAAATCTAAGGTAAGAGAAACGCCTGTTTCGCGAGAACGCGAGGAAACGGAATAAAAGAGACACTTTTTCGAGATTATTCGAACACCATTTTTAGATCGAACGCGTTCGCAGATCGACTAAACTAGCCATTGTGAAAAGCGAATGGAAACTCTAATCGACGCTCTAGTAATTTACCAGATTCTACACTTTTCGAATTTAGCCCCTTACTTGTACAATTAGAGTTCGATTTAAACATTCAGCATGAACTTTTATTTGCTCGAATTAGCACAAATTTTTGTCAACTCGATTCATCATAGACTTAGCTTAATTCAGCACAAATTTTTGTCAACTCAATTCATCACTAACTCAGCTGAATTCAGCACTTTTTGTCAACTCAATTCATCATAGACTTAGCTGAATTCAGCACAAAATTTTTGTCAACTCAATTCATCATTAACTCAGCTGAATTCAGCAGAAATTTTTGTCAACTCGATTCATTACAGCCTTTAACTTCATTCAGCACAAATTTTTGTCAACAGGATTCATCAAAGACTTAGCTTAATTCAGCACAACTTTTTGTCAACCCAATTCATCACTAACTTAGCATAATATAGCACAAATTTTTGTTAATCCAATTCATCACTAACTTAGCTTAATTCAGCACAAATTTTTGTCAACTCAATTCATCACTAACTTAGCTTAATTCAGCACAAACTTTCGTTACCTGGATTCAGCACAGAGTTACCTCAATTCAACACGACTCTTGAAATTATTTAATTCAGAAAGTGGGGGGCTAACTTCTAGCATTCGTTAGTGTGTGATTTCAGGACGATTTTTTTGGGACCGTTGACATGCTTATTCACGCGATAGGTATTCCTGATTTCCATAACAGTCGGCCGTTATCTCGTCACGCAGGAAACGCGTCAGTTGTCGAGATAACCATAACCGAGCATTTTACTTGTAAATTTCACGTTCTTTCTTATTGCGTACACAGGTTAATAGAGCTTGTAGCATAGCGGATAAATAATTCGAGAAGCTCCTTATTTGTGCATCTGTGCACCGTGCATCTTTCCACGGAACGGTCTTCCTTATTTATCGAATAAGGAAGAGTTTGATTTTTCCAATCGTAACTATCGTGGAAAATGTTCACGGGGAAATTCTAAGTATAAAGAGTCCAAGTATCCACCCATTAAATCCACAGACAGCCTCCTTACGTTTAATTGCAAAATTATTACTTCGTTTCCGCTGAATTAGTGGGTACTTGGATCCCACTTAATCGGTACGTTTGACCGTAAAATAACGTCCGCTCTGTCAACCGTGTCGTGTTCCCATTTGCACAGAGTCTTCGAAGATGTCCCAATAAAATTTGTTGAAGAAATATCAAGTCTGAGTTCGTCGCAGGCCATGAGTTAGAGTTGGACAAAGAATGTTGTGAATTTATAATAATTTTAATGCAAGTTATTTAGTCTGCTCTGTGAACCGTATCGTGTTTCCTTTTTTGAGGGTGAGAAGGGTTGTAAAATTTGTAAAAAGGTGTAAAATTTACTTCGACCAGGCCATGAGTTAGAATTGGACAAAGAATGTTGTGAATTTATAACAATTTTAATGCAAGTGATTTAGTCAGCAATGTGAACCGTATCGTGTTTCCTTTTTTGAGGGTGAGAAGGGTTGTAAAATTTGTAAAAAGGTGTAAAATTTGATTCGACGTAGGTACTATCGTTTTCTTCTGGAAAAGTCTTCGAATCGGGAAGGGAAAGAGATTACGAAAGGAAAGGCAACGTCGTGCTACGAACGGTTGCATCGCCGCTCCGCGTCGCGCCGTGAGTTTCCAGCAGGCGGAACTCCGCTCCAAGGGAGCGCGCACGTCTAACCCTCGTGCACAAGCTCCTGTTAAATGACGTCTACGTGTGCAGCCACCAGTCGACACACGTGGATCCTCTGTGTGAATGTCTAGTCTTTTATCTGCACAAAGGATCGCGAATATGGTAGATGACCAGTCTGTTCGCCATTAAAATGTACAGGCTTGTGTTTCAATAACCGAAAGCCCGATTCAAATACAGCTATATTTTTTTTCATGATCGTGTTTCGTGAGACAGTACAACGCTCCATTTAGAATCACGGGACAGTGGGTCTTCGGTTCGCTCACCTGTCCGTTGGAACCGGTTTCTCAAATCCTCCGGAAACCCCAAAACCACATCCAGCTCCTTCAAAAGAATCAGGTGTACGCAAGTGACTCTTCCTTTGACTTTTAAATTTCTTTCACGGCACTCGCCATGCTTCTTCCAAATAATAATCAGCAAACAAATCTATGTAAAGTTTGAACTGATAACAAGAAAACGTGCCTGAAAGCCTTTCAACGTTTTGACAAGTGCCACTTTAAATTGAATAAATAAAATCCCTTATCAAATCTTTTCCTCAGTTCCGCTCGACGAAACCATCGTTCATCATTATACCATTGACCCTTTGCACTATAATACGAGACTAGATACAGTCTTGACTTGACGGGACCACGGGACAAAGACGATAGAATTATAGAATAAATATAATACACTAGAGAAGAACAAGATGAAGTCGAAAACGAAAATGAAAACGTGTGATGAAGATGGCTATATTTCTAAGAAAAATTTAGTCATAGTGCAAGGGGTTAAGGTGACCTTGTAATAGAGTTAGGATTCTCGAAAAATTAATCATATTTCTTCCTGTATAGTGATCCGTGACGCGCGATGTTTCCTGGAGAACGGTGCCACCGCCGCGCACCTCTTCGTCAACGAGGATCTACCGGTCGGTGACACCGTAGGTGTCCTGGGTGTGTTAGGGGATCCTTCGCCTCAAGGAGACGTCGAGCTTCGACTTCAGGAAGTCGACAGTCCTGTCGCTTTCGCGGCATACTCGAAGAACCTGTCTTTGGTGCGACCTCTGGACAAGGAGGGCGTCGACGGACCAGCCAGCGTCTACGTCAACGTAATTTGCGAGAGGAAGCACACTTTGGATCCAGTACGTTTCATTCTAGTACGATCCTGTTCGAGGGGAGGGAGTACCAATTGAGGGGAGGGAGCACCATTGTGGGGAGAGAGCACTAATTGAGGGGAGGGAGCATTAATTGTATGAAGAGAGCACGAATTGTTTGGAGAGAGTACTAATTGAGGGGAGGGAGCACCAATTGAAGGGAGGGAGCACCAATTGAGGGGAGAGAGCACCAATTGAGGGGAGGGAGCACGAATTGTGTGGAGGGACCACTAATTGAGGGGAGAGAGCACCAATTGAGAAGAGGGAGCATGAATTCTGTGGAGACAGCACGAATTGAGGGAAGGGAGCACGAATTGTGTGGAGACAGCACTAATTGAGGGGAGAGAGCACCAATTGAGGGGAGGGAGCACGAATTGTGTGGAGAGAGCACTAATTGAGGGGAGAGAGCATTAATTGAGGGAAGGGAGCACGAATTGTGTGGAGACAGCACTAATTGAGGGGAAGGAGCATTCATTGAGGGGAGGGAGCACGAATTGTATGAAGAGAGCACGCATTGTTTGGAGACAGCACTAATTGAGGGGAGGGAGCACGAATTGTGTGGGGATTGCACTAATGGAGGGGAGAGAGCACGAATTGTGTGGAGATTGCACTAATTGAGGGGAAGAAGATATCTCTCTGCCACTACCGGACACGTGCACAACAGAGACGAAATAATTCACGTGGCCACGGCAGAACCGTGGGGGGTAGGGGGTAGAAAGAGGGGAAGTTCCATCGTAGAGGGAAAAAGTAGAGCTAGGACATAAATCTGGGGCGCCCTTGCTCACCGCTAGCTAGTTGGACAGGACTAATCTACTGCAATAACCAACTAACGATACTCTTACATGTGCTGAAGACGTCCACGAAAGTTTCAAAATTTTTCTCTGTCAACTACACACGCACACTACTTCTTTTTCCAGGGGTTCGTGATACCAGTCAACATTCGCGTGACCGACGCGAACGACAATGCTCCGCAATTCGTTAACGCGCCCTACGTTCTCAACATCTCGGAGGTAAGCAATCATCTCCTTTCCAGAAATTGTTGTGTCACGTGCATTCATTTTTCTATTTCTCCGTTGCACTTTCAGGTCACCGTGGTCGGCACGAGGGTTCTGCAAGGAGTACGAGCCGTGGATGCTGATCAACCGGGACCATTCTCAACGGTGCAGTATGCTGTCTTACCAGGGCCGCATTCGGTAATTTATTTTAAAAAATCACTCGCCTCTTGCTGAATCCCCACTGATACCCACTTTGTGTTTTGTCTCTGTTGGTCTGTGTTTACTGCTGTCTACTGCTGTTTACCGCGAGCAGAAATTTCGCAAAAATGAAGTTAAAAAAGAAATCGAACACAGTAAGAATTCCACTCAACCTACTCAATGCACACATGAACGACTTCTACATAAAAAGAATTAGCAACAAAAATTATATGGTGTGTGACTCTTCAAGAGCCACACAAAGAATTTCCCGATTCGTTAATTGCAGTATATTATTATCATTATTAAGTGTACTTTTTAAGAAGATTATACGTTCTCAGGAAAATTCAATAGTTTTCTACTTATCAAAATGTTTGCTATATGGCGTCGCATTAAACCAACATCGTATGCTCGTTGCTCGCTTGGTTCCTTGTTATAGCATAGCAATGTTGCAAAATAAATTGCAAATGCTCCACTATCAAACGCATTGTTTTGATATTGTATTATGTGAAATATATATTTCTTAGTATAATTATAAAGAGCATTGAAATAATCTATCACATCATGGTTCAAATGATTAACGTTAAGACTATCATAAATGTGTACATTGCCATTACCATCAGATCTTGTGCAAATCCAATGTCATACTACCTTTCCTGCAATTTCACCAGTGTAAATTATCTGAATATTCGTCTCATATTCTGGAATCTCTCTTATATTGTGAAGATAGATATATTCAATTATCTATTTTTTCATACTATATATTATTTCATACTATTTTTAATTATATATTTATATATTTATCCATTTAATTATTTTGTCTATATTTGATTGTACGATGAATATATATTTCTTATTTGCGTTGTTTTCTTGTTTCTTGTTCTTGAAAGAATTGATTCTTCTTTCGAAAAAATTAAAAAACTACTGGACCAAATTGGACCAGAATCTAATCAGCTCTAAGTTACAGCGGGGCACATCGATTGCATCATTCATCATTCTGATCGCGTTGTTAATTTTTCAGAAAACGTTAACGAAAAATTTGATAACATACGCACACCCACATAAATACGAACATTTTGCTGAAAATAGTTTAAAATTACTCCAAAGACCTTGAAATGTGAAGATCTGCTAAAAAATCGATTTTCGGGGTCATTAGATAACTTCCCTATAAATCGGGAAGTTAAAAAAAAAACAATCACTGATGATCAACCATGATCGCGTTCGTAAATCTCAATTGGAACGTCTTTGTAGGACTACTTCGTGTTCGTGAACGCTTTGGAGGGTACCCTGGTGCTGAGGAAGCCGTTGGATTACGAGAGTCTGTCTAATTTCTCCGTTGATATTCGCGCACAGGTAAATATAATCATATTTAAACGTTGCTACGACGTGTGAACATATTCCCGGTTGGTAAGAAAATGATCTTGTGTCGATATAGGATCAAGGGAATCCGCCGAAATCATCCACCACAACGCTCCACGTGAACGTCATCGATGCGGACGACCAGAATCCCTCGTTTCAAAGCGATCAGTATAAAATCGTGATCCCTCGACAGATCAAAGTGGTACGATGATGGAAATATATAATCGCAGACCTCGGAATTATGTGCTCGGCACGGCAGATTTGCCGAAAGTCGACCATCGTGAGCACACAATTTCGAAGTCGTAGACACGCTGGGTCTCAATTAACCCTCGTACGTTCCACAGGATGAAAATTCACCCATTCAATATTTTCACATACTGTAAAATTATTCATCCTTTTATGTCTACATGCGATGTATTTCTTGAAAATGTGACGCTATAAATGAAACTTGATGCGTTGATTTTAACGTATAAAATAGAAATGGGTGAATCGTTATTCTAGACTATGCAGCTATTTTTCAGGGTTAAGCTTATCGCATATACTTTTTTCAGAGAAGAGTGCTAAAAGTAGATCCAGCTCCGATAAAAGCTGTGGATCAAGATGCGGGGATCAACGCGCCGGTGAAGTACACGATCCAAGGTGGAATTCTGCCATTCCTCACTCTAAATCCTGAAACTGCCGAGGTTGCTATCACGCGGCTATTGTACGAGCATGAGCTGCAATCTCCGGCGACGATTGTCGTCAAGGTAATCATTGTTGGATTATTAGAAATGATAATGTAACATAGTTGAAAAATGAATTTAGCTTCTTGAGAAACACTGCAGTTTCTCTAACAAAGAACAATATCATACCAGCCAGATGTCATCGGACCCATAGGCCTGGTATTCGTCGTACTCAAGGGCCTGGGCCGTAAACTATGCAGGCTGGGGTTTTTCCTTAAAGTCAAGGGGGCGACTGATTTTCTCTTCCGCCCCTACAACTTGTATAATAGAAAAGATGTTTAATAACTATTTTAATTCGAACAGAAAGTACACAACTGATACATGAATACTAATTAACGTAATCATATCGTATTTAAATCAAACGTGACGTGTTTCGTATCGTTTCGTATCTCGATCAAAAGACGAATCGCTACCTGAACACATCCTTTTTTAACCTTCTTTCTCAAATGTTTATGAATTTTCTAGAACAAATATTGATTTAACAAGACGTGCGTCGCAATCGCAGTATCGCGATACTCACGCACATACACACGATTCTCACATTAATACAATAAAAAACATACAGATCCCACACTTCCTACTCTTTCTTATTTTATTTCCTCTCTCGAGTCCACTCTCCGAATAGACAAGTCGTCCTTCTGTGCTCTTCATTAAAACAGTTTTAAAAGTTAATTCTACAGTGTTTCTGTAATTTTCTATACCCATTTCCCAACAATCATATCATACGGTGGTATTAATTACCGATCAATTATAAAAGTTATATAACAATCGCAGCAATTATCATTCTGCACATCGAGGTCGTTTCATTAAAAATTTGGATGATTGCAATTTCAGGGGACGCAGGTAGACAATCCAGACAAGCACGCGCTTGCGACTATAGTGGTATCGCGGGAAAGCGACTGGAGCGTGGAGCCCACCGCCGGTAAGCAATTAACGTTTCACGTTTGATCGATTCCGGTGCAGAAACGGCTCTAATCAATCAAAACCATGCGAATTAGGTGGGAGATTGCCTATCAAGTTCATCAGACGGGATCATCACACCAGTATCCCCGAAAACACGCCACCCGGAAGCGTTTTATTGACGACCGGGGTGAACAAAGTCGACTCGGTGAGTACAAGAAAATTGGGAGGCATATTTGCAAAATAGCTAATTCATTAAAAAATTGATCGAAACTGTTGCGCCGAAAATATTAATTTACAAATTATTAAATATCTACGATCGATATAATTGATTACTGATTATTTAAAAGTATTGTTAAGTTTACGGTCCCGACCCGATACGACCCGAGTCATTAAAACCCGACACGAGGCTTCTTGTGTGCGTAACCGGTATCTGTTTCAGAACTTGAGGTTCTGGTTGGTTGGAGCGATCGAGGATCTAGAAAGGTTCTCCATCACGAACTCCGGCGAGCTGATTCTGAAAGGGACATTGGACTACGAGAGAAGGATTCATCACAGTTTTCTGGTCCGCGTCACCGACGGTCATCATGTGAGTCATATTCATCAGCAAATTCATCAGCATATTCTTCAGCATATTCATCAACATATTCATCAGCATGTTCATGAACAATCGAAATAGAAAGCTTGAAATGTGTTCTAACCGATACTCGTCGATGACCGTAACTCGATCACATTCCATTGCAGAACGACACGTCGCGAGTGAACGTCTCTGTCGAGGACGTCAACGAATGGGAGCCGCGGTTTCGTCATCCCAGATACGAATTTCACGCTGCAACCTTGAAGGAAGGATCCATTGTCGGTGAGCTACTTTCTCCTGCGCGTGCGATTTCGTTCTATGAATTCGTTAATACCCGACCGTGTGATCTATTATGATCTATTATGTTTAGGGAAGCTAGAAGCTGCCGATGGCGACAGAGATGACAAAGTCAGCTTGTCACTTCGAGGTCCAGACGCGAGGTACTAATTGTTGTACAGGTGGGATCTCCTAAACACGCCTCTTCTGATAAAGTCCTCCTCTGGCGAAGCCCTCTATTAATGAAGACCTCTGCAAATGAAGTCCTCTACTAATGAAGTCCTCTTCTCATCAAGTCCCCTTCTAATGAAATCCTTTTCGAATGAAATCTACTTCTAATGAAGTCCTCTTCTGATGAAGTCCTCTTCTAATGTAGTCCTCATATAACGAAGTACTCTACGAATAAAGTTCTCTACTAATGAAATCCTCTACTAATGAAATCCTCTACTAATGAAATCCTCTATTGATTGAAGTCCTCTACTAATTGAAGTCCTCTACTAACTGAAATCCTCTACTAATTGATGTCCTGTACTAATGAAGTCCTCTTCTGATCAAATCCTCTTCTAATAAAATCCTCTTCTAATGAAATCCTCTTCTAATGAAATCCTCTTCTAATGAAGTCCTCTCCTAATAAAGTCCTTCTGATGAAGTCCTCTTCCGACGAATGTTCGACTAATGGGATACAAGAGACCCCAGGATAGCAAAACGCTATCGAAACGCGATTAAGGGATCCCACCTTTAGAGTCCCACGAGACGATTCAAACGCTGTTCGATATTATTAGACAACAGGGAACACTCAGACTATAAAATATCATTGTACGCAGGTCGTTCGAAATCCGAGATAGCGGGGAGCTGATTCTAAGATCATCAGCAACGATCAATGGTACCCTAGCCCGATTGGTAGCCGTGGCTTCCGACTCGGGTCGTCCTCCCAGGTACGCAAAGGAAACATTATCCTCTTATCCATCAAGTATCACAGATTTACCCTTGACATCTCTGTTGCAGGTCCAGCATGATCCCGGTGATCGTTCACATACCAAACACTGGATCACTGCCTATCGCTGCGAGAGCTGCGCCAGCCTGGTTAGGCAGTAGCGTCCTTCTGGTTGCAGTGTTCGGCGCTGTTTTGGGACTTCTAGGAGTTATCATACTCGTTCTAATTTTGTACATATATAAACAGTAAGGGAAACGAACAATTATTCTAATATTTTTTCGAAGCATTGCCAGCTGAATTCGATTTAACACTAGAAAGACTGAAACTCAGTATATACCTATATTGCCCAAGAGCAGTAAAAATGACTGCATTGTGAAAGAATAACTAATGTGTAAAGAAATTTGTTTAGGAGGGAGGTAACTACAATTATTAATAAACGCATTTATATGTTGTACAAAAAGTCACAAATTGTGTCATTATATACATAATTGTTTTTCTAATTGAAATTAAAAAGCAGTCAAAATTACTTCCTTGGGCAATCTAGTGTTAACAGACATACATAAATACGGAGGAATTGTCACGGTTGTTGCAGTAAGAGGCCAAAGACTAGCGGATCCGTGAGTTCCGTGGGCACCGTTTACAGAGAGAAGTCGCCTGTACCCTCTGCGCTGAGTCCAACCCCCCAGGTGCTTGGCGCAAACATGCTACAAGATCCCTTGGATCTCCCACGAAGAGGAAACCGTCATGAAATCGCTCACAGTATCGAGGAGAACGACGAGGACGAGAATGACAGAGGCGATCGCGGCGACGAGGAACACGTCGACCAGGAGATCGTCGACGACGCCAGCAACGACGAGATGAGGGAGATCAGCAATGACGGCAACGACGTCGAGAACCCTGTCTTCGGAGCGAAGAACTCCTATCACGCAACGGTTAAAAGTGAGTGTCCTATCGAGTAGCCAATAGAAATCTCGAGGGTGCGTCGGATTAGATCGTACAGATTCGAACGATTCGACAGAAAGACATGAGCCAAGTGCAAAGAAAGTTGTCGAGCATTTGTGTTCATTTATTAGTGGTGCGGCGGTACTCGAAAATTAGTGATACAGTAAAGTCGCGATGTTTGGCGATCTCAAGCTAGTGATGGGCACCATCGACTAAATTGATCCGAAAGTGATATCTTTGCTGGTCTGACCTCAGGCTTTTCAAGGGTTGAAACAACGAAAATGTCAATTTTTTCACATTTTGCCTGACTTCTTTTGAAGGCTTCTCAAGGGTTGAAACAACGAAACTGTCCATTTGTAGTGAACAAAATATTTAAAGAATAATTGTTTATGACAATACTATTTAAACACTTTGAAAATGTCATTATTTTCAAGAACTGATTGATGATTTAAAGTGGGAAAAATCATAACGGTATAGTATAGTACTTGTTTTTTCATAATTAAGGGTCAGTCTACTGGAATAGGCTTCACTACCAGTTATTTGTTTATTGCTTATTTTAAAACAAATAATGCGTTAGGAAAGCGCTATCCGTTATGATTTTTCCCACTTTAAATCATCAGTCAGTTCTTGCAAATAATAATTTCAAAGTGTTTAAACAATACTGTCATAAACAATTATTCTTTAACTATTTTGTTCACTACAAATTCATAGTGTTCCCTTATAATGGTAACCACATTGATCCGAAAGTGATATCTTTGCTGGTCAGACCTCAGGCTTTTCAAGGGTTGAAACAACGAAAATGTCAATTTTTTCACATTTTGCCTGACATACATTTGTTCAGTGACCCAAAAGGTACAACATATTTCAAATTCAGCCATTTTCGTCGAGGACCCATTTCACGTGGTTTAGTAAGGGGTCCTTTTCAGTCCAGATTTGACTGCCAATAACTTTGGCCGACAACGAGTTTAAAATCATTGCCGGACAAATACGTTGTCAGTGAAAATTGTTGTCGATCAAAGTTATTTTCGATAAAATATTAGCGGTGGAAATGCGTGTCGGGGAAATTTTTGTCGGTGATTTCCATGGGAGGGAATTTTCAGGTACCCACCTACCCTTATATCATTTATCTGCTAGCACTGTGCGCGGCTGCGCGGCTGCCGATTCCTGGCTTTAATGGATCGATTTTGCGAAGGTTTATCGTCGGCCAGACAAGTGCCTCTGTACGGAAGGCACAAAGTGGCACCAGCCCCAATTCCGCCCGGTTTATCCGCAACGTCGAACATCCCTAACATCGGCGGTCTAGTGCAAAACATGAACGACCTAAGCGCGAAGTCGAACTTCAACGCAGCCTCTCGCGAATCTTCCAATTATTCCGGGGATCTCCCGGACTCGTTGATGCCAGCGTGGCCCGCTTGCTCCGTCTCCCAGAGGGTAAAGAAACTGTCGTGGGACGACGACGACAGGGTAACTAGGACTATATATGACCATATTTTCTTCGAAATTTAATCATTTAATTGAAATCACTCTGGACCAGAATTGGGCAAAAAATTAATTGCCGATTCACGACTAAAGTTCTACTTCAATCGTTAATCGCAATTAATAATTGCAATCTTTTAGTTTAGTCGATGATAGCTATTAACGATTATTAATCGTCAATCGGGTAATTGATTAATTAACTGTCAATTCTCCATCCGGTCTCTGCTCCGTCTCCCTCCATATTACAATTTATGGATAGACCGTATGGTGATTAACTGCAACAATTGATTAAATCAAAAGCCGATTTTTCGATGATTTCTTCGTTTAATCAACGGTTCACGATTAACTTCATCACTCGATTGAATCAATCGCCGATTGTTCGATGATTTCTTCGTTTAATCAACGATTAACGATTAACTTCAACAATTAATTAAATCAGTCTACGATTTTTCAATGATTTCTTCCTTTAATCAACGATTGGCGATTAACTTCATCAATCGATTGAATCAATCGCCGATTGTTCGATGCTTTTTTCGTTTAATCAACCATTAACGATTAACTTTAACAATTAATTAAATCAGTCTCCGATTTTTCCATGATTTCTTCCTTTAATCAACGATTAACGATTAACTTCATCAATCGATTGAATCAATCGCCGATTTTTCGACGATTTCTTCTTTAATCGTACACATTAATGAATCAATGATTAAAATTTTAATCGATTATTGCCCAATTCTGCTCTGGACCGTTATCGAAAAAAAAAACAATTCGTTCACTCGACATTATGATATTGAAACAATTGAAATACAATTATAAAATTGAAACAAATTATTGTATAATAGCCCAATTCTTTTTGAATAAAACAAGAAAACATGTAGCTCGATCGGACAAACAGTTGCCAAGATAAAAATTCGTAAACGAGGCGCGCGTTTTCACCAAAATGAGGAAAACATTGCAAATTTCGGAGGTCTGTAATTTCTAAAGAAATTCGAAACCGGCAAAAATGATGACTTGAACGTTCTCTAATTTCACATGGACTAGAAAAAATTGCAAATTTCGGAGGCCTGTAACTTCTAAAGAAATTCGAAACCGGCAAAACGATGACTTGAACTTTCCCTAATTATACGTGGACTACAGCATATTTGATTTCGAACAAAATCGACGATGGTGACGTTAAAAAGTGATCGACTTGATACTGAACGACCCTTTATCGTTAAGAAAACGTGAATATTTCGAACGAAAACGATTATTATTACTACTATTGCAAATGTATCGGGCCCAACGGCACATGGGAATTCCCCTGTAGAAAGTTCTCAATCTTTCAGACTGTGGACAGCGTGGAGGTGGCGGCTGAAACGAGGTCCAGGAACAGCCAAGTGGGGAACGAACGGCTCAATCTCACCGTGTATTTCTAATTAGCCAACGCGAAACGAAAGACTGAGGAAACACACCGTCCCGTTCCGTGTCGTTGCCGGATACGATATCAATTTCACCACGATTGTACATACGTAGTGTATAGTTGACTACATATTATTAGCTGGACGACGAGATTCACGTTGGCGCACGGACTCGTCCCCGCTATAGTTGTTTCATTAAAATACATGCAAAGAAACACGTGTGTTGCCCTTCCCCTTCCGTTCAAATCGCCTCGAAACTATTTACAACTCGCAGTCTGTTATTACTCGACTGCGGATCTTTATGCAAAATAAAAATGTTCTCTGCATAGATTGCAAGAAATAGAAACTTCAGGTAAAAACCTAACCAATTTTGTGAAACAGGTTCCGTGACATTTGCCAACGAAATCGAACGTCACGTAACGGGTTCGCCAGTAGACAAACTTCCCCTGTGCTTCGTGCGAAGACGAAGTTCCACTTTTCGGAGAGAATCGTGTCAGTAGGCCAATTAAGGAGTACTGGTTTCTCGTTTGTTTCGACTAATAATTGCCAAAAAAAAAAGAATTCAACCCCATTGAAACTGTTACAACGAAATCGCGTCTTTTCGTAATAAATAATAACGTATTGTCCTACTAATTGCAAAAGTTTTATGTTCTCGGCGCTACGGTTCGATCAATTACTACTGATTAATTAATTGGTAATAGGTTTCTCACGCGGCTCCGTTCATTACCGATTATATAACACGTGCTCGAATAAAGAAATTTATTGAATAATTTCGAATGGAAGCATCTATATAATTTCAATAATTAAATAAACAATGTGAAAGAGGTCGTTCGACCGGTCGCGATACGGTTAGTGTTTAATTTCTTCCGGTTTCCATAATTAAACCCTGTTGCGATCGAACAATTATCGCGGAGCAAAAGGTGTGAATCAGAGAAGTCTCCTATCACCAGGAACCAAAGACGAATCAGGCAGGTGGCTCTAATTCTCGACCTTAAACTTTTCCAACCATATCTCTATATATAATAATCTTCTATATAATAAAAATCAAATGCTGTTCGTTGGTCACAACATCACGTGAGAACGGCTGGACCGATTTGGCTAATTTTTTGTTTTAATGTTCGTTGTAGTCCGAATCAGGTTATTAGCGTAACAAAAATTGGAAAAGCCCGGAAAAATAAAAAATTCGAGAAAAACTAAAAGTGATTTCTGAATCATATTTTAATACAATAAAAAAATGAATATCGCAGCTTTTCAATAGGAAGTTGCATTATTGACGTCTTAAAGTTTTTAGGGAAAGAAAAATTGGAAAATTTGCCTGGTAAAATGGAAAATTCGGGGAAAAATGGAAGTGCTTTTTTCTATGGGATTTTTGTATAAACTCAAGACGATAACTCACGATTTGAATAATGGATATGCGTAATTAGAACGATCTGAAACAAATTTATTGAAATTTGAACAGGACAACGTCTGTCGGGACAGCTAGTTTATCATAAAGGTGAATTTCTTTTCGATCGAAATTTGAATATATTATGAAATTGATGATTTCGGCGGCAGGTTCTATCATTTATAGAGAACAACAAGTGTGCAATTATTTAAACATGTTTCTCGACTTGATTTTTTGCGTTTGCTGTGGCAAAAAGTAACAAAACATTTGAACAAATATTGGTGAGTTACGACTATCAGAACTCTATCTCATGGTGGCAAATATGTAACTCTGTAAGCACTCCGTAAACACGAAATACTTTAATATTTCATTTCAGACGAGACGGTATGGGAAAAATCAGACGGAAAATTGGCTCGATAAGAGCATCGCGATAAACGCGTGACCGAGAGAAGCAGACGAATCCGACGATGAAAGTGACTCATTTTTCCGAGGAAGAGAGAAAGTGTCCAGCAATTCTGGCCCCGTAGGCATGCACGCGTTTGGATCTCGAGAGTACCGATCGATAGTCGTGCACGGCTGACGAACGGAAGCGGATCGACCAAGTGCGATCGTCGCGTTGGAACAAATAGAAGTGGAATGATAATAACCGTGACAGCGTGTCTGTTTCACGAGTATTATGTGAGTAAAACCAATAGGGACACGTTACATTCGGTTAGAAAGTAACGTCGGTAATTTAAGGTGAAATAAATGATTAGTTGAAAACGCACTTCGATCAGTTTTTCGCCGATACGGACCAGAAGTTTCGTTAAGCAGGGAATCGTGAAGCTACCAGAAAAAGATCATCGAACTAAATAGAAAATATAAAATTTATTGAAGTGCATTGCTTGGATAAAAATAATTGAGCTCTCTATTTCGCCTGAAAATACCGAAATTACTTTCTGGCCAATCTAAATAGATAATCGTTCCAAGCAAAACACTAGAACCGGGAGCATGAAAGATGTGCTCGGAATGACGCGCATTCCTTTGAACTTTCTTCGAGAAAGTTCGAGACGTACGCGATTCGGACAAAAACGCGCACGGATCATTTTCGTATTGGACGATCTACTCACTTCGATGCACCGTTGTTCGTCTCGTTTGCAGGTTTACCGTGAAGGATAGAGATTCTCGGTCTCTTCAGCTGTGTCTTCTGATTCTGCTGTCGCTGCTCTGCTCGGGACTCTGTGGTAAGAATTTCGATTAACGTTAAATACCAGTCTGTAGCGATGTTTACGTTTGCGACATTTCATTAGATAGTCTGCAGAACGTTTCCGTCTGCGATTCGCCTGGACCATGGTCCGAGATTCTGGAGAATTGGGTAGTCTCCGACTCGAGGTTGTCGAGAACATCGAAAGTGATGAAACTGGGTGACAAGACCTTGACGGTTGCCAGTAAAATATCCACGTCGAACAAACGAGAAGTCACCGAGACCGATCTGTATCTTCTGGGTAAAAAGATTTTCTTACGGGGGTAACGTAACCCCTAAGTTAGAATCTGAGGGTGGTATTTCGATTTTTTTCTCCATTTTTCTCCCCTATTTTGGACGCTAATATTATTAGATATAAACATAATCTCTTTAAATCATGAGCTGAACGCCCTACGATCAATCTTCCCCTTTAGAATGAGCCCTCGCACAGCTCGTAACATGCTCGTATAAGAGTTCTCTGTATCTCGATCGACAATTGTTCAAAACTACAATTAATGTTATTGGCGCACAGGTTCGATCAATTCGAGACAATATGCAAATTTGCAAAACATCACATGAAATTTAATTCAACGTTTCGGTCTAAATTTAGACCATTTACAAGAACGTAAATTTTCCGTATTGCGTCTGTAAGAATTTATCAATTAATTAATATATGGTTAGTCAAACGCCTTCCCGAATAAGGACAAACAATTGTTTCCCGCAAGCACTGTTTTTACCCTTAAATCTAGCAATATTCTAGTAATATTTAGGGGTTACGTTACCCCCTCAAAAAGAGGAGAAAGAGTACGCTTCGCTTCCCGCGACTGATACGAACAATTTTTCTTTCTTAAAAATCTGTATAGATGGGATTAACTCTTATCCGTCCCTCGTGTCAATTTCACACAGTTTTCCCCGAAATAAGTTATACTGTTTAGTTATTTTTTCGGTAAATTTTCCCGAAACTTTGTGTGACTTTTATCTTTTTCAATGCGGAACAAATAACCGAGAAACCTAAGATGTGAATGTTAACTCATCAATTTGACTAAAAAAAAACATTGAATTTTTTTTTAATTTTGTGTCACTGTGTCAATCTGACACCGAGGGACAGATTCAGTTCGTGAAATGAGGGACGGATCAGGGTTAATTAACTCGATAACGACAGCTATCTACAGGGTATAAAATAATGTTTGATCTTGATAAAGATCCCGTAAAAAGAAGCTACCGCAAAATTATTCTTCTCGACCTTAAATTTCAATGTCCTGACCGATTTATCAAAAAAAAACAAATTTCCAGGGGCGATAGAGAAGCTTGTGTACAGAGTGGATTTTCTGGAGAACCGGTTGAGAAGAGCGGAGGAGCTACTCTATTACGTAATTTCCGGAAACACGAGTCAGAAGAGTGTGTATTCGTCTTGTATCTACATCTGTCCGAGTTTCGTTTGTTTTTCCAAAATTGGGTATCGTCTTTTTCAGAACCGTGTCCAGCGAATTACACGAAAATCGGCCCGAGTTGCTACCACTTCAGCAACCGAGAGTTCGACTGGAAATCGTCGGCGAGTCTCTGTCGCGGGATGGGCGGACAATTGTTGGAGTTTGAGAAGGACGACGAGAAACGGGACGTGCTCAGCAGTTTGCAGGCAAACTCGAAATTGAAAGGGAAACATTTCTGGACCGGTGGATTGAATCCCGGTCTCCTGTGGATTTGGGCGAGCAGCGCGAAGCCGGTTCATCATCAGAACACGAAGCAGACAGTCCCTGGCGACGGAAGGTAACCATCATTGACTAATCAACAGTGTCGCCAGATCAGCGGAATCTACTCAAATTGCGGGAAATACCCTCTCTCTCTCTCTGTCTACCATTAAAAAATTTGAATTTCTTAACAATTAACCCTTTGCACTCGGAGCTATTTTAACTCGAAAATTAAACGTTTCTTCTGACCTACAATATTTCCATTCTCTATGATTTTTTAAATTTGATAAATATGAAATTGATATAATACCTCATACAATACTTAAATGGTGTAGTAATTGGTTAGATACCGACATATCTGATAGTGTAAACAATTATTTAAATAATAGTACAGCAATTTTTAGTGGCGCCTCGGAGGCGCCACTCGAGTGCTAAGGATTAATTCACATTTGATTTGATTTTCTTTTATTCGAAAACTTACTTAACCCTGATCCGTCCTTCTTTTCGTGAACTGAATCTGTCCCTCAGTGTCAAATTGACACAGTGATAAAAAAAACGATAAAATAACGAGACAACCCGTTACTTTTCGACTTTTTTCTCATTCAAATTGATGAGTTAACATTCAAATGTTAGGTTTTTGCGGTTATATGTTTCGCATTAAAAAAATGAAAGTCATCAAGTTTTGAACTTTACTTATAAATTACCGAACGGTATAACTTATTTCGGAAAAACTTCATATTGACACGAGGAACGGATGAGGGTTAAAAATACTGTATTTGTAAAAGATTGAAACTGATTTGCGAAAGGTTGATTTCGATTTGCGAAAGGGTGAACTTTATAGACATTGTACGACTTTCTACGTTTCTACGTTTCCGCAGGTGTCTGAAGCTGTCTTACAATTCAACGTCCCGACTGTATTCGTACCACAGCGACGATTGCGGGGCAAGACATAGATACGCTTGTAAATTGACAATGGACGACGAGTCGGCAAACAAAATTGAAAAAACAGCTAGATCGCTGAGCGATAGGCAGCCTTTAACGTAAATAAGGACCAGCGCACGTTGTTATCGATAACGCTAACACATATTTATTATATTCGTATTTATTACCCGACCAAGAATCAGATTGATATCTGCAATACTTGTGATTACGACAAATCCCTTATTTATTCCAGATAGTAGACGATCAATAAATGATAAATATGGTAAACGTAGACCCTTGTTTCATTGAAACAGCCAACAGAACAGCTGGAAAGCACAGTGACATATTTGATTTCAATATTCGTTATAATGAAAATAAATAATTAGAGCAACGATACACACAACTCCTTCATGAAAAATATATGTAAAATATATACGTAAATATGTTACACATAAGAATACTAATGCTACGTTATAAAATACTAATGTAAAGTATAGGTACTTACATGTTTTTCACAAACTTCTGTTTCTCCGTCGGATTCACAGGCCACTGACATTCATACGAATACATTCTAATAACCATAACGATCACTAAACACTGCACAACAGACTTTCCAAAATCGTGACAGCGAACGAGAAGAACTCAGTCCCCGATCAGAACACATAGTACAGTAAAGTCGCGATCTAGTTTCCTGCGGATCTACGCGGTGACTGTCCCTTCGCCTACCCCTCCCACTGAGAGCATGCTCGAGAAGGGGTAAGAACTTCGAGCTGCCTACATGCTGTCCTTTTTTTTCTACGCTCAGCATTCTTTGTACTTTCGGTGCACTCGAAAGGACTTTAGGTTGAGGAGTGGGGAAACTGTCAAAGAAATTCCTTTCCTTCGGTCTTCGGTCGTCAATGGCGTGATTTATAGCCCGCTCGTTATTTCTGGGGGTCTGTCACACGTGTAAAAAAAACTTCAACAGCTTATATCTTAATAAGTATTTGTTTATGAAAAAATAAACTGTAACAATAATTTTCCTTGTTACATACAATTTTGCGACAAGTTCCTTTCAGAAATCTCCACCGATCCGGATATGTGAATTCACCCCTAGGAGGGATGTCCATAATACATTTGTGCAAACTACCTTTACGGAGTCTGTTGATCTTCGTCCTGAGGCATGTAGTCTTACTATGTAGTGCTGTTGTTATTCTTTTTTTTTGTTAGGGAGTGATCAGCAAAAAATACATTTATGTACACCCCTGAAGGGGATAGTGTGGGACTCAAGGAGACAGGTAGTCGGTCTCCCCACTACCCACTAAAAAATACTCCACTCCCGGGACAAACAATGGGTTGCCCCTCTACTCTTTGGTTCCTCGCGAGTTTCATGAAGGTGCTGTTGTTATTCTATACAGCCGCGATCTTGGTACTTCCGGGGAACGAGATCGAGGCAATTTTCCTTGCGGTTTGATGACTTAGGATCAAGCTCCTCTCCGTCCCGTACATCAGCGATCTCGCTTTGTCGCTCTCTACGATCAAACCGCCGTTCTCCTCGATCAACCGCTTCGCAGCCTTGGTATTCTCGATATTTAAACATCGACAACAGTCATCGACCACCGTGATCGTGTATCCCAATCGAAGACCATCTAGGCAAGTCTCTTTCACGCAGATGTCGTAGGCCAGACCGCAAACGAACAACTGCGTGATCTTTGATTCGAGCAAAATCTCCTCCAGCTTACTCACGCCGTCGAAATTCTTCTCGGTGAATACTGAATAAGCCTCCTCTTCCGAGATTGTGCCCTTTAACACCTGAACAATCGATAGAGCTCGTTAGAAATGATTTATTATTTAATTAGAATAGAATTTGCTTGATTTCAGCCTTGCAGATAAGAAATGTGACTTGGTTTATATTAACCTATCTGTAATAATATCTCTTATTTCACGAATTCGGTCCATACCTTCTCTCATTCTTTTCTTGGTCTCACTCATTCCTACCCTGTCCTACTCTTTTAGTATCCTAATTATCACTAACCTACTTAACTCTTTGCACTCGGAGTTATTTTAACTCTAAAATTAAACATTTATTCTTAGCAAGAATAATTCCATTTTATATGATTTTTTTCATTTTGTGGATATGAAATTAATAGAATACCTCATACAATACTTAAATGTTTAGAACGAGATTAGATCCAAACTTATTTAATAATATAAACAATATTGTGAATAATGATACAACAATTTTCAATTGTGACTCTGAGTCACCACTCGAGTGCTAAGGGTTAATTCCTTACTTATTGCTTCCTTCCCCATTCCCTAACTTTTGCATTTTTCTTAGTTTGGTATTCTCTTTGGTATATTTATGCTCTCTTTTCTCTCTTTCTCCTCAGCTTCTCCAACCACTCTTCAACATATCTGTCTTTTTTTCCGCTCACTACGTCCTCGATCCTGACCATTTCCCCCATTATCCTGCATTCCCTATTTATTATTTAATTATAAGGCGTAACCTGTGGAAAACACTTAACTTTTCAACCATTGATCCGCATTGGAAGCCTGCAGAGGTAAGGTAGAACACGATAAAGCTGACCGAAATGCGAAACTCTTCGGCATGGTGATGTGGTTAGTTTGTCTGTACCTGTTTAGATAGAGGTGCGATCACGAGGTCTTTGTGCAACTCAGCGCCCCGGGTGTGCTGGACACAATGTTTGGGCCACAACGTCTGCTCCAAATAGGGTTCCGAGAATATCACGGTGTCGAACGGCTTTGCGTTTTCCTTTGTCACCTGCAATCAACGAGAATATTAGACTGGTTTAGAAGGGGTGCCATGGAAATCACCGAAACAAATTTCCCCGACTCGGTTTTCATCGACAACATATCACCGATTCCAGATTTCACCGACAATAACTTTGAGGCCTATCTTTATAGTGTTCCATTAATTCAACGATTTTCAATTAGACGTAATCACTATCATGACTCAGGAGCCATTAACTTTTATACCCGGAAATGACTTGCAATACCACTACACCTACAACGCGTAAACGGCGTGACAGAATTGTCAAGCATTTTAGAATTTACGATCACAAACAGGTTTGGCCGACGGGGAAATCCCGAAAGTTTTTCTTCCGAAATATACTGAGCAGAGTTGGGCAATAATCGATTAAAATTTTAATCATGATTGATTGATTAATGTGTACGATTAAAAAATAAATCGTCGAAAAATCGGCGACTGATTCAATCGATTGATGAAGTTAATCGTCAATCGTTGATTAAACGCAAAAATTGTTGAAAAATCGGCGATTGATTTAATTAATTGTTGAAGTTAATCGCCATAAGGTCTATCCATAAATTGTAATATAGAGAGAGATGGAGACAATTGTGTTAATCGCAATTAACGACTAAAGTAGAAATTTAATCGTTAACCGCAATTAACGACTAAACTAGAAGATTAATTGTTAATTGCGATTAAGGATTGAAGTAGAAATTTAGCCGTCAATCGGCGATTAATTTTTTGCCCAACTCTGATACTGAGATTGTTACCTTCGAGTCTGGATGTAGCTCCCTTAGGTGTAAATTTTCATAAAAACTGATATGATCCTTCGGATGCCAGTCCAACGAGTAAATAGCTGTATCGAAAACTTCGTATCTTATCAGACGATTTATTGAATCCACAAACTTGAAAGAATCTTCGGGGTTTCTGCACGCAGGGAGTGATAATGTTCCATCGATGAAATCATTTTGCACGTCCACAATCAGCAACGCGCTCACGGGGTTAAGTATTGTTTCCAACCATTTGCAGACTCTGCATTGAATAAAGGACCAACAAGCCTATTATTATTATTTCAGGATAATAGGGGTGTAGCATGAAGATCCATAGTCTAATTATGACTTCATTGTTAAATCTTATCAATTGAAGTTGCGATTACATGGATCATTTGTACTACACGGTTGAACTAACGTTACGTGCACTTCCGGTTGTGCACAAAGATCGATCGATTCGAATACGTAACTTTTTGCCATTTGAGAAGAATGATCTTCGATCTAATTCGCAAACATTCACACATCATTCGTATCTTTTTTTTACCACTTTGTTGTTGTATGCGTCAAATCTTGAAATCGAATTTTAAACCACTTTCCGATGAGGTAGAGACTTGAAATTTTAAACATAGCTCAGAACTGGATGACAATGCAATATTTAAAAAAAAATTAAGAAAAAACTGTGCGTTTAAAAGAAAAAAAAATCTCAGGGAAAATCGAATCTGGGCCTCACTAAATACTTGGTAGTACGACCAGTATTACTATATCTTGCGTTCTATTTTAAAAAAAAAGACTAAAAAGTAGAAAATATATATAAAAAAGCTTTTTAAAAACCATGCTCATATTAAAATGCACTAAAAAGGAGAAAATAATTTTGTTTAGATATTAGTGACTATAAATAAAAACGTCCACAAAGATTACGCTTTTATTTATAGTCACTAATATCTAAACAAAATTGTTTTCTCCTTTTTAATGCATTTTAATATAATTTTAAACAATTCTGTTTCACAAAGATCTGCTGAATACATGCATCCTCTTTTCTCATATTTAACATCGATTCGAAAAGCGAACAAGAATGTGCTGCTGCAGTTAATTTAAAAAATAACAAAAGCATATAATTATAAAGAATTTTTGAATGTCCTAGATCCTAGAAGAACTAAAACGAATTTCTGAAAATTGTTTGATCTTTTTACAAAAGGTACTCACGTTTCCCACTCGTGTCCTTTTAAGAGATCGTCGTGATCGTTGTCGAATAAATCGAAGATATTCCTGATTCTCCAGTCATCCTGTTCGATTTCGTTCGGCGGGAAGACCGAGTTGCAAATCAGCCGAAATTTTTCGTAATCCAGAAAGCCCTCTGCAGCCGGTAGATCGAAATGAGCCAGTAACTTTCGAAGAGCTTCGTGTCCTTGCCGAACAAGTTTCTCGACGTGAAATTCGGTATTGTTCGCCTGCATGTTCCAGGTAGAACTGATTCCGGCAATGCCTCGACACGGTGATCCTACTGATCGTATCCTCACCTCGCGGACAACTGGTTTCCCTCGAGTCCCGCTGAGAAATTCTTGAATTCGGTGTCGAATGACGTATTATAATTACACGAGATGCTGACGGTAACACGTCCGTTCTGAACTGTTCAAGCAGCCTTACTTTTTATCATCCGGCCCGAAACGCCGAAGGCGACGTTCTGCGCAGCGTTCGTTCACGTGTGCTCACATATAGCACGCATATCGATCGATCGTTTCACGTGCACGTATCCTACGAATTTTCGTCCCTTCGCCTATTTTTACTGGCCATTAGTTCATTCGGAAGAACGGGCTCGAGAACTAAAGCTTTCGTGAATTTATTTTTACAATGGCACTCGCCGGACCAATGCGATGTTCTTCATTTTTCGGAAACCTTGTACATTTACAATGAAATGTACTCGAAATTACAATGCTTCTTATTGTCAACGACGCTATGGACTCTGAAGCTAAACTGGTTCTAACGAATTTAGCGAATTTCTTTTTCCAATTGTAATTCCGCCGATAAGTTGTTCACCGATTTCGACAAATATTAAATATAATAACAACACTGATTAAATAGACAAGTTGATGTTTAGCACAGCTATTACAATTTGAAACATTTCTCGCTACGTATAATAAAATAATGACGTAAATCAATCGTAACCACATATTAATGAATTCCTCTGTTTTAAGTTTAATTGATTGCTTGCAAACTGTGTTTGTATAATCACATCCAAACTATTAATTGACATGAAAATTCATTTAAATAATAAAAACGTGGTAAAAAAGTAAGAAATAACGATCTTTTATCCATAATTGGATCAGCAGTGACCAACAGAATTGTAACTCTCAATATCGGTGTTTTAAATGAACACTATATGATCATGATTAATACAGATTAAATAAAATAGCTAAACTTTGACATTATTCTAAATATTCTTGCTATTTATTGTATTACGAAGTGACACGAACAAAGGTTTTATTACACGATAAGGAACAAATCTCTCGTACTTTTGATAATTTTATTATTTATCATATATACTTAATGATAAATTAACTTAGAACTGAATATAATTAATGTTACTTAAATTGGAAAACCCATCGAAACAATATTGTTTCATCGATGAAACATATTATATATATTATTAATGAAATAAATGTTTGTACTTGTAATTGCGAAGATTAAATCATTTAAATATTTTATAAGAATATCTGTTGATGGGCTTAACGTATCTAGCCAATATATTTAATTTTTATATAGAAGATAAAAGAAGCGAGTATTTTCTATAGAAGGCTCATAGTTATCTGTTAAGAATAATCCTTTGCTATTGTAAATCTTTATCACTCCTATATATTAAATAATAATAAGCCCAATATGAATCCTTTTGTACAGTAAAACTTAACTGTCTAAGCCTCTGTGATATCTCAATCACATTTAACGAATAAAACATATTTAAAACTTTCTAAAAAAAAACTCCAATTCTCATTTCGAATTAGATGAACTGCGACATAGAGCTTCCCTTTTCGCTGTGATTTCAGTTGCCATTTTGCTGATGAAGGGATGTCGGATTTTTCCAGTGGTCGTTACAAAGAACTCCTCTAACACGCCAGGAACGTTATCTCTCTTCTCATACTCGTATGCTTGCATTATTAAATCTAGTATGTCCAAGTCCTTCACGTACTTTGCTTCGGGAGATTCCTGTTTCTCATATTCCTATATAAAGGTGCATTATGTTAGCGTAAAGTCATTCAAAACAGGGTCCATAATTAAATGTGGAGAAAAGTTAAAATTCTTCAATGTTCTAGCACAACAGGACCACTCTTTCCATACTTTACAAAAACATGTTACAGCATAAGAAGAACTATCCACTGGTGTCTTGAATCTTTGTTACTCTTTACAATAATACAATAATCGCCCCAAGTCATCATACTTTTAAATGGATCTTACCCTAAACATCTCCAATATCGTTGGTCCCTTATTTCCCAGAAGTTTACAAATCGTTTCCATAGCTGCATCTTCTCGCCTGTGTTTCTCTTCCGGTGAAACACCGCAGTGAGGTGTTATATCTCCTACAATACACTCCGCCAGATCATGGATCAAAGCCATCTGCATGATTCTACCCGTACAAAGGAATTTATATAATTAATACAATTTAAAACACGACTAACCTTAAGCTAAGCAACCAGTCTCAAACAAAATAATACCATTTCATACTTGACTTTGTCCAATTGTTCGTCATTGTCCACTAGGAACGATAACATGGCCATTCGATACATATGTCCTGCGATTGTCTCTGGATCGGATACGTTTCTGATGACCCATCCTGTCCTCTTCATGTGCTGGAAACGTAAACATGAGATCAATTTACGTGCAACTGATAAAATCGTATGGAAATTCTAAAAGTGAAACTTTTTAGGTTTTGTGGATATTTAGAAATTGTAGTTTCGGCGCACAGGTTCGATCCTATGTTACAAAAATTTGTAAAACTGCTTAGGAAAATAGTAACATAGGATCGAACCTGTGCGCCGAAACTACAATTTCTATTTAAAATTTGGTGATCGAGATAATAGAAAACGTTTGTGGATATTGTTGTAAATAAACTGAGAAAATTCTTATGTAACAAATAAGGTGTGTACGATGTATAACAATGATAGCACTATCAACAGTAAGGAATCAGCTCGATCGCAGCTGGGTCGGGATTGCCAAAAAAGAACACAACTATGTATATGTTGTAATGCACGCGTTTACCGAATCTCAACGAGTTTATATTTGTCACAGTGCTGCCTCGTGACATCTCTTGTCGTCAACGCTCACTCACCTTCAGTCGTCCAATTAATTCCATGAATTCTTGCAGATTCTGTAGATCCATGTTAGAAAACGGACAGTTCGTAGTCCCTCGCTCGGATCAATAATAAAAAAAAAGTCAAATCGAACGCCTTTCCAATTGCGTGCTTTCACTCGGTTGTTTGGATTACGCGGGCAATTCCCACGTTGCAATGCAAACTCAACGTCAAAACGGTAACACAATTCAAGAAGTTCGACTGTTCTGTCAACGAACAACACGTATTTGCTTACTGTCCGTCAATCTCAATACTCGCGATCCCCGTATGTAACCGTATTCGATGCATTCACCGCACTAAATGAATCATTTTCACAACACTCTAACTCTAACTCTAACTCGAACTCGAACTCGAACTCGAACTCGAACTTCGTTGTCAAGGAAAAAGTGGGAGTCCCTTGACTCTGACAGTGTTGAGCTATTGGCTAGATTTTCCTCGCGCATGCGCGACGACTTTAGCATCAGTAAAATAACAGTCTGGATAAAATAAAGGGTAGTTTGATTATCCTGCTAAATTTTAAAAAATCGTGATTTGATCGTAAAAAAAGAAATATATATATATTTTACATCATTGAATAATATCTTACAAATTGATTCAAATGTCTTCTTTAACACTAGAACTACCGGACCAGTCAAAATGACTGATGCGAATTCTTTTCGATTAGAAATATTAAAAGTATAAATATGTTTTTTTGAGAAATTTTTTTAGTGAACTTCTCTATTGAAGTACATATTTAAATATCGCCTGTACGAAATCTAAATAAATGCCATATTGTCATTATTACAAGGCAATGTATGCCAACTGCGTTTAGTGCTCGGTAGTTCTAGTGTTAAAATACGACAGAACTTTCTCTCCAACCTAATAAGAACGCGTGTTGTATTCTTGAAAACTGATTTTGTTAATTTTCTACCAATACCGCAGCCCCGCTACCTTTTCCTCATAATATAGATACGTTACTGTTTTGCATGCGCGAGAAAACCTGGCCAACACCTTATCACTGTCGTGGAAAGAAGTTACGTAACGGTGTATATATGAATGTGTTTAGAAACCCATGTTTTTAGTTTTTGACGATTGCACGCAAACTCGTTATGGAACGAATATCGAATAGTGAGTCTTGAATAGTAGCATATACCTATTAATTATTAGCTTCATACCTATTAATTATTAATACAGACATGGATGTTCGTTCCCAAATGAACGAACACATCGAACTCGTTGAAAATGATTTTACCACGTATACATTTATGTTTTCTATAGTATGTTTGACAACAGATAGAAAATTTAGGGAATGCTTATTGAGACTTTGTTCTTAAATTATTAACAATCAGAATGAGCCAATAGCGGCGCGTGTCTCTGCGTTCCACACGATGCGTCACTACTATTGGCAGACCAGGAAGATTTCCTCGAAACAAAGCTAAAATCGTGATATTTTATTCTTGATTTTGAAGAATGAAAATACTGAAGCAATCATACGTTTTTAGTTTTCCTCCAACTGTTACCGAACACCCTGTACACGAACAAATAAGAAAAGATAAAATTTGACAAATACTTTATTGTCGCAGTAAAATAATTCTGTGCAACTAAAACTAAATTAATTTAGAATGTATTATCAATGAAACGCTGATCTTTTTGTATTTAAAAGAGCTTTCATTTGACACAGCACTATATACTTATTAATCCTATTTTTATTCGTATGTTAGTAAGCGAATATATTCGACAAGGATCCTCAAAAACCTATATAGTTTATTGTAATTATAGCAGTAATGTATAACCGCGCCTTGGTGTCTGCTAATTTTAACCAGCTCTCGGTAGTTCCGTTTAACATGTCTTATATGTGGAATTTATAATTGCCGCGTTAGTTTCTCCGAATATAACTTCCTTGCAATAGTAAGTATTCGCACAGAACTTGCAGAATTTGTAAAATAAATAATACTCCTCAATTTGATCGTAAAATTCTATACAAAATTTCCGCGGTGAGGTATTATTGGTTTACTTTTACCAAAAATCGTTTATCGTTCTTCCCTTTGTATATGCTCTTTCATAACAATGGAACATTGTCGTTGTTCGGTATCAAGCAGACCGAACGTGAGATTTATGGTTATTTAGACAAGGTCCGTTGAAATAGCCCGAGACACTTGACGCGACGTGACGGTCCCAGAATTTTGGTTGTCACCGGACACCATTTCGAGACTTCTCGTGAACATTGACAGGCAGGGCCGGCGTGACCTTTTGCGGGGCCAGGTTCAAAAATTTTGCAGGGCCAGAATACACATTCATATCCCATACTTAAATTTCACAATAAGGAATTACTATTATTTTACGATTGTATTTTCCACACACACCCGAATATTCAATCTACTATACAGGGGGTCCTGCAAAATGTCTGTTGAGTTTTCGTAGACCGCGGGGCCTTTCAAAACGCGAGGCAGGGTTCCGGCGAACGCGCTGAACCTGCCTCGCGCCGGCCCTGTTGACAGGGCAATCTTATGCAAACAAATACATAGTTTTAGTTCCGTATCGTTTTCTCATATCCTTCGCACCTAATTAATTGCATACCCTCAACATATAGTTTACCAAAACGCCCCTTACTCCAACGATCAAAATGCAGCACCTACTCATCGATAGAAATCATTTTAGTTACCCCATAAAGTTTTAAGATATCCAATAAGAAAAAATTCCGAGATGACTTTATATATAACGCGACATTGAAAATTAGAACTCGAAAGAAAAACATAATAATGAAATTACGAATGGAAATTATATATTAATAAACTGTAGGTCCCATTGAAATTAGGCGACGGTGAGAGTGGAAGAGGGGAAGAGTGGTAAATGGATTTGAAACTCCGAGGGAACCAAATATATTATAGCATTCTGAAAGAAAAACGTAATATTATTTTTAGAAAACAACGAAATAAACTTTTCATATAAACGGAAAGATAAAATACTAGAATTTGCAACAATAACAAATACTAACTTGCCATACTAGCGGTTGTTATAAATGTAAATGCAAACACAAATGTCTCCACGTCCCCACAGAACCTACAAGAACGTTCGCCTCCTGCTGGAATATTTGAGAAGTTCCTCGCGATTCCGTACACTTGTAAATTCGCCCGTAATCGCGGAAGGGGCTGATAATTGTGAACCAGCACATCATTCAGTCAGCTGACCTGTCTTGTGATAGCAGCCAGGCTCATCTCCGAAGCTTGACTTGGCTGTTGTAGAGTGGGCTTACTTCGATACATTGCACGTCTCGTAAGTTTTGTGGTTCCCTTTAATCGTCACTTATCTCGTCCACTGTGCGTTACCTCGATTCACTATACAGTACGGAGTATCTTGATCATTTAATTCTGTGTAGAGCGTGCCAAAGATTTCCAACAAAAAGACTGGCGCGTACAGGTATCGATCGTGCCAGTTTGAATGCGCCATCGTTTCTCGATCACAGCGGTAGAATTAATGTTTCGCATCGCCTGTAATCGTGTATAGCGGATTTTCGTGGACGGCTAAATTAAACCTCTCCGCGTGTACGATCGTTGGACAAGTATCTCGATCGGAATCGACGTTCTGTTAGGCGAGCGAACGTCTCGCGCGGGCTTAAGGAGGGCTACGCCTACTTTTTAAATGATCTGCTCACGTGAATTTAACGATGAATGGATGCGCTAGCTGACACCGTGTTCCTCCCGTGTTTGAAGCGCATATCACCTCGCAGCACTTGCTGAAACGTTCGACTCGAACAAACTCTACACGATCTTCGTCTTTTTCATTATTGTTCCCGTAGATTTATTCCGTGTCCTCGAAGCACTTATTCCATCGGTTTCGATCGGACGTCAGATCGAAGTAATTTCGGAAAACTCAATGTTGTTTCGAATGCAATCTTTTCCCATAAATTTTTAGCCGCTTGAATATTGACTTTATTTCCGTGAAATATTTTATAGAATTTGCTTGTACTGTACAATGCGAAATAACTTTCAGCTGTCGAGTGGTTTTAATCGAATTCACATCGAATAACGATTCACAATGACGAGCCGTGGATTGCCGAAAATTAGCAGGGAGGAGAAGGAGGGTAAATTTGGCTATGTATACGCAGTATCTGGTCCTGGTTAGTATACGAATAATTAATTCAATTTATAAGCTCCGTTCTTCCTTGTATTTCATTTATTCGATTGCTTATAGTCGTCACCGCTGAGAAGATGTCAGGATCAGCTATGTACGAATTGGTCAGAGTAGGATATTACGAACTGGTTGGAGAAATCATTCGTTTGGAAGGTGATATGGCCACCATTCAGGTATCTTCCATTTCTCGTAAATAAAAGGACGAAATGAAAGTACATTCGATTTAGTAGTCTTAGTACATTCAACGTTGTATTAGGTATACGAGGAAACCAGCGGCGTGACAGTCGGCGATCCTGTGCTCCGTACAGGCAAGCCATTGTCCGTAGAATTAGGACCTGGCATCCTTGGCAGCATTTTTGATGGTATACAACGTCCATTGAAGGATATCAATGAACTTACCAACTCTATTTACATCCCTAAGGGTGTGAATGTGCCTTGTCTGTCGAGATCCGCGACTTGGGAATTCAATCCCCTAAATATAAAGAGCGGAAGCCATATCACAGGAGGAGATCTGTACGGTGTGGTTTATGAGAATACATTGGTGAAGCATAGAATGATTCTACCACCGAAAAGTAAAGGAACCGTGACATATATAGCACCTGCTGGAAACTACTCAGTCAATGTAAGCTTTGTTCTTCCATAACGTCATCCAATAATATGTATATAATATAGTTTCATGTATTGGGCTGGCAAGAAAGTAATTTCGGTAGTTTAACATTGAACCCACCACTGCTAGTCAAATGACTAGTTTTATGTTTTCCATTTCACAATTATTGAACATATGAAGTTGCTTATATGGAAATTGATTCAATAAATTTCTTTATCCAAGCACATATTCTAATAAAAATTGCACAACATCTAAATAAATAGAGCCTTGTAATTTTTACAAGGTAAAACATTTCGAATAAAGAAATTCGGTTTTCTATTCCACCTTAAAATACCGAGATTACTTTCTTGCCAACCCAATAGTACAGCTGGATCAATGTGTTTGCGTGTTCTCTAGGACGTTGTGTTGGAAGCAGAGTTCGACGGGGAAATGCAGAAGTATACTATGCTTCAGGTACTGATCCCTATTTAACCATGTAGATATAATATTATAATGGCTTGTACGATTTGACTAATATATGTATAACGGTAATACGTGTGCATGCAGGTATGGCCGGTACGTCAACCTCGTCCTGTTACTGAAAAATTGCCAGCTAACCATCCTTTGCTCACTGGCCAAAGAGTCTTGGACTCCCTCTTCCCGTAAGGACTTAGCTTGTCGCTTCCGTGTGTGCTCGACAGTGCACAGACTCATCAGAAGTATCTCTTGAACTTGTAGATGTGTCCAAGGTGGAACCACGGCAATCCCAGGTGCCTTTGGTTGCGGTAAAACTGTAATCTCTCAAGCTTTGTCCAAGTATTCCAACTCCGATGTTATCATTTACGTTGGTTGCGGAGAACGTGGTAACGAAATGTCCGAGGTACTTCGTGACTTCCCCGAACTAACTGTAGAAATCGATGGTGTCACCGAGTCCATCATGAAGCGTACAGCTTTGGTCGCTAATACCTCCAACATGCCTGTAGCTGCACGTGAAGCATCCATTTACACCGGTATGTGTACAGTTAGTAATGGAAAATATAGATAAATACAATATTATCTACTCGGAGTTTTTACACGTTATGTTTTCATTGGTCAGGTATCACTCTATCAGAGTACTTCAGAGATATGGGTTACAACGTTTCGATGATGGCGGATTCAACATCTCGTTGGGCCGAAGCGCTTCGTGAAATCTCCGGTCGATTGGCCGAAATGCCTGCCGATTCCGGTTATCCGGCTTATCTTGGAGCTCGTCTCGCTAGCTTCTACGAACGTGCAGGAAGGTGAATGCAATTCTAAAAGAGCCAGTTGTTTCGTAATGCCTTTATTTTATTAATGTTAAGCATATTCTTTTCAGAGTGAAATGCTTGGGCAATCCTGATCGCGAAGGTTCAGTCAGTATAGTAGGTGCTGTATCACCACCCGGTGGTGATTTCTCCGATCCCGTTACTAGCGCAACTCTTGGTATCGTACAGGTATCGATATGTTTCTATCCTCCATGTTATTTTTTTCTAGAAGCAAACAGCATATAAGATAGACCTGGGAGTTTTTTTTAATAATAATTTGAAGGCATTTTGTAATTTATTCTTGACGATTTTGTTGAAAATTTTGCTACGAAATTTTTGTTAAAAATTCTATTTACTTGTTCAGGTGTTCTGGGGTCTTGATAAGAAGCTTGCCCAGCGCAAACATTTCCCATCCATTAACTGGCTCATCTCGTACAGTAAGTACTTGAGAGCTTTGGACGACTTCTACGACAAGAACTTCCCCGAGTTCGTTCCTCTCCGAACGAAAGTGAAGGAGATCTTGCAAGAAGAAGAGGATCTGTCCGAGATTGTACAGTTGGTTGGTAAAGCGTCTCTCGCGGAGACAGACAAAATTACTCTGGAGGTTGCGAAACTTCTGAAGGACGACTTTCTGCAACAAAACAGGTATCAAACTTGTTTTCTCACTCGGTCGTTTAAAGATAATCATTGATATTAATGATGGACTCTCCATTACAGTTATTCGCCATACGATCGGTTCTGTCCATTTTACAAAACTGTGGGAATGTTGAGAAACATGATTGCGTTCTACGATATGGCGAGGCATGCAGTCGAGTCTACCGCGCAATCAGACAATAAAATAACATGGAACGTTATTAGGGACAGTATGGGGAACATTCTGTATCAGCTGAGTTCCATGAAGTTCAAGGTAAATATTATTTGAAAATCTATAGACTATTGGAAACGTAAAGTTCGAATAATTAAATGTTATACATATCTTTTTCTTACTTTTCAGGATCCTGTTAAAGATGGCGAAGCGAAGATTAGAGCTGACTTTGATCAGTTACACGAAGATATCCAACAAGCGTTTAGAAATCTAGAAGATTAAATATCAGATGCAATCATACAAACATAATTTCTCCACGTGAACGTTCAGGAGTCTTGTGCTGGTCATTTAAGGATGTCCTGGATCTGCTGGAGAATTAAAAAAAATATATATATGCATATATATATATATGAAATATAAAACAGGCATTCATAATCACGTATCGCACACTAAGTTGTTATAATAGTTTCAATATTTACGACAGAAAAAAATTGTATATAAAAAAAATTACAAATATAAAATCTACTATAACCATATGTGTATTAACTAACATTTAACGTAAAATCATACGTGATAGTTGTTGCAATAATGTGTAGGACGTCCTTAAATGTGTTTCCAGCTCATGAGAATTAATTTAAATGTTATAACGAATTACTTCTGAACATTGAAATGGAAATTCTGGTTATTATAGTAGACTGCGGATGGTTATGCGAGTTCGCATATTTTTCGATTAGTTTACAAACGATAACATTGAACGAGAAATAATTTTCTGTTTGCAAGAGTTTCGTTATAGTAGAGATACAATGGCTATTCAATAATATCGATGTTGTTACAATATAATTGCATAAAATCCGCAGTCTAATTGATTCGTACGAAATTGTCAGAAAGTATGGAGTTATCCAGAAGAATAACAAAGCTTCCGATTACATTTTCTTTGGCGCTAATGGAGGGTAACTTACGAAAAGTACGAAGAGCAGAGGAACTTTTGTATGTATGTAAAATGAGATTAGAGAGAGAAAGAGAGAGAGAGAGAGAGAGAGCGCACGGTAAGAAGCTTTCCATTCATCCGTACGCGAAAGTATACATATACAAGGGTTAACGATGTGCTTAAATATTTTTGTTGTTGCATGGGATGATATGGCAGCTTTTTACAGAGAATGGAATTTCAATTGAAGAGTATTAAATATTGTATTATAAAATAGCGTATTATGTAAACATATATTAAAGAAACGGCGAATGCAGACGTTACATAAAAAGTAGATGTTATTTTAAACGTTACAAACCATGGTCTGAAAGTTTACGAAATGTGTCAAAAATGTTAAAAAAAACTGTTAATGGTGCAGGATCTTTTATCGTTGAAGAAAAGAAAGTATAAAGAAAGATGCATTGCAAACAGTGTTCCAGTAACTTCGACATTTCCATTGTAACATATGTAAAAACAAATAAAGACTATGTATTAAAAAAGTACAACGAAGGATGGTCGTTCAAGAAAATGATAACAGCAGACTTCGTTAAATTTCATTTTAATAATAATATTATTATATAACAATAACCTCGCGTTATATACATCAACGATATATTACAAACCTGCGTTTACTTTTCAATTATTCCAATGCCATCGTTTCGTGGCGTTCAGAATTTCATGATTGAAAAAAATATGTTTATTGCTATATGCATACGTATATGCATATGTACACGTACGTGTATATATACATACTTTAACTATACATACACATCCATAGGTGTACGAATAATCTATGTTACATTCTCAGTCCCTAATTCATTTCATGAAGTCCCTACCTCTATACTCGTGAAAATAGTATTAAAAATAAAAAATATTTTAACGTTCTTCGTAATCTTTTTTTCAGTCGTCATATTCTGTATTGTAATTTTATCGTTAATGTCCCAACAAAACTTAGATTTGGTTGTTCATTTTTCTTTTTAAAATTAGCCCTGTTTGTAAAATCGCATAATCCGAACGCTTCAAATCAATGCAGAGCATTCACAGCCTTGACTCGTTCACGTACCCGAGACAATTCAATCCAATTGTATTATTTGGTTGGCAAGAAAGCAATTTCGGTATTTTAAGATGAAATAGAGAGTCCAATGTTTTTATCCAAGCAATGGACTTTGATGAACAAGATATTTTTCCTTTTGTTCGATCATCTATTGCAAAAATGAATAAATAAGAAAATATTTTATTGATTAAAGTTCGTCGTTCGAATAAAGAAATCAGACTTTTTATTTCCCGAAATGACTTTCTTGCCAACCTAATATATATGCGCATACACAAACAAGATCGTTTTAAATCCTAGGTCCTACAAACAATAGTCGTAACTTTCAACATTACTGTTGTAATCTTATAATATAAAATTGCACTAAAGACACGTCAATTCGAAAATCATTACATCATCCTACTTCTCGATAAACATATTCAATTTTGTGAATCCAAAACTTAGTTCTCGTCTAAATTGAAGTATCCTATAGGCATGAGTCGATTTTTATAAAATTCATAGGGATCAGAAGATATTTACACGTTGATAGAATCGTAAATGTAGTTACGACCATACCGTTATTAGGACCATTTTACACATTTCGAAGAATAGAAATCCAATATGACGAAATCCTTTTATGGCTCTGGAGAAAAGAGAAATCATAAGAGTAAATACTTCGTCTGACTATCGAGCCAGCTTATGTACCCTAATATTTACAAAAAGAAGCACTGCTTTACGATCTAATAATTCTTTAGGGACTCAAATGAGCGACGTCGACATTAGTTCCTGTTGTTATCTGAGACCTGAGTTGAAGGTTCTCCCGTTTCAACTGTGCCACAAGTTGCTTCAACGCGGTGATTTCCTGCCGCAGCTTTTCGTTATCACGCAGACACTGGCCTAATCCTTGATTAGCCGCTCGTAACTCTCCTATGTATTCGCAAGCTTTCGCCAGAATTCCCCCTTTGCTCTATATAAAGAAAAATTAATAGAGAATGGTTTTATTAACGTTCGTTGGTGTTCGTAAAATCGTAAAATGTTATTACTAGACGAGTTTTAAGAAAGTGAAATAAAATAAAATCTTGTTTTCCGTGGTAGTAGCCTTTTCAGGTCCGAAATAAATTAAAATCGTACTAAATTCTGTCATATTTTATATCCCAGCACTTTTTCAAAATTTTTAAAAGCGATAATTGCATAAAGATTCGCAGTCTAGTTATTACTAATAACGTTTCATTCGTTACCTGAGTTTCATAATTTGCTTTGCCTTCGCCGCTGCTACCGGTTCCGTTCGCATTTGCAGTGGCGTTGCATTCGGGTATAATTTTTCCTAATTTTGCAATCCAATTGTTTATTTTATCTCTTCGTCGACGTTCCACTTCGTTGTGGGTTGCTCTTCTTCTATCGTCTCTCTGTAACATATGGAGAAAACATGTTAGTTACATGACTAAGTGTACAGATGTAGTGGAGCAGTGAAGATCGAGGATAGCTCTAAAAAATTCGTACTTTCTTCAATCCAGTTGTACAATTCCTCGGTGTTTCTATTTGTAAAGTAGTCGTCCTGGGAACCAGTGATCTAGAGGTCTGGGCAGTGGTGAAAACATCGTTGGCATTCCCAATAACATAAAACTGGCCATTCAACGGAGACGTTAGGACCTGTACAGTATTATTTCCTGGTTGAGCGACTGGCATGTCTATCTCATTGCCAGCAGCGGTACTGTTCAACTGTACCACTCTATATGCCAGAGCTTCTTGGTAGCGCATTCCATCTTCTCCAACAGTTTCTCCTGGAAACATTTATTCTCCATATTACAACTGTAATTACAACCACACAGATAAAACGTCCATGCGAAATCATAGAAAAATGATACATCCAGATCGAGAACTTTCAAACGGAGTAAGTTACAGATTTATTCATTGCACGTTTAGTACAACGCACGGAAATATGAAATACAATTTCAGAACAGCATATTTCTGAAATTGTTGTACGAGTTTGCTATGTGTTGACAATGGATCTTTATGGAAAATAAACATTTTCTACCCGATTTGCAACAAACACAGGAGTGAATTAGATATTTATTTTCTTTCTTAAAAAGATGTAGATGTTATCAAGATGTAGATCATTTTCTTATTTCACTAATTGTAAATTAATGAATCTGGAACCAGTCATTTCAACCAGTGGTGGTAGGTTTAGTGTTAATGTATGTTTAATAGGTCGAAAACAATATAAGAGTACAGTAGAACTTCGGTTATCCGGGTCTCTGATGTTCGAATTCTTTATTGTCTGAATACCTTCCACAAAGAATTAGTTTGCGTTAAACCAACTAGTAAATTCAACACTGAAACTATGTAATTGTTGTATTATCCAAACAATCATGTTCCACTAATTAAGCACGGATAATCGAAGTTCTTTTCAATGTTTTGAATTACGCCTACTCATTTTTTCTGATAAATGCATCAAATCCGGTGTCTAAGAGCTATGAGTGTACGACGTGTGGCTGGTTATTAGCTGAAGTTATATTTACCTTCGCAGTCGACGATTTCCGCCTCCTCGATAACAATTCCTGTGTCGGCTTCCTCCTTCGTGTTAATAGTGCTGTAAAAGAAGCGTAGTCTACGTTGAAGAATGGATATGCAACGTGTCTATAGGATTACGTCTATGCCTATTACTTCCACGACCGTTGTCCTAAGTCTTGTAAGTGCGCACTGTGCACTACGTGATGACCTTGAGGAGACCTCGACCGAAACAGGAGGGATAGGTGTTCGCATTATCAGCCAGTCGATATTTAACATAAACACTACCTGACATCCTGCTGTTCGAGGTGCTGCTCCAATATATCCATTTTTTTTCTACCAAAAACGTTTGAATTTGTCAAAATTCACGTGAGCTGGTCACGGGACACGGCAACGAGGTCATGTGGTGCACAAGATGGCGTTCGCAGACTATAACGCCACCTTACACTCCTCGAGCAAACTCCATTTTGAATTCCATGTCGATACCGATTAACGATATACAAGGCCGCGGATCTTTATGCAAAAATAAAAATGTTTTACATTGATCGTAGGAAATAGGAATAACATCAAAATTGATTTCATCCCTTAACGATTTAGTTACATGAAAAGCAACGTTCTTGAATTTTGAATATCTTTTACTGCGTTTTATATTTTGCCGAACCGCCGAACCAATTTCTTCGTAAATGTTACAAATAATAAAATATTAAATATTATTACTAGACGGCGGATCTTTATGCAAAATAACAGTTTTCTAACCGATTCGCAACAAACTGGAGTGAAATAGAAATTCATTTTCTTTGGTCGATACAACAGTGTTTTCTAATTCTTCTACTGTTTTCGTGCACTGTTTTGATATTACACCTACACATTTTTCTCTGTAATGCATCAAATCTGCTGTCTAATTATTACGTATTACATATATATACAAATTATTGTATGCAATTACATTTGTACTCTTTACAATATCATACTCAAATTGTTCACACTTGAAATAAAAACAACAACCGCATCTATACATGACACAATTGTCTTGTTTGACGCATTTTATAATTTTTAAATGAAGAATTAAGCATCTGTAAAAGTGAAAATGTGTATTAATGATTTGTAAATGCGCTGTAATTTATAAAATGTACGAAAAGTTGTTTTTAGAATTTCTTATAAATAATTTTGGTGTGTTGCTATACCTATACGTAAGAAATAAAGAGAAACGTTCGATGAAATTCTTTCAAATTCATATTAAAAGTTGTCTTTTATATTTTGCCCGAAGAACTGGACCGTCGAAACGACGTTTGAAATTTGACCTCCGAATCGTGCGAATTTAAACGTTCGCCCCAATTGTTTCTAGAATATATTTGAAAATTTGAAAGTCATTCTCAAGATCGGTGTAAATACGAATGGCAGGAATTGCAACGCATCCTGCAGCAGTTTTGATTGGTCGACGAGATACAGTTCATCATGGAGTACGTCGGTACGTACACTAAATTTTGACGATTTCTCATGTTTTCACGTAGCGATTGGTAACCAATAAATACTTTTCGTTTCCATACGTTATGCTTGTTTTATATGATTCCGAATATAACAAATATGTATCGCCTGAATTCGTCCTGTTATGGAATCTTGCAAATAACAATTGTATATCACGAATAAATTTCCAGAGAACACTCGCTTCTCCGACGAGAACTATTAGCAGAAGTATTTATTAATTGTATTAATTATCATGTAACATCGAATCTGCATAATCCTCGTTAAACTGCAAGTTTCTTTTTATAAATCTGTATCTCTTTCAGACATAACCTTGCGTAATGTGTCCAAAATATTTTCTTCATTCCGATGCATCATCTTCTGTATTAATCTTTCAACAACGATACTAATTATCTCTGCATTCTCGAAATCGATTTCAGCATAATCAAAAATGTCGATGCCCTCGTTACCAATAAAATATTCTAATAATTTGTCTCTTCTTTTAGGTGCTGCAAAAAGTGAAAGCAACGACAATTGCTGTAATATAACTCCTTGCGCTGAACTAGTATCAAACACAAATTCTAACGAAACCACGTCCACAGAAACAAAAGACTCAATATCAAAATGTGAAATTCTCGACACACCGTTGAAAGATAGTAGCATGACCGACACGCAAGATCCACCTCAGGAGAACATTGACTTTAAAGTGATTTATAATAAACAGCGAATCAATGTCAATTTTCCACTCGACGGCACTGTCGCTCAATTAAAAGCACACCTTCAAAACATTATATCCGTGCCCCAAGCAATGCAGAAAGTTATGATCAAAGGATTAGCTAAAGATGATCAAACATTAAGAACTCTAGGGGTCACGAAAGGTAACTGATACTAAGTAGACTGTGGATCTTCATGTAAAAAAAAATTGCCTGCATCGATTGCAAGAAACAGCAGCTAAATCGAATATTATTTCTTCCCTTAACACTAAACCTACCACCACTGGTTCACATGACTGGCTCCAGATTTTTTTATTTCACAATTATTGAAATTATAAAGATACTTTCATGGTAAATGATTAAATAAATGCATTAAATAGCGGCGATATTATAATATGAACCACTGGAAATAAGATAGTATTTTATTTCGCTTTCATAGAACTCGTCTACGAGAAAATGGAAATTGCATAAACATCTGCAGCCTAATAATAACACTTCGAATAACTACTTGCTGTTACGTGTTATTGTTTACATTATCGTGCATTTTTAAGGTGCCAAGGTCATGGTAGTAGGATCAAAGTTAGACGACGTATTGGCTGTATCGATTCCAACAAAGCAAGATCTTTCGGACGAAGCCGCGTCTACAGCGAGCAAAGAACCCTTATCTCAACAAAAAGTTCACAGGAAAGTTTTAGATAAAGGTATTCCGGAAGACGTGATGCCTGGTATATTAGATAGCAAGGTATTATTTTGGATAAGAACCGACGAGATTCCTGCAACCGATTTGTATGTAAAATATTCTAATCTGTGAATTGTACTGTTATTAGGAACCTCTACCAAAATTTCCATTGGCTGGCATGTTAAATAAATCTGGTGGTAAAGTTAGACTAACATTTAAATTGGAACAAGACCAACTGTGGATTGGTACGAAAGAAAGAACAGACAAAATACCTATGAACTCTATAAAGGGTGTACACAGTGAACCTATACATGATTATCCAGAGTACCACATTATGGTTTGTATCATTACAAAATAACAAGAGGTGTGCGACATCCCAAAAAAAAAAGAAATTCTTGAATATGTTAAGATTCCCGAAAATTTCAGGGTTTTCGATTATAAAATTTATTCATTGAATCTTCTTTTTTTAATCCCGATAACTTTTGAGCATCCCAAAATATTCCCCAAACAGTCTCTACATTTTCGGGTTCTCGCACACCCCTGAAAATTACCGCTGTATTTTTATTATACGTTTACATTAGATTTTCATAAATTTTAGGCTATTCAACTAGGCACAACGGAAGCATCGAGGTATTGGATATATTGGGTTCCCGCGCAATACATATCGGCTATAAAAGATGCTATTCTTGGTAAATGGTGCTATTTCTGATCGACCATTGATGGAAATTTCTGTCTCTTTGAATGCAAAGTGTAATCAGGTGTAAGCATTGATACAAACACGACTGTGCTAGTCACACATTTTTAACAGTAAGTAGTAACTTATTTTGCGTTGGATTATGACCGATGTCTCCTAGTAAAAGTATTCTGTTAAGAAAAATCTTTTGGATAGACAATGCCAATAACTTTTGTTAAAAAACGATGACAATTATTTTACAAAATTCGGTGACAACCGGTTTTAGAAAAATATATTCTTTCTCTGTCTGTTTGTCTGTCTGTCTCTCTTTGAACGTATTGTATTTATAAGATACATATTGTGATTTACGGAGTGTAGACAAATTTTGATACATTGAGATAATATTGTAATTGTAATATTGCTTTTCATTGGATTATATTGTGTGTAAGATTTGTAAATATAATAAGTTTTCTTTTTTTTAACTCTTGAAAAAAGAAAAAATACATTTATGTTGAAGAAATATATATTCATTGCTTTATGATCAACGTTATTTGTTTGAACGAACAGATTTCAAAGTTTTAAACATTTTCTCCTTTATTTAAGTAGAAGCATATGAACCATCGAAATAAATGTGAAATTTTTGTAAAATTACATTTATAGGAGGATGCGAAGAAAGAAGTTATGATGTTGCATTTACAATCTTTTGAAGTTCGTCGAGAAATAATACAACTTTTTACCGCATTTAATGATATCGATAAGTAAATTGTAAAGTTCAGATACTTCCGCAAAACATTCGAAATATTAATGCGAGAATTGTAGTATGTTTTAATCCGAAACAGCGGTCGGAAATGTTATGCCGTAACGAAAATTTTATTTTGCTCAAATAAGACAAAACGATTTTACCAATATATAGATAGAGCCGCATCACTACCAAGGTGTATATATATATACACATATAGTCCGCATTTTTCACGAACACAATAAATCTAACGTGTCAATAATGTTCAATAATGAAACAACGAAGCTTGTTGCGAAATTGAGTACATTTTACATTGGCCTTTTGCTTCTCGACATTGGCCTAGATAAATTGTGTCTCTGTTAAAAAGCATCTCGGAGTTTCGTCGTTGAAATTTCAGTGGACTGTATCTCGTCGAACGTAAGCAAATCGCATATTGCATAACTTAGTATTATAATTGCTGTAAATTAAGTTTTATACAATTAAATGTGTACCTACATCTTAAAAGAAAAAACAAGAACGAGAGAACGGAATTCGAAGAAACGTCAAATCAAATTTATTTATCGGAATATATGTCTACAGAAATTTCATAATTGCAGTTTGCACATTGAAACATCTACTTCAGTGTCCGTTTAATTAAATAAGACTTGTACATCATGTTGGACAATTTGATAAAATAAATAATTTTAAGGATTCTCCATTTGTGTTTATTTTACTTTTTCTTATCAATCGTTTTCTAAAGAATACAAGCTTTCAGCTTGTTTTTATTGCTTTATTTTGATTAGTTGTAGCTGTATTATACACATACTATTTGAATAAGTATTGGGAACAAGAGGATTGAAAAATTGTGGGCTGATTGTGAACAGCTCTGGAAGTCAAATTGGAAAACATAATATAAGAATAATAATTAAACTTTAGAAAATATAGGATATTTTTGCTCAGATTTGATTTACATATTCTCTACATTAGAAAGAATTAGTAAGCACTATTTTCATTCTATAATACAAAAAATCGGGAGTGTATCTAAATGATTCGTCGATCTATTCAGATGGTTTTCAAAGAATTGCCCAGTCGGTTCTAATACAGAATACGATATTTGAAACTTCTACATCAGCCTGGAATTCCCGCAACAGCTAGCTCGCATTCGTGCGACACGTGAACAGGAAATTTCCTATTAGGGGGTTCAATTAGTGGAGTTGAGGGAATAGACGACGCTTGTTCAGCTTTCGTTGATTCGCTCGGTCCATGTAAGAAGATGCGAAAGTTGTGAGGAGAGGTGAGACAAGACTTCGCAACAATCTGGGAATGACAGTACCTAGGTGGTATCTGTTCCGCAATCAATGTAAACCTTCACATTTTGTTGAAACAGAAGTGGTTCAAGGCTCAATCACGGCGCATGCGTGCGCGCGATCTGTGCATTGTATACGCAGGTATATGTGTAAAAGTGATAGTGAAACTCATGCACCACATACCAAGCTTGTTGGATATATGTATTTCCATCACGATATCATTATCGATACTGTTTCGATGAACATATTTTCTCCTGCATAATCTTTGTTTCTACATTTCGAGCGAATAACTGTCAGTCTAATCCACTGGCATGAATATATATATGTATGCGGTGAACGCCTTATAATAAACGATTTCAAAGCAACGCGAGCAATATTTACTGCGCTCAACTGCGCTGTATTCGCTCGAAGTGCAGTTATAAGTTCGCATGTATTTACAGCAGAGAAAACGAACAGGAGAGATTTGTTAAAACGACAAGACCGATGTCGTTATTACTGCACTACTGCGTTATATCGGTAGTAGGATGAACGAACAGGTAGCATACCGAATGAATTAGAAGAGACATAAACACCGAATCTCCAATGGTTACTTAAAATTGTTGAAAGGAAATTTCAACTATTTTCACCCTTGTTGGTAGTTATGGATGGAAGCGAGAACACATTTGAAAATATACAAGGAGCATTTTTAGTTTTAGCAGAGAGCTTTATGAGACAAGGTGCTTCATTGTCAGAATTGAAATCTGTCAGTACAAGAGATAATGCGAGACACGAAGGAAACAATGCTTTCCGTTCTCTACGTTCCAAGAAAGTATTCCTCGTCTTGATCATGCCAATATTTTGTACTATATTTTTGAAATATTTATATATCGATATTGCTAAGAGTATAAGAGGAACTAGATGTTTAGTACCAAATAATTATCTTATATGGGAATTCACCAGGCCAATATCGAACTGCGATTATTGTAGAGATGTTTCGACAGCTTTAATTTTACCAAATCTGACCAGAGAGGAGTTCAAACGATACGCGTACTCCTCACGACCAATGGTGATTAAGAATGCTGCGAGAGACTGGCCAGCCTCCAAAGTGTTCAGCTGGAAATTTTTCAAAAATCTATATGAAAACGTAGACGGTGCTTATGATTCGGTGGAAGAATGTCAGTTCTTACATTTCAAAAGTAATTTCACTAGCTTGAGAGACGTCTTCGCCATGAGCGAGGACAGAGCTCTGCAACGCAGTGGACAAGAGCCATGGTATGTTGGTTGGAAAAATTGTCACCTACAAATTTTGGATGCAATGAAACAATTTTACAATCTACCTCATTTTTTGCCAGAGGATGCAGAGGTTCCATATACCAATTATGTTTTTTTGGGATACGAGGAAGGTGCCATTATGCATGTACGTGCGATAATGATTCACATATGAAATGTCCGATTTTTAGCAGTGACATTAAACAAACGCAATTCTATATATACCCAATGTATTATACCTAGAAATGTTAAGTTTCTTGTTTGTATTACGGTAAAAATAAGATGCATATTATGGTCGTTCATGTTTCTCATTTACAAGATTGTTATCTTGATTTGGTAGTTCTTTTTACCATCAAACTATCGGACATTTCCTATGCAACAACCTAAATAATGAGCTGGCCTTAAAAAGAATCCGAGGACTAACAACTGATTTTTTCATTGAATTCTCTTTTTGCAGTTGGACTACATTTCTCGGCTTATGTGGCAAGGACAGATTTTGGGTGATAAAAGATGGACAGTTGCCCCAACACCAGAATGCGATAATATTTGCAAACGTTTTAACTTTACCGTTCGCGCTGGAGACATAATTCTTTTAGATACGAGAATTTGGTACCACAGCACTTACGTTATAGATGGGAACTTCAGTTTAACAGTCACCTCTGAGTACGGGTAGACTGTTCTTACATTATTTCTGAATAGACCGTGCAGATCTTTATGCATTTATGAAGAAGTTGGTTGGGTGAAATATGAAACAGTGAAGAATTAGAAAAATTTCAGAAATTAGCGTCAAATTGTCTTGGGACAACGTTGATAACTATACATAGGTACAGCACCCTATGTAATCGAAGATCTTAGTAAACTGTTGAATGAAAAGTTTTATATCTATAAGAAATCTCAGATCAATGTAAATGCTGTTAACGATCAGCATTTAAAGTGTTCAACTAGTTTTGTAAAACATTTTTATCTGATACGATATCGATATAGGTGCCATTTTGTAAATGAAAGTTATACAGTTATTAAGAAAGAAATCGCGATTTATAGAGTATTGCATTTTTAAACGTTTTACAACTGCCCATCTATTTGAATTGTTATAAATCATTGAATTGTATAAAGCTATTCGTACACATTGAAATTATTCTGTGTACCCGTTTTTGCCATAGTTAAAAGCTAGTCGAAACGAGGATCTTTGGGCAGCTATTAGCACACAGAGGTAGCCATCTGTAATTTAATACAGCCAGTAATTAACAGTAATAATTGAAAATTATTTTTATATACATATATTGAAATTTTTATACATGCGTTTAAATATACATGTTACATATATATTTTACTTTCGATCGAAAGAAAGACGCATAGGTTTAAATGTGTTTTTACGATTGAAATTTTTTTGTATAGATTTTACTGGAATGCCGATTATTTTATATTATACTCAATTGTATTCTTACATATGTACAAATCTTGTGTACCTTCAATAGTTTATAATAAAATGTATGAATACAGGTAACACGTTTCCTTTCCATACTCATATGCAGTAATTTTTATTCATTTATATTCATTTAATTGCGCAAAATACAATAAAATTTCTTATAGAATATTTATACAACCTACACAATAAGTACAATAAAAAGTGTATACATTCAAAATCGTGGATAATATTGAAAAAGATAGGAATATTGTATTATTGAAATGCGCACACCAAAAACGACATTATAGTAAAACCTAGAGTGGAATGCATATATCTGTTATTATGCAGTATATTACACGTATAATACTATTCAGACAACAACAGCGTGACGCCAAATCACTAGTTTTTTTCGAATTCGTGAATGCAATTTTACTGATCCTTCTTTTCTGTTGCCTGTTGGAAACTTGGTGGACTTTCCTAAGATAAAAGAGCACAATATTACAACGTATATATACATATACACGTTGTATATATATATACACTATGTTACCAAATTATTGCGAAATTTACATTGGTATATGTGTATATGTATTATCGAATACTTACATAGTATGCAGGTGGTGGAACATAGGCACATTGAGGCCTGCTCGGATCATAATACGCACTTTGCGCAGCTTCTGCTGCTTTTGCATCTGTAAAGCAGAAAAATATGAAACACAAGCAACACGACACAAATATCATTGTACAAATATATATTAAAATGTATAGAGAATTACATACACGTATATATGTTTGATGCAGTAAATTTAAAATGTTCTGGCATTTTTTTTTCTTTTAGTTTTCAAACTAATTAATTGTCCTAATAATTTGAAATATACGATTCTCTTTATTTAATTGATAACTTGCGTTATTACGATGCCAAATAATTGTTCCATAAGGTGGAATTGCAAGATGAATTATGTTTAATACAACGTTGGAAATACTTGATCTAGAAAATTTTAATAAAATCAAACACATTCATTTTTATTGCTTCTAATAATACAAAGTTCTGTGCCATAGCATACTTCGATTAAGTTATTCATTTAGTACACTTAATAATATGTATAATTTATTTTTGGAATTCTACTTTTTCAAAAACTATGTAGAATCAGATTGACACACTTTTCGTAACTCAAATGGATTGATTAATAAACAAAGGTCTAATTAAGAACACGTAATAGCACGTCGCGTTTCTTTGAACTATCTCTGACAACTATGAGATAATAACTGAGCATAGTGAAAGTCAACCTTACTTCAGGTCAACCAAACCTGTTATGCAATATTATTGCACAATATTCAAAACCTTCAGACTTAATCAGTGAAATAGAAAATTGTATGGCATTGATATTAAGTTTCCTTTCTAGATAAATAATTTTCGTTTTTGCAAAAAGCATAAATGTCCTTAATTGGTGGGTTTAAATAAAAACAGCAAGTTATATTTGTCTAAATTTTAATAACATAGTATGCTTGACGTATATATATATATATATATAATAATTATTATAAAGCTATTGTATTATTCAAACAACAAAAGTGTAATACTCTAAAGTAACAGTTAACAACATCGTTCTTTACAAATACATTTATTAAAAAAGAAAAAGTATTGGAAAGTTAGCGTTCGTTATATGTATGTATATATTGTGTATGTTACATTATTGTGTGCCTTCTGTATATGCTGCATGAAATCTATTAGTACATATATACTTGTATCTTCTGTTTTAAAAAAAGAAACTATTTATTTGTCGTACTTAAATATCTCGAATAAAAAATGTACACTGCACTGCACGTCTTAACGATAACATCGCGAATGTAACTTCGGGGAATTATTTTTTTAAACTTGGATTGCCTCGAGGAATAACGAATTTTCATCAATTTCACATGTATATATGTACATTGCATATAAACGTTCGTATTATCGTAATTATTATACAATTAATAACCGGGTGGATATGGTTTGTAAGAATTTTGTTGCGGATTGTATTGAGGTTGCGGGTAATTATTGCCTTGAGGATACTGGGAATACGGTGGTGGATTTTGTGGATAACCATTGTAAGATGGCTGCTGGTAATTTGGATACCCACCTGCTTGGGACATTGGTTGGCTATTATAACTTGGATTAGCCCATCCTGGTGCACCGTTTTGTTGAGGCGGAGCCCATCCTGTTTGTTGTCCAGGAGCACCCCATGCACCTTGTTGGGGTGCACTGCTTGCGTAGGGCGAGTTAATGCCAGGATACGGTGGTGGCATGTCCGTCATGTATACACTGTTCGCTGTATACATAGAAAAAGATGTTTAACCAATCGTACTAACTGTAACTATTTCGTAAACTAATTAAATTTAAGCAGACAATCGAATAACACTTTGACTACCATATCATTGTTGTGATTTCATTCATTTTCTTTTTCATCAAATACTGTAGATATTATTAAAGAAGACCAAGAAAACTATTTTCGTATTATTCAGAAGAAAAACATTTAACCTGGTGGGCTATCTGGGAATACATTGGTAGGCGGTACCCATCCATAGTATCCGGGAGGTGCTTGATAAGCAGGTGGTGGAGCGGCATACCAGTTCGATGTTGGTGGTTCGTACGGCGGTGGTGCATTGTATCCAGGACCGTTACGTTGAGCTGTGTACAAGTATAATTACCATTAGTACATTTGGCGCATCCACATAAAAAATAAGGTCATAGCAACTTAGGACGTACTATGGCCTATGATATCTTTCCCTATTTTTCTTAACACATTCTGTGCCAAGCTGTTTCTGCTCTATTTTTCATTCAGGCTCATTCGTTTGGTGGGAATATATTCTACAGTCTTAAACTTGTTATAAAACAATTTTTCTAGAGCATCGAGTAAATGTATCAGTGTTTACCACCAGTGGAACACGCATTTTGAAGTTAAAAAAGAGCAGTAACGTGTCCCAGTTCTCAGAATCATCCTGTGAATCTGGTAACAGTAATCTCACCTACTGCAGCTGCTCTCAGCATTGCCTGCCCAAACTCTATGGCGCCGCCACTCTTAAAGTACAGCTTGAATTTGCATTCTCCGATCCAATTACCGTTCGGCTGGGCACGACATTTGCCTTTGATGTAATTAGCCCCGAACATTGGCTGTTCCACTTCGACGTCGCTCAACGTTATGAATGGAAAGCTAAACGACTGCATCTTTTCTTTCTGATCTTTAGCATTAAAGATCATTCTATGTGTGGTCAGGTATAACAGGCCTCGCTTGTTCCCGAGGAACTCGGGTTGTTCGGGTCCGTGGAACTCCATGGTAACATTGTCGCAGTATAATAATATGCTGAGGAAAGAAATATTGTTCTTGTTGATCTTTTTATCACATCGATTGCATCATATTAAGAAAATCTGAGGTTCGATCGTTTGCGTGAACATTGAGATTATTTGAGAAATCGAGAGACGGTAATATTCCGATAGACGGTGTGGCGTCGTTAATAAAGGGAAAGATTAACTCGCATAATCAGGAAACCGCCTTCGGAAGGCCACGACGGTTAACTACGTTGTACAAATGTCACAACGACAACGTGCCAAGATACTATTGACAATTGATCGAATGGTGGTATAAACTTCTCAACTTACTATTCGTCGGCGTGTATAAGAACGCCGCCATTTGCGTGCGCCGTATTTAGTGACATATTTGCCGACTTTTGCTCGAAATACCGCTGTAACTGCAACTGTTCGTCTTCTTCATCAGCTGATTCATAAGTGATAAGTATGACGCAGTGCGCAAGCGTATACTTATCACAACATAGTATAGCAAATGACACAGTATGTAAAGTATACCGAGTGTCCCGAGAAAACCGTTATAAACACTCCTATTCATATACCAATTATACCCGTAAACATTCGATCCTATTTTCACATGGTTTTCGACAAATATACATATATATATACATGTCGCAATTCGATTTTACAATAAATGGTATGCTACATATGTAAATATTAAATCACACTTCCTCGTTACGTCACTGGTAGCGCGTAGAATACGTATATTTAGAATACGTGTTAACAGGTATTAGATTAGAAGAACAGAGTTTATATTTCAGCTTCCAGGAAATTGTAGCTGATTACGTGACTCCTACGATATAAAACGTACGAGGATAAAGGTTAGAAAGAGTTTCGAAGAATCTTTCATTGTTTCTTTAGGTGAAAAACGTTATGGGACAAAAGTCTATATAGCTGAACACATATAATAACAATGCATCTGCGGAAGTACAAGATGGCGCCTTGCTGGAACAAATGTCCGGATAAATAAAAACGCATTTGTAACTTGAATTTGTAGAGAAGAATCATTTTCCTTCCCTTTGTTGACATTTAATGTTCCTTATTATAGATTATCTTTCTATTATGTAAAATAGTTTTGTAGTTTCTGTCATGCTAAAACGCCGAGCGGGTTGCCGTCTGAAGGGGAACCACAAATTGACGAGCGGGTTGCATTCTGAAGGGGCACCGAAAATTGACGAGCGGGTTGCCTTCTGAAGGGGAACCAAAAATTGACGAGCAGGTTGCCATCTGAAGGGGAACCGAAATTTGAGCGACGTGACACTGTGTATTTTTCAGAGAGAAAGAGAGTGAGAGTGCGAAGCGCCGCGGTGATTTATTGACGGGAGTGTATAACGTAAAAGACACACAATTTTCTGTACGACCTGCCAACAGGTCAAAAGCCAAGAAAACCATTGCAAAATGATCCCGGCTCGTGTCGGCCGAGGATTCGACGCGATTCACAGGTCAAATTTTCCGGTAGATCGTGTTCCACGGGGGAAACGGAAGCGCGCGCAGAAATCAATGCCGCAAATATTTAAAGCATGCGCCAGAGAGGGTGGCGGATCACGATCTCCGTATTACGCGTGAAGAAATATAAATACGGTGTGCGATCAGGTGCGATTAAATTGGTCGGTAAAAAGTGTCAAGTGCTATACGACACGGTCAAGTTCAGTGGAAAGAAACGAGCTTTGAACGGTTGAAGGGCTGAACGTTGAACGTCCATGATGGACTAATAACTAGCGTCTGATAGCTTCCGTTCCATCTCGACCATCCTCACCGAAACCTGCGAAACATGGATGAGAATTTGAGCCGGGGATACGTGCAGTTAGGCAAGGCGAGGGGCATGAACGAGTTCAAATTTTCGAACGGATTCACGCATCTTTCGCCGCCAGTAGACAAACGAAACTTCGTCTACTTCACCCTGATTCTTGGCGGCATCGGATTCCTCCTGCCGTACTACAGGTCACGCTACGATATTACACTATTTTCACCCTTTGCGCGTCGGCATTACGGAATGTCGAAGATCCCTTTCCAAATTTGTATATTTATATGTATATATATTTTTTTTCCTTTCGAACGATTACACAATATGCCTTTTGTTTCGTAGCATGTATCGCTGCACCGCTATGCGTCTAGACACGCTACCGACCGGAAGTTGTGCGATGCGAACTTGACCTTCCCGATAAGGGAACGAACATATTTTTTAATGCCGACGATTACGGGATTGAAACGCTGTAACAATATATTTTACTTTCAATCGATATCACATATAGGAAAGATTGAAAATATTTATTCTTTACAGCTTCATCATAGCGGTGGATTATTTCCAAGCAAAATATCCTGGCACCACAGTCATCTTCGACATGTCACTCGTTTACATTATCATGGCTTTCTTCGCGGTGTTCGCGAATAACATTCTCGTTGAAACACTCTCCTTGAATACCAGAATAACATTCGGTAAGATCCACGTGATAATGGCGAATTAATTGAACATGTGATAACGTCGATAATGATTTCAGGGTACTTGGTATCTTTCTTCACGTTGAATTTTGTCGTGATCATCGAGATTTGGTGGGATTGGTTCAGCGTTGCTACTTCTTACACGATTAATTTAGTTGCTGTTGCGATCGTATCGCTTGGGTGTACAGGTAACAATTATTATTCGCAGTTACCGGGTTGCAACGAAAGTTTGTAAATGAAAATTAATAGCTAAAATTCCGATATTTGTTCATGGATTTATTCAATAATACATTTTCCATTCTGTTCTATTACTTTTTGCCATTTTCGAGTTAACTCTCTCGTATTATTGAATAAACATGTGAATGAAATACTTTAATTTTATCTTCGATTCTTAATTTGAAAACGACTTTCTTTCCAACCCAATATTTCTTTGTTTATCAATAGTCTGCTAACACATTTACGAATTGTAGTTCAACAGTCGAGCTTCTATGGATATACATCTATGCTTCCCAGCCGGTATACTCAAGCAGTGATGACTGGAGAAAGTGAGTAATGCGATATTCCTATTTCACATGACAAATTGACAGAACGTAGAGCAATTGGCTATTTTCTGGTACAGGTCTTGCTGGCTTATGGGTATCCACCGATCGCATATTCACAAAGTTACTGCTCGACGACGAACGCAGGAGCACGGCTCTGTTTTTTAGCTTGTTGACCGTAACGATCCTGATGTGCTTCGTGCTACATCAAGTGGTACGCAAGACTGACTTCGTGCAATTCTACGTAACATTATGTCAGGAGAGGAACCGAATAACATTGGAACCGACCGAAGATGTAGGCCTGGTATGTATCGTGTTTATCACTGAAATAATAACAGCGGATAACATTGATCAAGGATTATTTTTTACTAGATGGATCCCATGGATCCAGCTGGGGACTCTGCGAAGGGTCAGTACGGCGTTTTGAAGATCCAGACTAGCCCCTTAGGCGCTGATACTGCAAGTGGAAATAACGATTTGAATGGTGAGTTTAATATCTCGTTTAATATCTCTGGGAATATTATTAATTCGTGTTAATTTTCAGGGATGAATCAATACTCAGCGTTCTCGTTCAGTAATCCCGTTTACGAACCCAGTGCACCGACAAATCCTCCTGGCAGCGCGGGTCCCACTTACAAGGTTGAAGATGTTGTTGTCATGAGAGGATCTTATGGAACACAAACCAGTAAACCGTGGCCTGAAATTAAAAGTGTGTTAGTTTATTCTATCTAGAAAGAGTTCTTCATAGAAAATACAACTTTCAATAACATTCAACGTTTGCAGGAGGTTTGCTCGCAAGACTCGAGGTAGCCAAGATCATATTTCCGTACATGTCCAGCATCGGTATCGCGTACTTCGTTACGCTTTCCCTGTATCCCGGTATCATGTCAGAAATCATTTCCTGTAGACTCGAGTCGTGGATGCCGGTAATCCTAATGGCTGCATTCAATGCTTCTGACGTATTGGGCAAGGTAATTGTAAATTATATTATTCTTTGTCGCTAACGATGTACATATGGGGTCCCATGGGAATCACCGACAACGTTTCACTGACTACAGATTTGACCGACAATAACTTTAACCGAAAACGACTTTGAACGGCAACGAATTTGATCGAAAACGATTTTAGATTCGTTGTCGGTGAAATTCGTTGTCGGTGAAATTCGTTGCTGGTGAAATTTGTTGCCGATCAAATTCGTTGCCGATCAAATTCGTTGCCGGTCAAATTCGTTGCCGGTCAAATTCGTTGTCCGACAAATTCGTTGTCCGACAAATTCGTTGCCGGTCAAATTCGTTGTCCGACAAATTCATTGCCGGTCAAATTCATTGTCCGACAAATTCGTTGCCGGTCAAATTCGTTGCCGGTCAAATTCGTTGCCGGTCAAATTCGTTGCCGGTCAAATTCTTTGCCGGTCAAATTCATTGTCGGTCAAATTCGTTGTCCGTCAAATTCGTTGCCGGTGAAATTCGTTGTCGGTGAAATTCGTTGCTGGTGAAATTTGTTGCCGATCAAATTCGTTGCCGGTCAAATTCATTGTCCGACAAATTCGTTGCCGGTCAAATTCATTGTACGTCAAATTCATTGTCCGACAAATTCGTTGCCGATCAAATTCGTTGCCGGTGAAATTCGTTGCCGATCAAATTCGTTGCCGGTCAAATTCGTTGGCGGTCAAATCTGGAGTCGGTGAAATTTGTCTCAGTGATTTCCATGGTACCCGTTCATATGTATTTGGTTGAAATCAATTGAAAAATCATTTATATATTTCAGCTTCTCGCGTTGATACCCTACGAGTGGAAACGCACCGAGTTACTACACTTTTCATGCGGCCGTGTTATACTGATTCCTTTGTTTTTGCTGTGCGTACTTCCGAGAGGTGCACCGATCTTTCTCGGCGAAGAGTATCCATTATTATTTTCTTGTTTACTTGGCGTAACAAACGGTATTGTGGGCTCAATACCAATGATGCAAGCACCCACCAAGGTCCCGGAGGGATATCGCGAACTAGCAGGTATTTCCACGAGTAGAGTAAACTGTACTATTTCTGGCACGACAGTAATTATTGGCACGTCTGATTTAAACGGCAAATATTAAGAATTCCTGGTATAGAAAATCATTTTATATTGCTTCTTATGTATATTTCAAAGCAACGTTGCAAGTTTCCATAACAAAGTTCCACATATGTCTGTTAGCAAAGAAGGTACATCCAGTAAGACCGACGGATGACCGCAGCGCAGTGTAAATAGTGTTTTATTAAAATTTTTGTTAATTATAGAACGAATAGCCTGTTTAACGTTTATTTCTTACTGTGCCAATGACTGTACTATTCGTCTGACGATTGTTATTCACTGAATATATTTTAAAATGAAAGATTTATGTCTCGTAAAACTGTTTGATTTTGCTGAAAAATATCTATTGGCTCATAATAATAACAAGTTAAGCTTGTCTAAACATTTCAAAAGAAGATAAAAAGATTTTTACTACGATTTTGGCTTAGAGTGCCAATCATTGTACAGTTTACCCTAATTGTAATTTGTTTCAGCAAATTTATACGAGATTATTCATTTCTCAGGGAACATCATGACTCTGTCGTACATCATGGGTCTGACTGTTGGTTCATTATTGGCGTACATGATGGACACATGCTTCGGATTACAAGAACAAACTAAAGATATATGTTTCAAGGCGTTACAAGCTACAAGACATTACACAGAATCACCTCTTACCAATTCAACAAACTGCACTTTGATAAACGCCGTGTCTTCCACTACGCCCATGTTAGAAACTATCTTACCGAAAGTCAAAATTACCGCTAGCGTATTGACGACGTTACTCGCGTCCACTCTAATGCCTAACGATACTGTCAGCACTTTCACAAATGGTATCATGGAGACACCTACCACAGTATCTCCCAGATTGTTCGGCAATGCCTCGGTTAACAATGCAATTTTCCAACACTAAGCCACGCACGTTTGTGTGCTGTGTTGAATCTGGTGGTTGTCGCGAAACAATTTAAATTATATACTATCGAAACTTCTGTATAAAACATTCTCTTCATCGATTAATCATTCTTCGTATGTGTATATCCTTTCGTTTCCTAAAGCGTAGTACTCTCCTACAGGAAACGTGTTGGCGAGATTTGAACATTGAAACTTAGAGAAACAGCTGTAATAAACGTCGCCGGATTAAGCACACACACACACACACACAAAACTTGAAATTTTCTACCACTGTCATTCCATGAATCGTAGAAATTCTTTTACCTGACTATTTGAATAACACGACGGGGCAAGGGATATTTTTAAATGTATAATGATCGATAGTCAATAGGAAGAAACAAAAAAAAAAAATGAAAAGCAAAACGGAGTAACGTTGAATGAAGTTGAGCAGGAAATTTTCATTATATTAATTCTTCTTGAAATTCTATAAACATATCCATTGAAACAAACAGCTTCTAGATCTTGTAATATAGAACGATACGTGTAGATATTCTTTGAATTTCTATGTAGTTGTTGTAAGTTGTTTCTTTAAAAGGTATCGTGCCTTTCATACGATTGTGAATAATTTGGATTGTTCGTCGCTTGTCAAATACTATTGTTAAAGGTGAGAAAATTCCAAATGTATATCTATACGAATATGTTGCATGTGTACAAAAGAGTGAGTGTTATTTAATCCTTAAATAATACAGTGATTTATATATAGAAGCGTGACAGAAACGATTTCGAAAATTTTTAGTCATCTTACGAATTTGTATTGTCGAGCATATATATTAATTAAATACTCTTATACCGTTTCTGTCCAGTAAATGGAGAAATGACGTGGAATCAAATAAATATTAGGGGGGTCAGGATAAATATTATTTAAGGATTAAATTAAATTTTTTACGAGCGTGGTAAATTTATTTGTTAAAAATCGTTACCTTGAGCTATATTTTTCTAGAACCGTTTAGAATATTTTTCGATTTCTTAGACGGTTCTTCTCTTGGCAATTCGGATGTGCGATAACAATTGTTAGATCGTCGGTGATCGGGATGTAGCGTGTGTATAAGTGACGAAGTTATTGCGCAGTTATATTCTGTACGAAATTGTTATATTTCCGCGTAAATAGTTAATATATATATGATTATATATTGTAAGATACACTTATATACTTCCGCATAAAACGAAGAAGAGAAAGCATTTGTCTTTTTTGAGCGTGTAGTTTTGCCTGCGTTATACATATGCCCAGAACATAAAATCCGCAGTTTCTCTGGGGAATTAATAAATCAAATCTTCGATCTTATAGCACTGAAATTTACGAATCACGTCGACGTGATAGAATTCAAACGGGAATTATTTGAGGACCCGGGTAGGAAGGGGATTCTTTGATCGTTTGTTTTTTAAACAAATCATGTAATTGAAGCTCATCCAAGCTCGTGAATTAAATGGACTTAAAATAACCGATGAATCGTACGTGTGCGAATACGTTGTCGGAAAGCCTTTTTACGAGCATTCCGATGCATTGTTTTACCTATAAAATTGTATTACATTAAACGATAAATGTATATGCGTAATATTTACCAAATGTACCACTCATCTGCTTGCAGACATATTTCTTGTACATTTCTAGAGATCATTTAGAACGGCATAGTGTTTTTCTTTGTGCGTATTCAATATTTTCAACTGCGTATTATCAAACAACAGCGTCGCGGATTTCCGTTCGTTTGATATGTACAATACTCCGGCATCTATTTCGTTTAAAACAACACGTGAAAAAAGAGTAGACGCTTGCTGTAGACACGAGAAAGAATATTGATAATATCCATTATAATAAGTACCTTAATTATACTTTTACATATCCTTATAATAAATTTCGAGGTTTTTGATGAAATTTAAGGGTATAACCGATGTTCAAAAAAGGACAAGAATATATATAACGTATATATATGTGTGTACAAATTCTTGCAAGCGAATAATAATTTTTAAACGAATTTTTATGACACGTTCGTTTGATGAAATATTTTTATGAATAACTCGATTCAGATTTGTAAGTCACAGGGGAGATGAGATACTTTACTCGTCGTTTCTCATGCGATAGCGGCATATTTTTTATTACTTTTTAACTTACATCATAAACATATAAGTTCCAAATATATATATATATATATATATATATATATATCAAAACAAATATATATAAAAAGAATATTCCGAGCGTGACATCCATTACGAAGGAAAACATATTATGAATATATTCGTTTGTAAGATGACTAAATAGACGGTATAGTCAAACTAACGAAATGAGCGAGATTGATGACTACGAATGTACAGTATAAGAATGCTGCTTGAAGATCGTGTGTAGAAAATATGGAAAATGATTTTCTTTTATCCATCATATTTTTTTTCTTCATATTAGTATTATTCTTTCCGCGATTAACGTTGTATCGAATGCGTTACGGAGTCGGTTTCTGAACAAACTATAATCGAGGCACTCGAGGCGTAAAAATACTACAATCAATTATTAATACAAGAGTATAGTTGTAATTGGTTATCATGTATTAAAAACTACTCCATATCGCGATGAATTAATATGTACAAGTAATAAATATGTATATATACATATATATATTTATATTATTTTCTTTAATTTATATGTATATTCTACATTCTTAACCGCGCGTTATCATTTTCGCCATTACACTGACCTTCGTAAATATTTTTCATTCAAAAAAAGTATTAATGGGGCAGAAAAAATAGAGAATAGTTATCAAATACCTTCGATGTATTACTATAAAATATTGATTATTCAACAAATAGTTATCAAGAAAGCTAAAAGATACAATTCGTTCCGTCAAATATGTGATCGCACTTTGTATAGCTTGAAAAATAATTAATTCAGTGATATATGATTATAATACATTCTGACTAGGAATTACTTGTTTCTCATTATATAGCATTCACGTAAATCTCTGTTATTCGCTTAGATCTTTCCTATGATATGATGCAATGAAATGATAAATATCATTCTATCACAGTTAATGTTACCTTAAGAAAACAAAGTATATATATATATATATATATATATATATATATATGTACGTATTCGTTTAAGGCTATATAGAACTGTTTTAAAATTAGTTTAGATACTTAGCAGCCCAGTCGATCCGACCATGAATACTTCCGCTGCCTTTCGGGTTCACCGAATTCCCATACACGCCCGGTTGAAGCGTTACTTTGCTTGTAGACTCTAGAAAACGAATTGTTTAATGACGCGCAATGTTGCCCGTGCAATACATAAATCAACGATTTCTTTAGTTTACTATAGAAAGTGAACTGCAGACACTCACTGATATTTTGCGTGCCGTAAACACTGGGATAAGGCAATCTCAGGGTTTGGTCTGTTATGTAACGATTTCTTGGAAGGTAATACTGTTTCGTCTGATTATCGATAGAATTCCTAGGTACCCAGAAGGAATCGGTGAACTGTTCGTACTTCTCCATTGGTTGGCCAACCACCAAATTCCTTATTAGCTTAGGTCGGTTCGAGTCCGAGTCGCCATTTCTTCAAACGAAAAGAAAAGAGGAGAATACTATTAGAAACATGCGGGCAAAGAGAACGTTGGATAATCGTGTTTTCTAATGTTGCGATTGTTTTATCGATCGGTTGAAATTTTTTGCGATTCGTGATAGAAAGTTCCAAAGATTTTTGCTAAACGGAAGATCCTCCTCCATCGATGTTCCCCGTGTATGCCAGAAATGCACAATAATTTTCGAATATGTCAAGGCTAATGTCTTATAGGATCCCGCTGCGAAGATGTCGGGATATCCGAAACTGTTTTCGCTGAAGCAGGCAGCCGATTAATAGGGTAGGTGGACTCGTTTCTCCAAGATTGCAAGGATACGAGTTTTGCGCCTTCTCATTTGTCGATAATGGACGCGATGGGGTTTTTTCAGTAGTCAAAAAGCGCTAGACAAAAGATCAATCTAGGCCGCAATCGCTCTCAAAAGTCTTATTTTTACGTTTACTAAGCGTAATTTGCATTACTACGAAAACTACGACAACTATATCCAGCCGAATAATGAAAATTACGTCTCGTGAATGTAAAAAAACTTTTTAAAAACCAAGCTTATATTAATATCCACTAAAAAGGAGAAAATAATTTTGTTTAGATATTAGTGACTATAAATAAAAGCGTGGAGCGTTAAACTACATTAACGTAATCTTTGTGGACGTTCCACGCTTTTATTTATAGTCACCAATATCTAAACAAAATTATTTTCTCCTTTTTAGTGCATTTTAATATAAGCGTGGTTTTTCAAAAGTTTTTTTATTTTCTACTTCTTCGTCTTTTTTTAAATTTAACGCAAGATATAGTAATACTGGTCGTACAACCGAGTATTTAGTAAGGCCCTGGTTCGATTTCCATTAAGTTTTTTATTTCTCCTAAACGCACAGTTTTTTTCTTAATTTTTTTTTTTTTGAAATGTTACATTGTCATCCAGTTCTGAGCTATGATGTTTAAAGTTTCAAGTCTCTAGCTCATCGGGAAGTGGTTGAAACTTCGATTTCAAGATTTGACGCATACAACAACAACATCGACAACGACAACTCGGCAAGCTAATTTAAGCGTGACAAAATAGGAGTTTTGAGGGCGATCGCGGCCTAGAAATCTCGTTGCATGCATTATCAAGAAATGAGAAGGCGCGTCCTGTTCCCTAGCAATCCGAATATCAACAGCGAATAGGGATGTGCTTTAGGAACTTTCGATACCTTGACGACAGACTTGTACTGGGCCCAGCAACGTACCGGGCCACGCTGAGGTAGTGTTGTTTCGCGGAGACTTTCCTACCATTCTTCAGGGTAGACTGTGACTGCTCCCAGTTCAGTGGGGCCGGCTCGTTCCACGTCGGCAACGTCCAGTTGTTTTGCTTTAGATTGTCTGGCAAGTAATTGGCGTTCCAATTGGCACGGTTCTCTTTGTACACACGGTCCGGAGCAAGCTTTACGTTAACATTCTCGGGAACGATCTTGCTTCTGATGTGGACAATCAGAGTATTAGAATTACAAACGGCAAACCGGGTTTGCACGGCTTTGATTAGGGAATTCGCGCAACGCACCCCAGAAGCTCGGCAAACTCATCCTCGTCCCACTTCGGGACATTATTTTCGCGAATGTAATTGTTGTGATTCAACAACGGTAGTATCGGCTGTTGTTGTTGTTGCTGCTGCTGCGACTGCATTATTTTCTCCTGCGCTCTAGAACAATTGGCAATTTAATTTACGATAATAATTGCTGGGATGTGCGAACAGAAGAACTATGTACGTATAATATACCTGACTTCCAAGGAGTCATCCAGAGCATCCTGCGAATAGCTATATTGTTTAGGCATGGGAGGTGGAAGATTCACTTTATTCAGCACCAGATCTCGATGAGACGCAACCCCAATCTTTTTACTGTTCACTAGACGCGGTACGTTCACTTGAAAGTAGGGGTACCTGAGGAGCACGTGGTTCAGTAATCAGAGTTGGGCAATAATCGATTAAAATTTTAATCATGATTGATTGATTAATGTGAAGTTAACCGTCAATCGTTGATTAAACGAAGAAATCGGCGATTGATTCAATCGATTAATGAAGTTAATCGTCAATCGATTGATGAAGTTAATCGTCAATCGACTGATGAAGTTAATCGTCAATCCTTGATTAACTGAAGAAATCATCGAAAAATCAGAGACTGACTTAATCAATTGTCGAAGTTAATCACAATACGGTCCATCCATAAATTGTAATATGGAGGGAGAGAGAAACAGAGAGAGGGAACAGAGAGCGCACGGAAAATTGACAGTTAATCATTTATCAATTATCCGATTGACGATTAATAATTGTTAATCACAATTATCGACTAAAGTAGAAATTTAATCGTCAATTGCAATTAACAATTAAATACTTAAATACTTATACAATTACTTATTAAATACTTATTAATCGTTAATTGCGATTAACGATTGAAGTAGAAATTTAGTCGTCAATCGGCGATTAATTTTTTTCCCAACTCTGTCAGTGATTCGTAGATTCTATACAGCTTGAACGTTTGCAAGAAATTTAACTACCTCAGAGACTGCTGTGCCGTGGGTCTTTTAATCGGATTCCACTGTAACATGTCTTCCATCAGTGTCACTGCCTCTTGGCTAGCATTCGGTATCAGTACGTTCAGAGACGTGCGCGTAAAGTTTGGGAATTTAAAGTTCATGGCAGCAGCCAGCTGGTAACCCTCCGGCCAATCCTCCTTCTCGGGCGTGCCGATTACGGAGCAGATCTTGAAGATCTCGTCGATCTCGCTTTTACCGGGAAACAACGGCCGAAAAGTGTACAGTTCAGCCATGATACAACCCACAGCCCAAATGTCGATTGGGCTGTTGTACGTTGTCGAATGCAGCAACACTTCCGGCGCTCTGTACCTGGAAGACATATATACGGTTTTCGTTAGGGGTGAGCGGGTACACGGAAATTCGGATTCGAATCGGGACCCAAAAAGGACCCCGCAACTAGACAACGTGAAATGGGTCATCGGCGAAAATGGCTGAATTTGAAATATGTTGTACCTTTTGGGTCACTGAACAAATGTATATCAGGAAAAATGTTAAAAAATGGACAGTTTCGTTGTTTCAACCCTTGAAAAGCCTTCAAAAGAAGTCAGACCAACAAAGATATCACTTTCGGACCAATGCGGTTACCATTATAAGGGAACAATATGAATTTTCGACTGCCAAGCATCATGTATGGAAAACAATTGCACGAGACTGCTATCTATCCACGGCTAGATTTTGGATACACCTTATAGAGCGCAGCCTGTGAATCCAAATAATGGAATTCAGTGACTCAAAAGGTACAACATATTTCAAATTCAGCCATTTTCGCTGAGGACTCAATTCATGTGGTTTAGTGCGGGGTCTTTTCAATCGTTTGTTATATGAAATTTTTGGGTACCCGCCTCTATTACTAAGGTTCAGTAATGGGCGGATTTTGTTTGAAAAATTTTCAACATCTTGCTGGTTCGGTCACAGAAATCGTTACCATCTTGTGGAAACATAGTCCGTGTAAGGTGGCCTCGATCGGATTTCTCTAGCCAGTCCGAAATCGGCGATCTTCACCAGTTCCGGTCCCATGCATAGCAAATTCTCCGGCTTCATGTCGCGATGGAAGAACCCATGTTTATGCATGAACGCCAGCCCCTGCAGCACCTGGTAAACTATATTTCTGATCACCGCTTCCGGAAACAACTTGTCCCTGTTACGAAACAGAAGCAGAGGTTTGCGACGATTCTCAACAACAATCAACAATCAGATTCTAAAGCGGTCCGTTACCTGTCTTTCATCAATTGGTACAGGTTCTCCTTCATGTATTCAAAAACAAAGTAGAGAACGTCGTTCTCTCGTATGACCTCCTTCAGCTTCACCACGTTCGCGTGGCTGAGTTTCTTCAACGACTGCAGAGGAAAGTACGTTCATTTATTATTAGCAGACTGCGAATTTTATGCATTTAACAACAATTTTTTATTTGACTCCTGTAGCTTGCAATCAACGCAGACATTCTTTATTTTGCATAAACATCCGCAGTCTAACTAATATTAAACTGTTGATTTTATATTTACGGCAAAAACGAATAGGTGAAATACAAAATAGAAGACACGTTACTGGAACATCTTTTTCAAACTTATTGAAACGATTAAGAGAAGAAATCAGTTTCGATGCGACTACTTTCTCGTATAATGAATAGATGAAATACGAACTAGAAGAAACATATGACTGGTACATTATTTTCGACTTATAATATTATTCTTTAATTATATTTCTTTTTTTAATATTACACTTTTTGAATTTCTTTCCAGCTAGGCAGCAATGACGGTCCCCTACCTTAACTTCCCGTAAGTTCATAGCCTCCTCCCAGGAATAGTACTTCCTTTTCATTCTCTTGATAGCCACCTTCTCCCCCGTGTCGATACGCTCCCCAAGAACGACGGAACCGAATGTTCCGTCGCCCAGCTGGTTCAACGTGATGTATCGGTTCATCTTCATCAATGTAAACTTCCTCAGGGTATTCGCGAGTTCTTTAACTTCTCAGCTGGCTCGACGGTCGAGACCCTGTCTGTGCATCATATTAATTTCTAAAAAATTAATAAATAAACCAATCAATTTTCTATCCGTTCCTGCGACATCGTTATCTTCGATCGTACATCAACATTAGGGTTTGTCGGTTTTTAAAAACCGGATTTGAAAACCAATTTTTAAAAGCAAATTATACAATCCGAAAACTTTTCGGTTAAAAAAACCGGTTTTAAATTTATACATAACATTTATATATCTATATATTTATATTTATATGTACAATGTAACATGATATTTGGTCCCCTCAGGGTTTCAAATTCATTTACCAATCCTCTTCCTCTTTCCACTCTCACCATCGCCTTTTCAGCGGGACCTACTGTTTATGGTGGGTTCCGAACCACCTTTTGCCAACAACAAGTGAAAAACACCCCGGGTGGGTCACTTTCCAGTTTTTTACCAGACGGTCACCCATCCTAGTGCCGTTCACGTTCCACATTGTTTAACTTCGGTGATCTAACGAGAACCGGTGCTTTCAACGAGACTACGGTTGTTGGCTATTTATATATCTATATATTATATATATTTATATAGGACACGACTAAGAACGCAATTTAATTTTTAAAGAGTTACATGGAAGGCTAAATAACTTTGAATAATTTAGCCTTCCATGTAAGTCGAAAAATAGCGTTCTTTTAAACTAATTTTTACAAACACTTTTTCAGGGTTTTCTTTCAGTATTGCAAGAGGTATTTGTAAGCTAACGAACTCGCCCGTATTTTCTTTGATCTCACAACTTTTTACGGCCATAGAGTACATGGCTCCTGTCTACAGGATGTTTTCGTTGGGTTCGGTATAAGTCTAAACATCAGGAACGGATTAAGATCGTATACCGTGGTTCCACTGTATATCGTGTTTGTTAAACGTTCACCACATTGAAACGATACCGATATATCCCGTCGGACGGTTTGCGTAGACTTTGTCCGTGGCGGAGGAATCGATAGAAACGAATTAAAGACACGCTTGTACAACTTCAATTCCGCCGCTAACAGCGGTGAACGTTGACATACAGCTCGTAAAATATGAAAAGCGGAGGTGCCCGCATGGTCAAAAGAAACCCGTTACGTTCGCTCCGATATGCGCGATGATAACTGTATTTCAGTTAACTTCTCGAAACACGACGACACTTAGCCATGCCGGAATCGATGCACGGATTTTTCTAAAGACACGTGTAGCCTTGTCTGTCGTTCGAATCGTAACAGCGAGGCACGCTCTCGCAATTACCAACCCCTTGGTTCCCTGTCTAATACGATCGTTTGAAGGCGAGTTCGATTTTTAGAAGAAGTCTTATTTTATTCATTAGCTCTACGGAATAGCGGCGCCTTCGAGAATATCGTGTTTTATAGGTGCATTCGTTCTGGAACATTCAAGAAAGCGAAATTATTATTCTATTTACAGAACGCTATATACTTCGTCGCATGCGAAACCTTCCCGACAGCCTCATCAAGGAATGATTTATTCCGCGGGGGACGATCGATTCATCATTCCCCGTTACGATATTGTGTACTACGTAAGTAGCGTGCGAGTCTACTCGAAGAAAAAAATAAACAATGAGGCATTCTTGGCGTAGACTTGCAGGGAAAATTTTTTTTTTTTTTAAATTTTGGAAGGAGTTTTAATTATGTGTAGTTTTATGGATCTGCCAAACCGTTCTGGTTTTTCTTTTTAACCCTTCGCACTCGGAGCTAATTTAACTCGAAAATTAAACATTTCTTCCTCCGTATTATTACTCTTCTTCTATATTAGTTTTTTTTTTCATTTGACGGAGATGAAATTGATATATCTCGTACAATATTTTAATGTTTAGTAATTGATTAGACATCAAAACATTTAATAATGAAAACAAGATTTTGAATAATGATGTAGCAACTTTTAGTGGTGACTCTGAGTCAAGTGCTAAGGGCTAACTTTGAATCACCCTTATTTCGTATTTACACTTTGAAATCTTTACATTTAGTGTTTGACGCGTGAACAATGAAGAATAAAAAATTTAGATTTATTATTTAATGCTTTAAAGACCATTAAGACCAGTACATTAGCAACTGAGCGAGTTTTATCTATTTCTGGTAATTTTGTGTCCGAAATAAGGACACGTCTAAGTAATAATTCCATTAAAGTTCCTTGCTTTTTGAAGTCATATTGTATTACACAAAGAAAGACGTAAAATAACAATTTACATAAATATAAAACATTAGTCAATTTCTGTGATTTTTTAAGAGTATTACTTTGCTATTTTTTTATTTTAATAATCTCATGTACGTACGTATATGCATCTTATGTTTTCCTTCTTTGTATTTTCGAATTATTATAAATAAAAAAAATTAAAATATTCTATGTTAAGTTGTAAATATGTCTTGTTTTCTATTTTTAAAAATTCGAAACCGGTTTAAACTGGTTTCATGGAAAAGTTAAAAACCGAAAATCGTTTTTTTAAAAAGTCGGTTCTCGTATAAACCCTACTAGAAAGTGGTGTGCGAGTAATTGAAGGTTAAAGACTCGAAATTAATCGTTCCTTCTATTGAAGTCGATGCTGCCTTTGTCAATAGTGGCCGTGCGCGATTTCTTTGACATTGTGTGACGTAAAGCGATACATCAAAGCAAGTTTCGACCAGCTATACATACACGTTAACCCAGTTACGTCCAGAAGGGGTTAACAAATGGGTTTGCCCCAGAAGGCGTAGAAACAGCAGGGCTTAAGATTAGCATTTTCTTAACGCTCGCATGCAGGACGATCTTCCTTGGCCAGTCGGACATGCGAGGATATAGATTTTCCTGGGCCTCGCAATAGCCAGCGTCGCGGAGACTTTTCACAGAAATTCTTTTGAATCGTGTACAAAGAAAAAAAATTAATTCGATTGCATTACTGTAACACAGTCCTAACAAAAATCCAAGGAAATGTGCAAGCAAAAACTGCATTATCTACAAGCATTCTATACCGCGATTTTGCCAACGATTCGACATCGATTCGACAATAAAGGGCCGAACGAGTTTCATCGATTTCGTTCCCTTCAGTCGGCCTCTGACTCACCATGCTTTACCTTCGTAATGTCTACAATCTTTCCAACCCACAAAATCCGCCCCTGGTGTTCGCAACCCTTTCAACGGAATCCCATGAAACATTAACATTATTCTCAGAGTAATTACCAGACTGCGGATATGTCTACGCAATTTGCAATTTTTGTAGACGAACTTGAAGAAAGTCGAATCTGATAGAATCTTATTTTCCGTGGTATAATAACACTCTTTAGATCTGAGATAAATTAACACTAGAACTACCGGACAAGTCAAAATGACTCATGTGAATGTTTTGTCGATTCGAAATATTAAAAGTATAAATATGTTTTTTTGGGAAATTTTTTTAGTAAACTTCTCTATTGAAGTACATATTTAAATATCCCGTGTACGAAATCTAAATAAATGCCATATTGTCATTATTAGAAGGCAATGTATACCAACTGCGTTTAGTGCTCGGTAGTTCTAGTGTTAAAATCGTACCAGATTCTGTCGAATCTTATATCCTAGCATTTTGTTTTTGAAAACTTTTCAGCAGACATAATTGCATAAAGAGCCATAGCCTAGCAATTATATTAATCGAGGGAAGAACATTTACGTTTAGCGAAATATATAGAAACTTCTACGAACATTAGCAAGTCTGATTGTCGCGTTATTTGTGTTTGTTTAAACATTCCGTGCGGCTGCGAGTAAATACGCAACAAAGCAGAAAGGGAGAGCGCGCTTCGAAAAGTCGTGCGGAATATAAACAAAAATAACTTGGAGTCGTATAATGTTCAAATAAATGAAAATGCAGGTGGTACGTGATAATGATTCATGTGAAAACAATTTAGGATTGCGATAGGAAAGATTACAAAAGTGTGTGCTGTGCGATAGCGACAGTGATACATGATTTATTGTGATCGAACGAAGCCGACGCCTGAATGTATGCTTTTTTCGCAGCTGCCGGACCGGAAGTGCAACGATCATTTCGGGAAGATCGCTCGCAAGGGGCCGAAATTCCGCGGCAAGCTTTATATCAACGTTTTTAGTTAATTCGGTGTGTCCACTTACAGGAAAGATCGTGTCGTAAATCGCCAGCATTTCACGTATGTGCTTGATCACCTTTCTGCGCAACGCTTGCTCGCAAACTGTTAATCGAGCGGCCATACTTTGCTGTGTAGTCATGGTTACCAGTACTAACTGAAACTTGAACTATCGGAGGTTATTCGAACGCCAACCCCCGGCTGCTTTCGTTCTCCGATATTGAACAATTTTGGTTAGATCGTACTCGAAGAAACGACCAATACAATTTCGGAAAATATAATATCGAAATATTACGCTGTAATGTTTGATGATAATAAATAGACAGCGGATTTTATATGTATTTGTGAGAAAAAAAAGGAGTAGGCGTAATTTAAAACATTACTAACATTGGACGAATTCCGAAATACTTTTATATTATTTTCAAAAATAAATGTCTATGTCACTCTGGTTTGTTGCAGTTCAGGTGGAAAATTTTTCTTTTTCGGAAAATATAATATCAAAATATTACGCTATAATGTTTGATGATAATAAATAGACAGCGGATTTTATGCATTTGTGAGAAAAAAAGGAGTAGGCGTAATTTAAAACATTACTAACATTGGAGAATTCCATAATACTTTTATATTATTTTCAAAAATAAATGTCTATGTCACTCTGGTTTGTTCCAGTTCAAGTGGAAAATTTTTCTTTTCCGGATTTATGTGTCCGGATAATTGTTTTAGCGGTAGTGAATATTGGCGGGAAAGTACAGATATTTTACCGGGTGATCAAGGTACCCCATTTTATCGAGAATTTTACTTTACTGAGGCACCGACAGCCCCTGTGCTATTCAGCGACATAGGCAAATGGGCATACGTGGGCGCGAGGATAACGTGGAACTTACAGTGATCTGAAATACCACATCGCTATAAGTTCCACCACCGACGAGATACTCCGAATTTATATGTTGATGAATTTTGGTTTTGTTAATATACAGCTATTGGAACACATGTAGGCATAGCATTGATTTTAGAGATGATTTTCTTCTTTTTTAGGAAATTACGATCTACAAACACAGTTCTTAGGGGCACTTTGTTAGGGAAACAACAATAGAATTCCATCGTCAGCTCGAACAATGTTGACTCGATAAAGGGACCCAGCACTAAACAACGTGAAATGGGTCCTCGACGAAAATGGCGGAATTTGAAATAGGTTGTACCTTTTGTTGGGAAAAATGTCAAAGAATGGATAGTTTCGTTGTTTCAACCCTTCATAAGCCTGAGGTGAGACCAGCAAAGATATCACTTTCGGATTAATGCGGTTACCATTATAAGGGAACAATATGAATTTGTAGTGAACGCCGGGCGTTTTCCACGGTCACTATATACTTGTCAAAACATCAACAATCTACTACTCAAATGTAATAATAAAAATGTCTATTGTTTGTTCACTCACTACTTGTTGGAGGAAAAGAAAACTGCGTCACAGTCCGCAAGCAGCAATAATCGCACCTCATCTCGATAGAGCCTTACTGCTTACGCTCACATCTTCCGCTGCTTGAACAATGTACGACATGACGTTCGTCTTGATTTCGATTGTCAAATAGCATCGATAGTATCGATCTAGACTAGCAATATGTTCTTTCGATCGATTGAATCTTTTCCATCCGACTCTGTACCAAAACCCCAACATATTCGTTCATTTCAATCTAAAACACGCAGAAAATCAATCTAAATTAACAAAAAATAAATAATTCAATTGAAATATAAAGCCAAAATTAGTTTTAACGAAGAAACTAGACTTCCATAGCACGAAACGACTTCAAATACAATTCACCGTTACGAAACAAGAGAAACACGGAATTTATACGAAATACATCATTTAGGTTGAATATTTATTAATTGTTCAGTAATTTTTTGAAGAAGGATGATCAACAACACAGTATTATTGAAAATAAGACAACGGGAACTTACGCTCTCGCCTCCGTCGCTGCTTGAAAAATGTACGACGTGACGTTGCGTCTTGATTTCGATTCTCGAATACATAGATGCTTTCAATCGATGGATTCTTTTCCCGCGGAATCTGTAACAGAAAGAACAGACAAACAGTCAGAATGAATAGCAAATAAATAATTCAATTTGAATAGAGTATCAAAATTAATGTGAACCAGAATTAACTAAACTTGACGTCTATACCATGAAACGAATTTAAATAGGTTTGGTCGTCACGACACAAGAGCAAATTATCGCGAGAATGCAATACGGTTCGAGAATAGATTTAAAGCAATGAAAATTAAATAAGATTATATTTTACCTTCGGAAAACAGAAATTGTTGCCTCTTTCTTATGTAATCCTGTAGATTTTGACGAGAAAATGCGACAAATCTACGCTTGACAATCCTAAGCGGTCAGTGGTTCAAAATACGTGTTTGAAAGATAGTGCCACCTAGTGGCATCGCTCCAGTTATTACCAGAGAGTAAAATATATATCAGTGATGCGAAACCAAAGCAGAAATTTTCCACAGAGCTTTCACTCTATCTTTCCCATAGTCAACGACTGTATCAGTCAGGTGCAGAGGAAATTTGTATAATCAGATGGGTTGATACGTTCACAGTAATCGTCATGGCTCCGTTCGCATGGAGTTATAGAGGGAATATTAACCGGTTTTTAACTGATGTTCAAATATTACAATGCCTTCTCGTTTTAATCGGACTGTTTAATTTGTCTGTGTGTCTCTACGAAGACCAAATCGGGAAATTCGACTGGTAAAATGTCTCGTATTCTGTAACAAATGTTGATTGTAATGCTCGAACGCTTAAATAATGCAGTAGCATGCTTCCGTGTTTGACAGTCTTGTCTACTAATCGAATTACACTAAACGACGAATTTATTATTTCATTTACAGGAAGCAGAATTATGTCGGTAAAATTAAGTTCGCCAGCTTCGACACGGTCTCGACCGCAAAGAAGATTATTGTTGCTACCGAGGAAAATGTTATTGCTGCACTAAACCTGAAGTCAGGTAGCCTATAAATATTGATATAAAAACGGTTACGTGTAACGAATGAAATCTCATTCGCACTTGTAAATTAGAGTTTCTAACCGTTAATTACTACGTATAATATTAAGATACGAAAGAATATATTTTACAATTCGATATTTTCATTATTATTATTATTATTATAGATGAAAGAATTGATAAACACTGTTATTTCATATTTATTATAATACAGGAACAAGTAGAGAGTTAAATAGATTATGAATAGACAACATGTATTTATGCGTTTATGAAGAAATTGGTTGGGTGAAATATAAAATAGTAAAGGATCAGAAAAATTTCAGAATTTTGAGACGTTCTTTTGAATGTAACGAAGTCAGTAAGGGATGAAATCAATTTTTATTTCATTCCTGCTTCCCACAATCAATGCAGGATAATTTTATTTTCACTATGCATAAAGATATCCACAGTCTATTAATAAGAAACGTTTTTTAGGGCAAATTTTATGGAGACGAGTATTAGAAAAGGGATATGCAGGTCATATCCGTGCAATGGGAGGAGTTGCGGATGGAGATTTAGTTTCTGTGAGCGGAGGAGTACCAGCTATTGTTCGTGCATGGGATTTAGCCACAGGTCACATTCTTCACGAATGGCCCATGGCTGAGCAAAATCCAGAAAGGTTAATATTACTATTATTTATTCACTGATACAACTGATTTTTATTACTTTCATCGTTTTCTATGTTTCAACCATTACAAGTAATGGCTGGTTTCAGGTTTTGTTATTCAGAGATCATTATAGAAAGATACCTTCTTATATGAGAAATTACTTTTATATTATGTTTACATATTAAAAATCATATAAACTCTGAGTAAATGCTATCTTAATTAATGTGACAATAGATACTAGTCACTTTCAGAAACTCTGTAGTATCTAGCGTCGAAATTAATTTAAATAAATATTGGGTTGGCAAGAAAGTCATTTCGGTATTTTAACACATTACCAAAAAGGTATTGCGTACATAATAAGAGGTAATTATAATTATTGGTTTTCAGACGTTTCTCTCCGTTTATATCTTTTTCTACATTGGGATTGTACAGTACTAACAGGTTTCTTTACCTTTATCTAATGCACAATAAACAATACATGTTCGTTCACTCTGTAACTCTGAAATTGTCTAAATACAAACGTGGAAAACAATCACAAGCAAAGAGAAAAGATTTTCGAGTAGAAAACATGATTAACTCACAAAATTCAATATACTTCGATATTTTATAATAGAATTTTAATATTTCATACGTTTCGTATAAATTACTAACGACTTCACTAAAGCACCAAATTTCACAATGTCTCCTTTACTCGATATACGATATTTTGTTTCGTTCAAGTATCATATACATACATACTCGAATGTACGATCAATGTTATCGCCATATAAAATGTTCGATACTAATTAAATATCTGCAATTTTTTTGTTACTATACAGAATCAAAGACGTAAAATGGTACATAAAAGATGGTATTGTACATCACATTTTACCCAGCTATAATAGCGATATTAAGGTAACATCGTACGATAGTAAGACAGGACACAAACTGCAAACAAGAAAAGTCTATGGATCATTTATAAGTGAAGAAACAGAGTAAGGAACTGAATTCTGATAGAACTGTTTTATCCGTTACATCGTTATAACTTTACTTAATGGTTTTTTTTTAGGTGCGTTCTGGCAGCTCCGTATCTAGCATGTTTAAAAGGAGATAGTTCGTTAGCTGTATTACTCTTGGTACACTTATTCGATCCGAATACCGAGCCACACTCGGTTACGATAAATACGATATTTGGTGCTGGTGCACAAGGTCCATATCATTTAGAATCAGTCCCAGGCGAAGAGCCTGTTGTATCGATTAGCGCGGATGGTAATCAAAGAAAACGAATTCTCGTGGTGAACGATGTGATTCCAATTCAAAGAGATATACCAGGCGATGCCACGCTCAGTATCGTTTCGGTTGACAAGGAAAAAGTGCTTTTGGAAACAACATATAAAGCTGGAGTAAGTAAATTTTGCTCCTATTTGCACCTTCACCTCCAGACTTCTTAAATATTACTTACTAGCTGACCCGACAGACGTTGTCCTGTCCAATTTTAATAAATTTGTTTGTGAGCAATATCAATTTGAATCTTGAAATTCAATTTGTTGACATCAATGTTTTTTCTTATTGGGAACCAATAATACTTGCACCGTTTCAAAAATTATGATTTTTGCTGTTTGTCCGAATTTTCCTACTTTCCTTTGTGATTGTTACGAATTTTTTTTCTGAAAGCTTTTCCAGAACTATAACGAACAAAACAAAAAAAGAATTACGCATATTCATCGTTCGAATCGTGAAATATGGTCTTGAGTTCATACAGAAATCCCATAGAAAAAAGCACTTTTAATTTTATCCCAAATTTTCCATTTTTCCGGGCAACTTTTCCAATTTTTCTTTCCCTAAAAACCTCATTTGGACTATTATGAACATTTTAAAAGAAAAATTAGCCAAATCGGTCCAGCTGTTTTCAAGTGATGTCGTGACCAACGAACAGCATTTCATTTTTATTATATAGATTATATAGAAGATTCATTGTCGACACGTTAAATTGTTTGATTTCAGACAACTGAGATCACAGCCACGGAACTTCTATCGTCAACACCTATGCCAAATTTATCCATGAGTTTAACGCACTCTTCATTGATATCGCCGACGATTATGTCTTCGGTTTGTCCTCGACAAGCAAAAGGCGTGACATGTCGGCATTTCCTGAGTTCAGAAGATCACAGTGTTACGCTATTGCAACACAACAAATTAATATGGACTAGAGAAGAAGCGCTCGCTACAATCGTGGCTGTGGAAATCATAGAATTGCCTATGTCCGATAGGGAGCAAGCGATCGAAACAGAATTTGATCAGAAAGAAAGTAAGTATAAAATAAATAACATTTTTATCTCATATTACTGAACTCACAAAACTGAACTGATAAATAATGTTATAATACATATAGCAAGAATTACAAGTTAAATAAGTGTTGAACTTTAAGGTGTACTTTTACTTGTTGCAAATACTTTACCACACAAAATTCATGTTTATAAAATATTGAACTCTAACATGAGAATTAGAAGTACGAAAATTATGATCATGATTGTACATGATTCTTTTCAATTATCATTCGATATTGCAGCTGAAAGGCTTCTCGTTATATTTAATTGTGATCTCGATAACAAAGTTATATTCTATTTTTACAATGTAATCTTTAACAAAAACAAATTAGATAAACTGTATTAATTGTACTTTTTTGTGAATGGCTGCTGGCAGGTATTGATGTAGACAGTTCATGTAAGTAGTGAAGCAGCGTGGGCTGGTTTGAGAATTACTTTGTTATCCTGCTATTGATTAGATTTATTCGCATGTGTTGATTGTTTATTAGATAATCATGACAATATCAAGCGAACATTTTTACAACTACTAAACATTTCCTCTCTATTACTTAGGAAAGTTGTTATAACGTTGCAATTAGTATTTGCATGGAAGTTTTGAATATTTCCTAATTTAATAAGTACTCCCCGTCGAAGAAGTTCGAAATCACATGTTTGGAATTAATAATAATCGAATAATATCATTTATATTTAGTAGTGTGCATGAGAGTAATTATTAGACAGCGAATTTTATTATTTTCGAAGAAAATAAATTTCTATTTCACTGCAGTTTGTTGCAACTCGGTTAGAAAATCGATATTTTGCATAAAGATCCGCTGTCTAGTAATTATAAAAATCCGGATAATTCCGAGCATCAATTGTATTTGCAAGTGTATAGATAACAGAATTTGAAACTGATACTTGATTAACTCGTTCTACGATCATGTCAACCACGTACTGTTCGTTGCCGTTTTAGTTTCGATTTTACAATAGAAAATTTTATTGTTTCTTTAAATAACGCAATAGTATGTAAAGAAACTATTTACTTTGCTGTGCTTCTGTACGAACGATATATAACTTAATAATTTTGTTATAATTAGGGGATGTACTGAGTATGATGATCAGAAGAGTCGGCTCGCAATTCAAGCAAGCAAAGGCATTTGTCCAATCCATATTAAGTATAACACCTCAACCATCCAATCAGCGTTCCGACTTAGTACGAGATAAATTTGGATTGCACAAAATGATTGTTGTTGTTACATCAACTGGAAAAGTATGACATTATTCGATGGCTATTACTTACTATTAATAGACAAGAATATTAGACTTATTACAATCTGCTCTCCGAAAGGAAAGTAAAAAAAATGCAATGCACAACGAATAATTTTATTTTCAGCTGTATGGCATCGAAACTAGAAAAGGTGAAATTATTTGGCAGCTTAGAGTGCCAGGCATTCGAGGATTCGTTAAACGATCTAGCACGATAGTTTTATACGTGCAACGTGGCAGCAGGCATTTCCCTTATCCTCCGCAATGTACATTATTAGCAGAGGATAAAGTATGTTCTATTCGATACATCAAAAAGCAACGACTCTCCACGATATTCTACAATATACGCTCGTAACATTTTTCAGAAGACTGGAGAGGGAGTTCTATACACATTCAATCCAATCACTGGTCAACCATTGGATGGATTAGTCAAATTAGGATATAAAATAAAGCAATCTATGCTGCTTCATGTTACAACTGACGATTTTCTACGAATTATTCTTATCCTTGATAATCACGATAGACCACATGTATATCCCGAGGGTGCAACCGCATTGGCCGCATCGCTTGGTAAAAATATATACATGTTCACTGCTGATCAAACGACAGGTGTATTATCTGGATTTTCTCTTTCGTATAGTACGACTCAGGTATACTGGAACTTCTATAATTTATAAATATGTAGAGTAAAGGTACGAGGATATATTTAGTGACGATTTGGAAGTAACCGGGTGCGGTAACTGGTACCATCACCCTATAGTATGTGAAAGCATCTGTTAAAATTGCATTTGCTCTGCAGGAACTTATCGCTCACAAAGTATGGGAGTTAATACTTTCGCCAGAAAACCAAAAAGTAACGCACGTCGCATCGAAAAACCCAATAGAACGTGTACACTCTCAGGGTAGAGTCTTGAGCGATAGATCTGTACTGTATAAATATATTAATCCTAACTTGGTTACTATAGTAACCGAAGGTGTCGGATATACCAATAAAAGTAAGGTCGCTGAAAATATCACGAGATGAACACAATTCAAGTGGATTTCTTTGCGTGTTTCGTATTAACTGACTATTTCAATGCATTTTTAACCGTTGATTAAATGTTTCACAGATACGCTTAATCTGTATTTATTGGACGCAGTATCTGGAGCAATGATATTTTCTATTATACACAAAAGAGTGCGCGGTCCGGTCCACGTTGTGCATTCAGAGAACTGGATCGTATACAGTTACTTTAACGAGAAGAGTCGTAGGACTGAAATCGCTAGTCTAGAACTTTACGAAGGAAAAGTGCAGAGTAATACCACAGGTAAAATTATCACATCATTGTAACTATTCTTATGTTCGTTCTCGTTTATACTTGTTATTATAAAAATACTGGAAGAATATTTACTTAAAGTGGTTCATTCGACCACTCGTGGTAGGTTTAGCACAGTATTTATTCAATAGCTTTAATTTATTGGCTAAAACATTCGTGTACTGCTCCAGTGTTCTCGTCTTTGTGTACAACTAAATTGCCGATCGTGGAGAGGCAAGCTTTCATTTTCCCTGCGGCAATAGAATCGATGCGAGAAACTATCACGGAGAAGGGTATCACGAGCAAGCACATTATAGGTGAAATATTCACGATATTATATTTACCTAAAATTCCACAATGAATGAAGAATACAATACGTGCAATACTTACATGTGCTCCCGTACATTACCCATTTCACAGTCGCTCTTGCCAACGGTGGTGTGTTAGAGTTACCATGGAAGATGGTAGATCCACGGCGGCCTATCAATCCGGAAGTACGCGAAGAAGGTGTAATACCATACATGCCAGAGATACCCATTCATATGGACGCAATAATTAATTATAACCAAAGCGTGTTTAGGGTATCGGGTGTTCACACTAGTCCTAGTGGCCTTGAAAGTACTTGCTTAGTTTTCGTACACGGTCTTGGTATGTATTTCATTATTTTAAATACATGTTTTTCTATTACTTTATCGTACTGGGTTCGAACGAAAGTTCGCAGCGTTTGTAAATTGCAATTGAAAGCTAAAATTCCAATATTTATTCATAGATTTATTCAATAACATATTTTCCATTCTGTTCTATTACTTTTTCCCATTTCCGAGGGAACTTCTCGTGTTATTGAATAAACGTGTGAAAAAATAGCTTAATTTTATCTTCGGTTCTTCATTCGAAAACGCTACAAACTTTCTTTCCAACTCAATCTATCATGTCGTATCAAGTTGATGCAAAATTACAACTTTATTGTAACTTTAGAATGTTGTTGCGGATCTTTATGCATTTGTAATACTCGAGTATTAAATTCAACAGGATCTAGTACGATTTTAATTTATTTTTGATCTACAAATACTATTGCCAATCAAATTCGAATTTTATTCAGTAAAACTTTCTTCAAATTGGTCTAGAAATAACTTTAAAATGTTATAACTTTTCTGTTATTACTATTACATGGATTAAGCAACAGAAAAGTTTTCGAATGACATACAACTAGCGATATAGACAACAATATTTCCGAAAAAAACGATTCACTAACATTACACCATCAGCTTGATAATGAATTGAATGAATAATTTTGAGTAACAATGTACTACGATCAATTATGTGTTCAATTAATAATTATTGCAGACTTATTCTACACGCGCGTGGCACCGTCGAAAACGTTTGATGTGCTAAAAGAAGATTTCGATTATTATCTAATCGTGATAGTGTTAGCAGGACTCTTAATTTCATCGTACGTTACAAAGAAGTTAGCCTCGCAAAAAGCGCAGAAACAAGCATGGAAATGATGATTCGTTTCTCTAGAAAAATTAGTGCGTAACATTCTTAAGTATCCGTTTCTTAAAGGTAAAACATTTTGCTAATGATAATTTGTAAAAACAAACAAAAAAGATACTGTTTTATAAAAAGATAATGTTACTGCAAAAGTAAATGTTAACAATTTATTACATTACCTGAAATATCTAAACGTATTACATACATTATATATATATGTATTATTTGTTTTCCTCTTTTTTTTTTAATTTTATTGAACAGTACGCGCACACTATAGCGATAACGTATATCCAAATATTCGAGACAAGGTGTGCTAGTCATTCTATGGAAAGAGTGGACCATGATCACTAATTAGATCACTAAAATAACTGACAACATGCTCAACTACGATTAATGTTTCGTTCAAACGATGATGTTCCCTCGAGAGTCTATAGTAACATAACAATCTGTTTTATTATAAGTACAAACCCAATTGTTGCAGCTATTCTTTTCTGGTAATAAAAATAAGATCGAAAACGACGTCGTATAAACTTGAAAATAAGCTTTGCACGTAATTTCCAGAAATAGATGTGTACCACAGATTGAACATTTTCGAGAGACAACTGTACATGCACGCATACACAGTTGGAGATTTGTTTGATATGCGAACACTCTACGTGACAAATTCCGAATCGTCAAAAACATCATAAAAGTCAATATAAGTATTCAGAGTATCAATGTTGTTGCAATCAAGTGTCTTCAAAATAACACAGTGTTCTTTCTGCTGCTTAGTATCACATACTATCGAACGATATTTAACTAGAATTTATATGTTCCTTTCCGTTTGAACGTGCACTCGCGTACATGTTGCTGTTTCACCCTATGATAATGGTTTTAAACCGTATTATAGAGGAGCACGTAAAGTTTACATTGAAATGTACATAATACATGCAAATTTCGTGTTTTGCATTTAATATATACATTAATTTATCGCTACTTACGTTTACTTTTAATTTATAAAAGTAGTAACACACGACACACAAGAAAACTTCTAACTGAAACAATTTCACACACAAAGATCAATGAATAATGGGAATCATTAACATACATGGTATACTACACATTGCAGATTTTGAATCCGTAGCATTTACAAGCATTTCCCTGTTCGTTTTTAAAGCGAGATTTCTTTCATTGATGTTCTCACCGTTACTAGTGAAGTATTGAAAAGACATTAGTAGGAATTACGAATTTTCTAATTTAAATATTTATAATCACAAAGGATGTCAATTTTTCGTTACACGTATCTGTTTTAACACGGACACAGCACTGTATGAACCTCAACATATGCCACAGTACAAACGAATGATTTTATTTATATATATTTATAATTGAAGATTAAGTAAATTATACCATCCGCGAATAAAAGCCATAGAATCATTTTCTTTGTATAGAAATAGTTCATTTGCTTTGTAGATACACATGTAAAGTTTCTAATAGACGTAAGTTTTATTGTAAAGAAAATAGGAGTGTAAACGATAATATCATAGAAATGTAAAATTTAAAGAACCAATACGAAATATAAATTGTATGATAATAAAAACTTTGGTCGTGTACCGGTTGTTTTTTTATTCTTATCATAGTTTTAAGACTTCGGTAGTAACCATTAGAATAATAATAAAAATATTTATATTTATTATAATACAAATGTTCTTATTTTATACGGTATATTACAATATTGATAATGCAATGACTATGTTCAGTGTATGTTGAAATTACCTGTTTTCCTTTTTTTTCTGTCACGTTTCCAAAGATAGATCTCTGTCTTCAATATATTGTAGAATAATTTGAATATTTTTATAATATTCGTTTGCTGATATGTTCTCAGCCATCTGAAAAACCAACAGGATATTGAACAGTTTCGGATGCAAAAGAAACTTCTTAGAAATTGATAAAAATAACGTTAACACATTAAATATTTAAACATATTTTGTAATTTAAATCGAAATTACCTTGACACTTTTCATATCAAAGGTCTCATCAGTAGGAATTCTCGATATTTTAGAATTAAAAATACTAAGACACTTCACCCATGCAATATCTCCATTGTAGTCAGCAATTTCTTTATATAATTGTACACAGCAAGACTGTCGGTAAAAGGAGACACATACAAATTGCATAAATATAATTATTTCTATTATATACATATATAATTCTGTATTATTTACTTGTAATATTGAATGCTGATGTTTACTGAGGTAAGGTTCTGCAACACTTAAGACATTCCATGTTTCTTTTTCAAGAAGACTTAAGTTTTTCACGGTTGCGCCCAACGACGAAAGTAATTCCTTTTGTAATTTATAAGTTTGTGTGAATTTATAAATATTCTCGGTACTCTTGTTATAACTTTCCTTCGCCGAGGCACTCAAGAACTTTGAAAGTGCTGGTAAGATTTGTCTAAAAGTAGTTAATCGTTTTTATAGCAAAATTTAGTAGATGAACATATTGAACATTGAAAATTGTTGAAAACTTTTAAAGATCGAAGATGTCGAATATATTTCTCCACTAACAAAATCATTAAGAGAAGAATTATCATTCAATTCGGTTTCAATTTCTTCAATTTACTCGTACGACGAAGGGAATAAGATAACTTACTTGAGAGTTCTAGATCTAATGAAATCTTTCGAAACATGACCAAGGGTATTCAGCAATTGCCATGCTCGATTGATAACCAAGAGATTTTCATCTTGAAATCGATCTACTAACGGGTGCCACATCGAATGTACTATCGGTAACAATTGATTCTCCCATTCAGCTAAAATTTCAAGACCTTCTTGTAACGTTGACATTGCGAGTAGCGATTTCTCTACTTCCTTGGACGAGAGGAAATGTAAACAATGTTGCATCACATCTCTGATCATTTTTATATATGGAGGTAGATCTTGAGCTTCTGAAATGTTCTACGATTGATCGTATCCGAATGAAAAATTACGAATTCATTTAAATTTTTACCTTCGTCCTCTTCTGTGACATCTGCTCGACAGTCTTCCTCTTCCAACACTTCCTCTTCCAGGTTCGTATCCGCAGGAGGTGCTCTTATTTCATCGTCAATTTCTTTTCTCGCTTTACAGTACTCTACCACGGAGTGAATAATTTTTGAAGATTTCGTTTCGGCGATATCACTCTGTTTCTGCGGTCTTGTCGAAGCACGCTGAATGTTAGCCATTCTTTTAATACACATTACAAATGTCAAGAAAACTTTCAAGAACGCGATTGAATTTTTCTGTTGGAAACTGTTCTTCAATTGCAGAAGAACATCTTCCACAATTTCTTTCAAACATGGCAGTACGTCTATGGTACTGTACTTCATCACAACACCGATAACGTCCAGCACGCCTGGATTACGTTCCACCCGGCGCAGTTTTACTGTTACGTGGTATGAAAAGTAGTCTACATTTGCGCGTAGGAGATCACCGACTGTATCGTACTGCAGAGATTTTGCGATCACATCGAGGGTTTCGGTTCCAACGAAACTAATCAAACTGTGCCTGCTACCTAGAAATAAAACAATTATATCATCGAATTACTTTCACCATCCATTAACTAGACTCCATATTTCATGCATTTATAACAAAAATGAGCAAGCATAACTTAAAACAGTGAAAATATTAAGACTTTGACAGTATTAATATATTATTTTCACCACATTAGATAAAGGAAGATTACCTGCGCTTTCAATAATCAAGTACAACGTCTTAAGAAGAAATCTATCGTAGTCTCGTTTCAAGTTTCGAGCAATTAGTCCCAGTCCTTCTAATAATAGGCAACGTTGCACTATGTTAGCTTGAGCGATACCTAAAGGCGTATCCTTGGAGCATTCGATAGGTGGATACCAATGCTCAGGATTTATATACAAATAGATAACGTCTTTATGGACCGACAAAATCGAAGAATCTTTCACTGGAACTAAAATTTACAATCAACAAACAATATTCATTCGTATCGGTCTTATAAATAAATGGACACGTACAATTTAAAGCAGCAGATGAATTAAGAAGATTTCTCAATCAAAGAAGAAAGAAATTTCTATTTGACTCCTGTGTCTTGCAATCGATGCCAAACATTTTTTAGTTCGCATAAAGATCTGCTGTATACTTACAAGAAAGAATAGAGAAATATTGTATATTGTTTACCGTTTATTATCCAGTTCAGTAACAAGAACAATTCTTTCTTATGTTGTGGAACGTCGAGGATAAGGCCAAAAATGGTATCGACCAAAATCCTGAGATCGCCAAATTGCCCAAGATATTTACATATTATCACGACTTTCTCTTCGCAAGAACTGTTCTGGATAAATTTAAATCTTCTCCACAAGTACGATCCGTGAGAATAAGCTGGATCTTCCAAGTCCTTGACATTCGCAGTCTGCAGAAGGGATACATTGCTGCAGTCGATCTCAGACACGTACACGAGTGCTAATATCAATCTTCGAATATGTGGCGAAGACATCATGATGCACGGTAGTCTTTGTTCTCCGAGAAGCTTCAAGTAACCCGCGATTTGATTCAAACAAGATAATTGATCGTTGTCGTCTGAAACACAAGCAATCTTTAATGTTCACTCTGACTGGAAAAATCATTGTGATCGAACACGAAACGTAGAAATCGTACCAAACCTCCTGATGATTCTAGGTAACTTTGTAAGCAAGTTATAAAAATGTTCTTCCAGTAATTCCACCAACGGCCGCATATTTCTATTTTGCATATGGCTCACGCTAATTGTATTCAATGCTTTCTCAGCTTCCTCTTGAATTTCTGGAAATTCATCTTCGGATAGAGATATTAGATACTCGATTAGTAACATAACATTTGGTTTCATGTTCCTGTGTAAAAAGTTGATACTTGTTCACTTTAGATATTGTTTGTGAAACAATATACATACATGGATACGAAAACAACGGTATTCACCTAGGACATGTGGCGAGCAACAAATAAATCGTGTCGATTAATTCCCTTCTAACTTTGTGATGGGAATGCTTTTTCAATACGTCTAACTGTTGCACCAGTACATTCAGTTTTCTCGCACTAGCGTTCAACCATTCTTTGGTTCTTGTCGCACTTCGAAGATGTTCCGAGTCTGTTATTTGCGGCGAACTCTTCGAAGGATCGTCGAGCAAGTTAACATTCGGTTTCATAAGAGCAGCTAACGAAGGCTCGGTATCCTCTTCCAGTTTATCTTTCATTACAAGAGAGATCACTCTCCCCCAAGCTCTCAATGCTAACTAAAATTTTATATTCTCATCGAAGTTAAATGTGTTTTTTTAATATTTAATCTTTCAACCTTTCGTTTTACATTACCGTTGTCAGTTTATGTCCTTGTATCTCACCACCTATAGCTATCTCCTGCAATCCGCTTGCGATACCAGGTAAAAACAACATGATAACTTCTGCTACTTGATCTTGTAGTATGATATCAGACCTATCAGATTCGTCGTCGACTTGACACAGAGCCATTACTGTCTCCACTGCTCTCGATCTATACGTATAGTTTATTAAACACGATCTTACATATTGGGATTCATTAAAAAATTGATGAATAAAGAGGATTTCGTTTATATATTTACCTGAGCGAGTTTGACCTTTCCATTCTGCCTATTGTTATAGATAATAATATTCCTTGACCCACCTTGGAGACATTCTTTCTTACGTACAGCGATTCTATAACTTCTGTGAAACACGAATGTATCAAGGTCTTAATGGTTACGAGAACAACTTCTTTCAGTTCTTCGTGACCTGTGATCACTAGAAAATCAAATTCTCTGCATTAAATAATTTTATTTGAGAGAATAACTTCTCGAACTTCTCGATGTTTATGGAAAAATAAAAAGTTTGCGCATTGACTGCAAGATGCAGGAACTAAATGTAAATTGATATTCTTCATTAATAATTTTAATATTTTAAATCGCACTTGCTCGTTCTCGTTATAAACGCATAAACTCCAGAGTCTAATTAGACTCAGTTTAATTATCATAATTACCCAAGTTCGGTTGAGTTTGATCGTAGATTTGTATCAACAGACAGGAATATAATTTATTAAAATACTCCAATTTGGATATTTTCGCTCGCAATAGTATCGCCTGCATCGTCTTCACTAATTCTTCTTTTACATCTTTCCTGTAAGACTTCGAAATTTGTAGAAAGCGGAAATTTAACAATAAGTTATACATAGAATTACTACATGGCAAGTAACAATATTTACCTTAATGATTCATTCGGTAAATGAGTAATTAAAGGAAATAAAATATATTCTAGTAAATCTTGAACAACTTTGTCAGAAACTCTTGCAAGAGCCGTCGCAACATTACGTGCATTGTTTACATTTGGATTTTTCATTAAGCAGTCGCACAATGGCTTCAAAACCGTAAATGCTTCTTGTATATGATGGCGTTCCATTTTTATTCTTAGTTGCAACAGAAAACAAGGAAGTCTTTTGACTGGCACAGCTAATATACATGTGAATCTTATATGTAAACAGTTACAAACAATAATAAACAGTAGTAACAGTAGTAAACATTGTGTGGCGGAGAGAAGCGCTCCTGATTACTGATTTTTAAGCCGCCAGGTAGCGCCATTAACAAAACTCTGGTCTGGGCAACTTTGGGAGGCAATTTGAAAACGAATTTTTCGCGGCAGATTTAAATTGTTTCTACTTGCCGAATCCTGTCGTGTTAATATTTCCAAGAAATTGTTATTCATTCATTTAAAAAAAGAATAGAATATAAAATTCTACAGAATTTTCTATAATTTTTATTTGAGAAAGTTAGAGGACTAAAAATCTGTCACACTCGTATTATTTTTGCAGATAATCTTCATCAACTACAACACATTTTGAATAATATTCCACTGGCTGTTAAGTTCGTCATAAAATTATTCCACCGATAGGGAAGGTGCAAAAAAGTTGTGCAGCGTTTACGTCCCAAGTCTGCCAGGTATGGAAGTATGGACTCATCGGTAAGGCTGTTGTGTAACCTGCTTACAAGGGAACCCTATTGAAAACCCTAAAAAGTCTAAGCCCTTATAGTGTGCTACTCTATCGTAATTCAAAGCAAAGCAAAGCTAAACTTACGCTAGACAGACCTCGCCTTAGACGGTAGCGTACATACTGTTGTTTGGAACTGATTCACATAATAACGGAAAACGGAATGATAGCGATAGAATATCGCTATAAAAATATTGTACAGTTTCTCATTAATTGTAAAAGCTTTTGTTTCCACCGAGTGTAAAACTATATGTTTTATTTAGCGAGCTTTTAAATTTGGTTCTATTATCTACAATGACGGAGCAGTATTTCATTTGAATGTTTGACTATAATACCAATAATAATTAAAAAGTTTTTTATTTTACATGAAGATCTGCGGTTTAGTAATAATATAATGGACAGAAATGATGACGAAACTCCTGCAAACCGGTCAAGCCCGATTCGGCTGAAATTTTATATAAAAATGATGTTGATGAGTTATATTATATATATGAAAAGAAAACGGAATATTTATATATAATACATATTGCCATAAAAAATTATACAAATGTAAAAAAACAGTAAATACATATTTGAACAATTCTTAAGGTGACTAGACTACAACATTAAAAGAAATCATTTGTTTAGTTTATATACGTTACACAGGATTATACATGTATAATTCTCTTTTCTTATTCGAGTTTCTATCTCATATACATTTTATTTTATTTACTATTACATATATATCTTTTTGTTTTTGCTTCTTTTTAATTTTCTAACTACTATTCGCATTTGTGTGTACAGATCGCTCCGATTCATTTTCATGAATTTTTACACGTAAGTAATCAAAATTGGTTTACAAGTTTCTCTAATTATTTGTTTTTTTTTTGTATACTACTTTCTTCCCTTTTTTATATTATTTATAATATATTATTCAATACTTATTTTAATTCTTACTGTCTATTTGATTTCTGGTTTCTCTTCATAAGTTATTAAACTATGTTTTTCTTTTACATAAATTACATAGGTAAGCAGTTACAACTTATTTGACGTCGAAAAAGATTCGTCAGTGTTGCACAAATTTTGAAGTTCCTTCAAATATTCTAATATTATAATCATTACAATGCCAATATCACAATGTTATATATCTTGTATATTCTCCTTTTCCTTGTAATTTCGTTTGTGGAAGAGGGAATCGATTTATTCGAAAGGATGAAAACCTTTAATCTTTAAAATTGTCAATTAATAACAAAAGCTGCGTAACGACTCTGATCATTGATCAATGATCCGTTCAAAATGAACGTTCTAATCGAAAAATTTCTAACTTGTTCGAACAGAAACGCATGTCATACATGTAGAAATTCGTATCGGTCTGAATGACCGATATTTTGCGTAAATTTTCTAAGTGATCACGTTTTCATTTATGCAAGAGCGCCAATAGTGTTGTGAAAAAACGGAATCTGAGCAACACTTACTAATTAAGACTTGGATTCTGCACGATATCCCACTGAACTTCGATTCTCGGCCATTTCGTTTGCAGTACCGACAACATAGGATTACTTTCCAAAATACCTTTTATGGTGCATTCTAATAAGACTGCTTGTCCCTTACGATAAATCACTTTACTTCCCTCGTTGCTACGCCGAAGACCGTTGTAATGGTACAAAGGAAATATGTCGGGACAACTTTGCGATTCTTCCGGGAAAAATTCATCCATGAAAGACGAACGCAGAATAATTCCCAAATTTTCGCTGTCCAGTTTCTTCCTCATTATGTAGACGCTGCGAAACAAAATCAATTCGGTAACAAATAGTACTAAAACAAGAACCCTTCGCACTCCAAATTATTTTTCGAGAAAGTAATTTCGGTATTTCAAGGTGAAATAGAGCCCAATTTTTTTATCCAAGCAATGAACTTTAATGAATAAAATATTTTCCCTTTTGTTCGATGATCTTCCAAAAGAATAAATAAGAAAATATTTTATTTCACCGAAATTACTTCCTTGCCAACCCAATATTTTAAGTGTTTTATTTGAAAGTTACTTCAAAGGACAGTTCCTTCACTGCTACTTATTTCAAGCAATTTTCTTTACTAATTATATTAAATATAGCTCTCGAACTTTGAGTGTTGGCCACCCCTGTTCTGGAGAGTACTGCATGAATCATAGGTATGCAGATATACTTACTATTCTGCATCTGCCACTAATCCAAGCTCGGCGAGAAGGTCTTGTAACAAATTGTCAGGAATAAAATTGTTCCCTTCGTAATCAAATTTTCTAAATACTCTTTTCGCATGCTCCGCGGGCGTTTCAGGGCTCACTAGTCTCTTTTCAGTCGAGAAAAGCACAGTTAAATGTGTTTCGGAACCCAACACCCAAATAGGGCTGGATGGAGACTTGAAAAATGTTCCCACTTCGCAATATCCTAAATGTTCGAGAAGGGCGAGAAATCCTATAGGATTCTGCTTGTCTATGCCTCGCAATTCTGAAATAAGGAAATCATCAGTTGCTACTACTGCGTTCAACACGTTCATTTAACTATAGCATAAAATATTAGATCGTGGAGGGAAAATTCTGTCGTATTTCAAAGAAAACACTTGAATCAATTTCTAAAAAATATATGTTTCACCCATTGCCATACGATTTATCTTATGCTTTCGATGATTAGAACTTTCTTCGTAGTTCGTAATTCCCGAATAGAGGAGAAAACTGATATCTATATGATGCCTACATGTTTTAAAGGAGATTAATAACATACATATTTATTAGACTGTGTTCCAAAATCTTCAACACGAGTCTACGATATTGTATGGCAAGGGGTTAATATAATTCAATGATATAATTTACATTATTTGTAGCAATTCTTGTTTTTCCCAATGACTCACTAGCAATATGTGTTTTTGATTCACAAGCAAAATTACCTGGTTATTTAAAATACCAGAGAACTTTTCCTTCAACCTAATAATTGAAATAAATCAAATAATATCCTACTGAGATCTCCAATGGTTTGATCATAGTCCCATACGTGGCTGACTGCCCTTCCAGTGAGCATCAAATTTATAAGGCTCTGACTCCCATAACCATAAGTTGGATCGATCATCGATTCCAAAGGGTCGGACATTTCGCCACGAACTTCTGGCACACCTTTCGTAAGAATTACACTATACAGAAGAAGTAAGACACCGTATCGTCGTTTCAATGTGTCCAACCTCTCTATGAGGAATTCCTCCACCTGCTCCGAGAAATTTGTTGTAAATAACCTAGGAAATAAATGAATGTTTCTGTTAAATTTTCATTAATAAATACTGTCGAATACGTTAACGTTAAGAGCTTTCATCTAGCAAGGGCCAGATAGTATCTGCTCTGCCAAGGATTGTAGAAATAATTGGATTACCTCAAATGAGAATGAAAATCATCTGAATTTACACCCTTATATTCTTCGTCTGACTCCCTCGGCAATGCTTTCTCATTCATCTGGTCATGTTTCTTTCTATCTGAATTTATTCCTTCCTCTTCTTTATGGATCTCAGACGCGTTCTCAAACAATCTACAGTTCTCTTCGTTCTCTTCATTCGGAAATTTACAATTCATATACACAATAGAAAACTTCGGAACTTTCTCTCCAGCAGCTTGCTTCAGAATTTCGACGGCTGCTCGAACAAGAAATTGATAACACTTATGCGAGCTTATACTTCTCCAGGTAGAAATATCAGCCTCCGACAGTAATTGTTTTAAAATGAAAGCTTGAACAGGAGCTAGAACCGCGCATGGTCCACCTTCCGCTTGTATCAATGCCGTTGGCTCGTCCGGACTAAAGTACAACCCTGAAATGAATCGACATTCGTTTTAATAATAATACGTTTATTCCGATCTTCTTTATAATTAATATTATTCATTTTATCGTGTGTACACAAGCTCAAATGGAATTTCAATGATCGCGATCGATATCACGTAAAATTATGATATTTCTCTATGTCGAGTTAAAGATGAGATTTCGCTTCGAGAAACATTTACTGTCCAGCATAAATTTTACTAAAAATCGGAAGGAATTCGAAACTTTTTCACGGCATCGCAATACTTACAATTTACACTTTTTTCTCTCAGAGTTTAACGTATAAATCGTACCTGTGTAATGACAACTGACTAACCAATTATATTTCATTGATTAAAGTTATAAAAGCACCATCGAAAGATGTCATAAAATATCGGACGTTTAGAAAGTATTCGACAGCGAACTTACCCTGTGCCCAACGTTTGAAAACCTCTTCTTTAACATTACTACCCCAAAGAAGCGTTTTAATGGAACGTAAAACCTCTTCGTCGTTCTGGGTAACATTTTCAGCCATTCTCCACGTTTTTGGTTGATCAACAAAACATAAAAACGTACCACAAATATATAATTTATTTCAATGTAATCATACTATTGTCTTCAGAACCGTAACAGATTCGATAATTTATACGTCTCCAAATATTTCAACTACTCTTGTATAACCTGTTTCACGAATGAGATAAATACCAAGTACGTCGCCATTTTGAATAAGACCATGGTTCATGAAAATTTTAGTTCGCCGTCAAATTTCTCTCGCAGAATACAGTTTGTGTTCGTATTCTGATCGCATTCTGATAGTGATGGGCACCATCGACTGAAACTATCGACTAAATCGATAGTAGCCAACTACTATTTTCAGTCGACTGATTTTTTAAACTATCGACTAAATTCAATTAACTGAATCAGTCGCCGAGCTATTGGTTAAATTGTAACGGGCGGGAGTTTTGAATAGATTTTATAAAATTTACTATCAAATACATTCACTTATTAGCGATATCGAATAATTCGTTCAATAAACACAAATAACAATTATTACACTAGAAATATTATACAATTATTAAATAACAATACTTATATTATAAAATTTTCATCATAATCTAAAGAAAAAGTAGTATTTTATAATTATATCTATCAATAACAGATATTTTTCTAAAAAGTACATTAACACTTTGCCTTTATATCGCATTATTATTAAAGGATAAATAATAATATGTGAGATAGACGTAGGCATAGACTATAACCCGCAATCTAGACGTAACCACTAAAACAAAATTTCAGTCGACTAAAAACTATCGACTAAATATTCGATAGTATGTAGCAACTAAATAGTAATTAGTCGATAGTTGAAATTAGTCGATGGTGCCCATCACTACATTCTGATAGTGATGGGCACCATCGACTGAAACTATCGACTAAATCGATAGTAGCGAACTACTATTTTCAGTCGACTGATTTTTTAAACTATCGACTAAATTCAATTAACTGAATCAGTCGCCGAGCTATTGGTTAAATTGTAACGGGCGGGAGTTTTGAATAGATTTTATAAAATTTACTATCAAATACATTCACTTATTAGCTATATCGAATAATTCGTTCAATAAACACAAATAACAATTATTATACTAGAAATATTATACAATTATTAAATAACAATACTTATATTATAAAATTTTCATCATAATCTAAAGAAAAAGTAGTATTTTATAATTATATCTGTCAATAACAGATATTTTTCTAAAAAGTACATTAACACTTTGCCTTTATATCGCATTATTATTAAAGGATAAATAATAATATGTGAGATAGACGTAGGCATAGACTATAACCCGCAATCTAGACGTAACCACTAAAACAAAATAACAGTCGACTAAAAACTATCGACTAAATATTCGATAGTATGCAGCAACTAAATAGTAATTAGTCGATAGTTGAAATTAGTCGATGGTGCCCATCACTACATTCTGATCACAGAATGCTTTGCGAATCTGCCTTGTTTGTCCTCTGAACAGCACGAGCTTTCGATATAATAAACTAATTGTTCTAGCTTCCCGAGAAAGATCAAATAAAGTAAAATATTAAAAAAGTTATCGTCTTTTTTAGAGCGTCCGAATATTAATCCGATTCATCTGGAAGGCAATGGAAAAGATTTCTGTTCGATAATTTTCCAACCAATCGGCGAAGTCCAGAAAGATAACGGACCAATCGAACGTGGTGTAAACTTGACCCTAAAAGGAAATAAGAATGCTAGGCGTCGCTGATGATCGGGATTATTATTATTATTATTATTAGTCACACGCGGAGCTCTTGGTAACTATACTTTTATTGGTCGCCGGAAATTTTCGATCGTCGTTCTGTTATAATATTGTGCAAACGAGGAAAAGAATTGATAGAAAATGTCTACGGTAGCGAGTCCTTTAGCCGTAGGTGGTGTCCGGCAATCTGGAGCACCTGTGCGAACACAAAATGGTATGTTTGCGTTTGTGCGAAAATTTGGTTATGATATACAATATTTCAATTTGTCCGGGTTTATTCTAGACAGGATCTTTCTAGACGATTCTCATCGAATTCACGATCTTCGAATTGAAAACCGTTAAACGCCGTTATTGTTCGATAATCCACATGTGCAATGAGAAATTTACATTTCTCGATACATGTGGCTTGCATACTTCAGATACTTCATGCGTAAAATCAATCCCGAGAAGCAGTACAATGAATAGACTGCGGATCTTTATGTAAAATAAAAATGTTCTGCATTTGTTACAGGAACCAGGAATAAAAGAAAAATTGATTTCACCTCTTAACCCCTTCTTGCCGTATTTCAACGAGTCAGACTCGTCACGAAGATTTTAACAAAGACTAACAAATATAAATGTTATGCCGTTCTTCTTTATAATCGTCGTTGATAATCAATATTTCAGTATTCAAATAAACGTAGTCATACGGAAAATATAAATTTTCTTCAGGCAAAGGATTAATGACTTGGAAAAAGAACATTATAGTATTCTTGAATTTAGCTTTTACTGTTTTATATTTCACCCAGCCAGTTTTTTCATAAATACATAAATAATAATAATGAAGCAATGCTTGATATAATTTGTTAATGTATTTCGTTCTTTCGCAGTGATGGCTGCTTGTGCCATTGCCAATGTTGTGAAGACCTCGTTGGGACCTGTTGGCTTGGACAAAATGCTTGTAGATGACATTGGTGTAAGTATTTCGAATAAAAGTTTATAATGTGTACCCCCTCTGAAAAGTATGTTTCATTTTGCTCATATTCGAAATAATGTTTAAGGACGTCACTGTTACTAACGACGGAGCAACTATCTTGCGTTTGCTCGAAGTCGAACATCCAGCAGCAAGAGTATTAGTCGAACTAGCTCAGCTGCAAGACGAAGAAGTTGGGGATGGCACCACATCAGTCGTAAGATTATTCTGAATCGATTCTGAGAAACATAGCTCGTAGGGAAAGTTCTGTTGTATTTTAAGTAAGCTGGTACTTCTGCTTGTAAATAGAGAAACACGATGGCAACAAGTTATTCGAAATAATAGAAATTACATGATTGAATAATATTAAACATGTATTTTAGTAAATTGATTCGAATGTTCTCTTTAAAATACGACAGAACGTTCCCACCAACCGAATATCAGGTCAGTGCGAAAGTTCGTGCTCGATTTTCTATCGAGATACTATAGCAAAACTTTTGTTGAATAGGTGATCGTTGCAGCAGAGCTGCTGAAAAATGCTGACGAGCTTGTGAAGCAGAAGATTCATCCAACCTCTGTAATTAGCGGCTACAGACTCGCTTGCAAGTAAATATTCTCTGCTTCTCTAGAATAGAAGTGTGTGAAATAATTTGCTAATCTGTTCGTTTATATTTCAGAGAAGCTTGCAAATACATTCAGGAACATTTAACAGTCACAGTTGAGGAACTTGGACGGGATTGCCTAGTTAACGTAGCTAAAACGTCCATGTCCAGCAAGATCATTGGCGCGTATCCTTTTTTGGTCGGTCGTTTGTTTCAGTCAACAAATTTATTTCTTTGGATATATACCTTCCTTGATACGACTTGAACGTTTACTAAGATACCAAACAGGCATTTCATGTTGATAATTTTTATCATCTAACGTATTTCCTGATAGAAGATTATTAATTTGAAAATATCTCAGCAATTATTCATTTTAAGTCTCCCACTTCGTATACTACCTTTCTCCACAGAGTTTCATAATTTATCCGAATTTGAGAAAACAAATATCAGACAGTCCATTTTAAAATACTGAAGGCGACCCTTGTATCTCGATAAAACGAGCAAAGTAATAAAAAAACAAATCAGAGCGCCGTATGTCCCCCAGGAAACCATGGAACTTTTGTCCGAAACATTTTCTCGTAGAACAAATAACTTACGAGTTCTGAGTCACGTTACGAGACACACCCTGTACCCTGTCTCGAATAGTCGCAAACATTATTCCTTAACGTATTCATAGTGACGCTGACTTCTTCGGGAACATGGTCGTGGACGCCGCGAACGCGGTAAAAGTGAACGACGGCAAAGGAGGATTCTTATATCCGGTGAAAGCAGTGAACGTTTTGAAAGCTCACGGAAAGAGCGTTCGAGAATCTGTGCTGGTGCAAGGCTACGCGCTCAACTGCACCATAGCTTCCCAGGCTATGACCAAAAGGATAGTAAATGCAAAGATCGCGTGTCTAGACTTCTCCTTGCAGAAGACGAAAATGAAGTTGGGCGTTGAAGTATTGATCACAGACCCGGAAAAGCTTGAAGCAGTTCGTCAACGCGAAGCAGACATCACGAAGGAACGTATTCAAAAGATTCTTTCCGCTGGTACCAATGTTGTTCTCCTATCTGGAGGAATCGACGATCTTTGTCTGAAGGTACATTTTCATCGGAGAAACAATAATATTTAGAGTGAAACAAGAATAGAACATTTATTTGCATGGCTTTCTTTATAGTACTTCATTGAAGCTAAGGCAATGGCAGTCCGAAGGTGTAAAAAAGCAGACCTGAAGAGAATAGCTAAAGCCACGGGCGCGCAATTCCTCACTTCTCTGACCAATATGGAAGGGGACGAAAGCTTCGATGCCAGTTTTCTTGGAGAGGCGGCCGAAGTTGTCCAGGAAATGGTCTGCGACGATGAACTGATTCTTATCAAAGGGTATTCTTCGATTTGAAATATTGTTTTAGGGTGGTGAACACCTGCAGTTAATGTTCATAGTAAGAAAATGCTCTTGATATAATTTTTAACAGACCAAAAGCAAGGACAGCGAGTTCCCTAATCTTACGTGGGCCTAATGATTACTACTGCGACGAGATGGAACGTTCTGTACACGACGCGTTATGCGTTGTTAAGCGAGTATTGGAGAGCAAATGCGTCGTTGCAGGCGGTGGTTGCGTCGAAGCAGCCCTCTCGATATATTTAGAAAACTTTGCAACGTCTCTCGTAAGTTAATTTGTCAAGTGGCTCAGATTTTGTTTGAATTGTTTGGAACAATTCTGTGGGATGCAACCATATTCACGCGCAAGAGGAGTCTCTCGTCTTAAAAATGATCTTAAATTCATTTCCTTTCAGAGTTCTCGGGAGCAACTAGCGATCGCTGAATTCGCGAGATCGCTCTTGGTTATACCGAAGACGTTAGCAGTCAACGCAGCACAGGATGCTACCGAACTTGTAGCGAAATTACGCGCTTATCACAATTCCAGTCAAACGAAAGCGGATCTTGCTGACCTAAAATGGTATTGTTTTTAATCACAATAGCAATGGGTCATTCCATGTTAAATCGATCACTTCTTGATAATTTGTTAATTTAAGGGGGTATTCTGTTTCCAAAAATTTCATTGGTAATTACTATGTAACGCTTGTACTGTTAATAGGGTTGGTCTCGACTTACTCGAGGGCACTATCAAGGACAACAAGAAAGCCGGTGTGCTGGAACCAGCCATTTCCAAAATAAAGTCTCTGAAATTCGCCACAGAAGCAGCGATAACTATTCTCAGAATCGACGATATGATCAAGCTAGATCCAGATCGCACTAAAGACAAATCGTATCGCGAAGCGATGGAAGCCGGTGAACTCGAGGAATAAAATTAAGTTGCATTTACGTTCATTATTTGTCGTACGCTTTGTCGCGAGAAGCCGGAGGTTTAAATTAATTTCTATGATAACTATCGTTTCACAATAATGAGTAAGCGACGCATTACACACTAAGAGTTTACACATTAATGTTCAGATTTGTATTGCATATTGTGCTAGATCTTAAAAATAAATCTGCCGATAACGAATAAAATAAATGCTTTTACATATAAAGAGATTTTGTTTATATTTTCTTTTTTCTTTTTATATTCCATGAAAATAACGTGAAGATATATATGCGAACGCATCTTTCAAGTAATTTATTTAATAATCGTTCAATCAATCGTATAGTTAGCTTATAAATACTTTTCTCGAGTTTGAAGTGCAACATTTTCGTTTAGTTCGAGAAAAATTGCATCACACGAAATGAAATGTTTCAACATTGATTCAATAACAATCTTGAATGGTGTCAATTTAATAGTCTTATAACATACATAACAAAATTCACAAAAAAATATGTACGTAGGAAGAAAATTAATTATAAATTAAACTATTCTATATAGTGTGACTCTAGAAAAGACAAATATATTAGTACGGTGAATAATGTTCTTGTCTTAGGAAACGTATTCAATTTATCGTCGTAAATTAAATATTTCTGAGAACGTCTTGAAAAATTAAACATAACAAAGATTCTGACAATTAGCAAGTTAACAGTTTATTAATGGAAAATAATGGATTAACATTTTTAAGTATTATGTGATATGTACTTTAGGGTTTAAGTTGTTTTTTTTTAACAGATTATTTCAGAAATCTTCCTTTTATTTTATAAACAATCGTGTGTGTATGTGTGTGTGTATGTGTTGATTAATGGATCATGGACCTATTTACAATCAGGCATTTCACAGATGTTATAGCAGTCGATCTTTTTTGTTTCATCGTACACCTTTGTTGGTGAAGTGTACATATATATAATATATATGTAATGATAGCGTATATGTTTACTGTGCATGTATATTTACAATGCAATACGATTGCTCTCGAGAAAATTTTTTGACATGTCAATTTGATAAAATATAGCACTTCTTTTTTTATAATATGATTTATCAACATTTCCGCATCCCCATGAGGCAGAGATACATATATAACAATAAATTATTGAACATTATTTTTCTCGTGGTCAGACTAATTAAATGACGAACCACAATCTTATTTTCTTTCGAGAAAATAGCATGGTCAAACAATTTCTCATCGTTTCTTCTTTTCTTTTTTTACATGATTAGTACATATATTCTCGTCGAGGTAATAATGAAAAATTGTGTGATAAGAAGAATTGAAACAGTAACATTGAAGAAAACTATCACGTTATCGTTCTTTGGAATGTCATTCATAATTTAAGTATAAATTATGGTGGATTATAATTTTTCCAGTGATATTTATACGAGAAAAAAAGAAAAATAACTAAATATATCATGTCGAGTGTATGCGAAAAGTTATGAAGGTATTTAGTATACGAAAAGAAAATAACTTAGTTGATACTCCTAAAGTATGACTGCAATACGTTAAAAGTATTATCCATAACATATTCTCCTGATTCTTCCATTAATAATTGTTTACAGTATCAATGATTCTCTGTAAGTACGCTAAAGTAAGAAAACGATATTGTGGGTCGAGCCTTTCGTAAATTTCGAAAATAAAGAATACATATACAAATTACAACGATACATGGATCTCGTTTTTTATGAGGTTCATTAACAAATTCGTTATCTTATTTTTTTATTAAATTTCATAAATTATTTGAAAAGATTATTAGTGAATTTTGGACCATCCAGCAGTACGGACTCAAGAACCTTTTTTTTTCTTTTGTAAATAGTAAGATATAAAATATGTTTTCACTACACGTTAATATTTTATATACAAACCCTGTTCGGATTGATAATTAATTTAATGAAGACAATTTATCGTTTTCTTTTTTTCATTTTCCTATGCAGAAGTAAAAAATTATGTATCTTTCAATAGTAAATTTTTATACATACAATTGAATCTTTTTTGTTTTTCTTTCTTCAGCGCGTTAGAAATTGCGGAAGGTCCAAAATAATTCTGCCCTGATTTATACAAAACGTATACAATTCCTCGATCGGGAATCGAAAACTCGATTTACAAAACTCTGTTTGCCTTAATTAGATATTTTCCACGTTTCTGTCGGCGGTTTCGTACATTATTTTACAATTTATCTATCAAAAGAGCCTAGATAAATCGCTTCGTTTCTTATTCCTTTCCTGTACGGCTCTTAGAGCTACTACAATCTTTTCTCTTCTTCCTTCATCTCACCGTTAGTTGTAAACGTAAGGTACGGAATACCTAATACTCTTATAATGCAGGATTCTCGAATTTTGGTCCTTTATTGACTACAATTTCCGCGTACGGGCATTCTTGATAGAGTTCTGTTACTTGGAATTTTTTAAGCACTAACAGAGTATAGAACTTTTGTGCAACCTGGAATAGAAACACCGCCAACGATATAAACGTATAGAATTTAGAAATTATATTTATCACCTGTATTTATAAATACACACCTGTTTACGGTTATTTTTGTATGCCATTTCCGATAACGTCAACTTATCTTTGGTTTCCAGTTTGTTCTTAATGACATGGTACATGTGTGCTGCTCTCTTATTAAGAACTCGTTCTTCGAACTGTTCGTACGTTTCATCTACTTGCTGTTCTTCTTGCTGTGAAACATAATCGAAACGTTACAACGAATGTCTCATAGTTTTAGACCTGTATTAGCGTCTTCGATCGAACAATCGAAAACAAAAATCGAGTTGACTCGGTTCTAAGATTTCAAGGATGCAGAATGCGCCTTTTCATTACTTTGTAATGCAAAGATGGGCTTTTTCAGTAGTCAGGGCTTGAAACAACAGTTCCGAAAACAACTGTTTAAACCTGTTATATTATGTGCATTATTTCTCTGAATGTAGAACAGTTCAATATTGAATAATATACCAATAGAAAATGATTGCCCACGTTAATAATCATAATAAGAGGCAACAGCCAGTTCTCAAGCCCAGGTTTTAATAAATGCTTAGTATAAAATCTACATACAGGTCCCACAGATGGTGGGAACTCGTAGTCCTCGTGATTCCATGGTGTCGCTGGACCTCTTTCGGACATAGCTGGTGTTGTGGGAGCTGGTGGATGTTCGTCGTATCCCATGTATGGTACAATAGGTTGAGCCTGTTAAAAATATCGTAGTTAAAACGACTATTCCGATGCTGCGATATACATATCTGTGGTTGTTTTATTATTTCTTGGAGCCTTTCGTATTTATTTTCACGACTTTTTTTCTTGGCGAATACGTAAGTCTATAAGATCACCACAGTCTAGTAACGAAGAATGACGATTATTAACCTGATCGTAGCCCATATTCTCCATTTGAGGCATTTCGGTAGACGGTGCAACAGGGAGTTCCGGTTCTGCTGGTGTAGGCGGTACAACTGGTTCCTCGGGTAGAACAGTGGTTTCAGTTGGAGGTATTTCGGCTACGAGCGGTGAAATCGAAGGTACTTCTGGAGGTACTGACGGAACTATTTCCGTTTCTTCGACAGGAGGCACTATACCGCTGATTTCGGAAACTGATTCGGTTGGTAAAGATACTTCGGGAAGAGGAATCGGCGATTCCGCTAGAGGTGGGGCAGCTATACTCGGGACGTCCACAGCTTCCGCTGTTATTTCTACTGGTGGAGGTGCTGGTGCTGGAGGTGGTGGCCTTACCTAAAAACGGGACACGTAATCCATCAATAATGAAACCAATTGTTAGGTCGTTAAGTATCAAACTTCACAAATAACACACAAATTTCAGACATATTTGTCAAGTTTCATAGCTAACCACCTGATAAAACCTGAATAAACCTCTTGCACCGATTGCTAGACGAAAACCATTCGATTATATTCGTAATAGGTAAATCGAAAATACATGGTTGCTAGCGAGTCATTGTTACAAATAATGGAAATTATATCATTGAATATAAGTGATGACTGGTATTATTATAAAATTCATTCAAACGTTTGAATCTAAAACGGATAATAAATAAATGGAACGCACCTCTTCCTCGAACGGCATCTTTCGTTTCCTGGACAAACGTTTACTTAAAATACTTTGTTCGAACGTGTCTGTTTCTACGGGCTCCCTCATCTGCTCCAAAGGCATGCCTTCCTCCTCGCCTACTAGACGTCCAAAGTCCTCGTGATCGTAGGACTTGCTCGTCAGATGCCGTTGATAATTCTATTTCAACAACGATTGAAATATTAATCATCTTATTCGTTCCAAGTATATGTAATGAATAGACACTGTTGGATATTACGCATTTATAACGAAGATGACTAGGCACAATTTAATTTACCTTAAACAATACGCGTGCCGGAATCGGTCTTCCCGGTAGAGCGAACAATTTCTCAACTCCGCCGGTTTCTTTCCAGTGCATTAGCCTCTTCGTTGGAGGAGCCAGGTCCAGCGTGGTTATGATATCGCTGGTGTCTGATAATTGTGCTTTCATCTCTTCGCCGGAAATATTTTTCACCTCGTCGACGATCAGCTTGCGCTTACGCTTCGCTTTTGTGAACCCTGGAATTTCGGTAACGTTACAATGACAATTGCGATCATTGATAATCATTAAGAATTAACCTTTCAAAGCTGATGTATCAACCGGCGCGAGAGCAAAACTTTCTTCCTCGTCGTGTAACAATGTGGTTTGATCTTGTAGAGGCGGTGTCTCTTCGATAGCTTCCATCGGCCGTTCTTCGGGAATGGTTGATGGAGCAGGAGTGAAACGACGACTTGCGACACTTATTCTTCCTTCGATCTCATCTCCCATCGTGATGGGAGAAGCGGGTCTGGAGTCGTCGCTGTTACATTTATATTCATCATAATTCCACAATTCGAAACATATCAAGAATAGTGAACGATAAACGGTATAGTTGATTACCTCATTCCTCCTAGGGGAGACGGAGGCCCCATTTCTTCCTCGGATTCTTCGTGGACCGATGGTGCAGCTCCAGAAATCGCTGGCTCCTGTGGCTCTGCAACAGCACTAACTTCAGGTACGGATACTTCGCCCATCGGTGCTTCGTCGAATAAACCACCTTCGAACAGGCCACCAGCTAAAACGTGTACAAGAAACAATGTATAAGGTTCGTAACAGTAATTTTAAAAACGCTTCGTAACATATACGATGTCCAAACCACTTACATATGATGTCCTGACCAAGATGTCCACCGAAACCGTCATCCCTGATGGGCATGTCGATGTCCATGGCCTGTGCTGTTACCGATGGGCCTGGTACCGGTTCTTTTTCTTTCTGATCTAAAGCTGTTTCAATCCCTGGTCCGTCGGTGAACAACATATGTGTCTGAAACGTAAATATAAAGTGTCCTACAATGTTCGTTTCTAAAGAAACCAACAATATACACGTACCTGATCCAACGATGGTTCCACAGTACCAGTATGTCTTAACAATTCTGGTGGTTCCGCATCAAAACTCATATCACCGAATCCCTGATCGTGTGTAACTAAGGCCAAGCTGCCGTAATCTTCTCTCATAGTTATTTCCTCTGCTCTCGACTGGTTTAAGCTAAACTGTGCTTCGATATCTACATCTCTGGAACAACATACACGTTAAGAATACATACACAGTACACGATCGTCTAATTGTTTATATTTACTTTAATTCAGGCATTGCTGTATCAAAATCGTGGAACACCTCGGGCAATGTTATAGCCGTTACAGCAGCTTCTCTGTGTTCTTCCGGTAAATCGACCATGCCTGGCCTAAAAGCCATTTTGATTTTCACAAATGCTTCATTACAATCGGCTAACAGATATTTCGCTTTTCGAGAGTATATGCGTACCACACCCAGCAGTAAGTGACCAGATGTTCTCAATGCCATTTTCACCTGAGTAGAGAAAATATAACAAAGCGACTGTGTTAGAAGTATATCGAAATCTATTTCGACAATCTATGTAACTTCGAGGTAACATGTCTGGTACAAACAGAGAGTTATTAAAACAGTTTATGAAATGAAGCGTAGCAGTTTGTACAATTTAAAACAGTGGACATGAGTAGACAGTGGATTTTATGCATTTGCGAGAAACATGTAATTTAAAACAGTGAAAATATTAAAAGACTAAGAGTATGAACATATTATTTTCACCACGTTCAAATCATTAATGAAGAATATAGATTTATATTTAGCTTTGCATAAACATCCAGAATCTAGTAATGAGATACGCCAAGTTTGTCCGCAGTGTGCGTGGTCTCGAAATGGTGTCACAGATTTGTAAATATTTATGTAAACTATAATAACGATTATATTATTAAAAGCGAGTGATACTTCGTGCGTACCTTCGGCTGTAAAATACCATCGACAGATTTTTCGATGTTCGTTTCGAACACATGAGCTTTCGTCAGCTTCTTGTCCCAATGTGCAGCTAACCAAATACGGGCCAACGGCCCCTTTTTGGCTAACACGAAATGTGCGTAAAACATTCTGGATTACGTGTTACCGTGCACTTCTGCGAAAGAAAAACGATCGGGTTAAATAGAATACGGGAGCAGCGCGCGAGGCACTGTTTGTAAACAGAAATCTAAACATAAGGGTGAACGGAGTACGGTGTCGTTAATGCAATTTCCCGTTAGCAACATGACGGTATCACCTTAAAATGGAAAACCGGATGGCGTATCAATCAGCGGGTGATATTAGCATCTTTTAACATTCGTGAATAGAGAAATCGAGTCCGTGGGACTCGAACGAAACGGTGGTTAGATCCTGCGATATCTTTCCTGATTCAGTAAAATGTCAACATCTTTGCATAAGATGGCGTTTCCGTCTGTGTGATTTTGGCGGTTACGCGTAAGCTTGTTGAATACGTAGCGCGTTTTTCGTTATTTCGTTGCGGAACAACTCGGGACGGCGTCACGTTGATCGTAGTTACACCGCCAGTCTCATATTCCACGAAAAGAATCACATCTGACCGCGATATTGTTCAATCGTTAACACGCACGACAACGTTTCTTTTGACCGCGTCTTCAGAACCATCCACAACTATACGAACGTTCTAAAACTCCCTCCATTGATGGCGGGCAATTGTATTCATAAATCCACAAAAATATACCTCACCGATTTCACAATCGTTCGTAGATATACATTCGGCTGTTTTATTTGTATAATATTGTTTCTTTATTCGAATGGATCGAATAATAAACGATAGGGAATTAGAAATGGAAAATCATTTGTACGTGTACAGGGAGACCGAAAAATATTGTGCTCCTTCGAAAGAAGTGATTCCTACTGTTATTACGAACAACGTTTTTTCCTTTGCGGAAATCTTTTCAGCGGCTTATCATTACACCGCGAATTATTAACAAAAAACACGAGCCAATCAGAACGCGTTTACAGCACAACGTGGCGTTGGCATTGGTTTCCAACGGTTTGGTTTTCAAGCTTCATTTTCAATGAACAATTAAGGCAGTTTAGAAAGGCTCGCAACAATTTGAAAGCAAAACCGTTACAGGACGAATGACCTGTATAAAGTTGCGCATTGTATGTACATATTAGTTGTTAATGGTTGATTTGTTGTTTAAATTTGTATATTGTAACACAAATAAAGTAAATACGCATTTGTAGGACACAATGCCACATAATTCGAGAGCCACATACATAACTGCCACATCACGGAGTGTCTCTGCGATAGGATGTTCGATTGTTCTTCGAGAATCGATTCTCCCGAAAGATCGAGCTATGAAGAATCGATTCAAACGATTGATTGCTTCGCTCAAAGAATCGATCTTCTGAAGAATCGAATCGAAATCGAACTCCGCAACATTTTCATTTTCTACTGTGTGTAAGTTCAGTCGTAACGCAGAGAATTCTTATCTTCTTTGCGGATAGGATATTAATTCAAAGCCTCTATTATAATAATAGACATGTAACGCATTTTCTAATAGAACTTTTGCGATTAGATTCTGTGTTTTTGACAATACAAGGGCGCCGCCGTACTGGTCTGTGCCAGACGTCGTCCAATCAGCGCAGCGAGAAAGCGTCCTTACCTGTGAAGAATGCTGAAAATCGCAGAGTTTTACACTTTGAACACGCATAACTTTTGAACCACCGATGTCTCAGGATTGAAACCTGAATGTTTCGCATTTTCTCGAGAAAATCTACATGACAGCGTAAGCAAGAATTTCCAAAAATGGATATCCTAAAGGCCGAGATACTGAAGAAGCGTAAACAATTGGAAGAGAGCAACGTTCTGGTAATTCCCGTAACAAACCTCGTCAATTTTAATATTTCGATCGATCAAAACGTCGTTGATGTTTCAGCTAAACAATAAGAAGTATTTCAAGAGGAGCGATTTAATATTGAAAGACGCGAAAGTGAAGGAAGTTCAAAACAACAACGACGAGGATGTTAAAGTGAACACGAAGGAGCAACAAGAGGATTGCGTGACGGATGGTAGCTCCGAACACTTGACTTTACCCAGACCCGAAGTAATTCGAAGGTTACGCGAGAGGGGTGAACCGATAATGATATTCGGAGAGTCGGAAATCGAAGCGTTTAAGAGATTAAGAAAATGCGAGATTCTAGAACCCGAAGTGAACAAGGTGTTTACATTTATTTACACTTATGCTGTAGTACCGTTCGTACTCCAGATAATAGCAGCATCCATTGCTATTGGACGGTGTACAATATTAACACTTTAAGACAAGGACCCTAGGGATGACTTTATGGCACATAGTAACGAACAGAATTAGGTTTCTTAACTTATACATTCAATTTAGTCTCCCAGGTACAAAAGAGCATACTGTAAAGTCTCAGTGCCAAAAGTCAGGTAGAAATTAAGCATCTGGGAAACAGCAGCAGCCCAGTCACCCCCACTCTATACTTGGGGAAGACCCCAAGGGGTGGTTAGTAGACCTAAGTGAGGGGGTGGATGGTAAGAGAGTTTTTTTTTGGCTCAAACAGTTCAGTATTAACCAGAGACTAGAGACTACATTCACATTCAGAGTCCACATCAGTGGTGGTCCTTGGAGTTTTTAGATAGCACCAAGTGTCAGTCCTAACACCTATTAATAGGATTTTCAATAATTGTGCTGTACCAAAAGGAAGCATAGAAATTTTCTTCTACATAGCAATCTTAAATTAAATTATTACATGACAGTACTGAGGGTGACTTGTTAGTTCACAATGAAAATTGCTGTTGATAATGAAGGTTCCATTGAAAAGTGTTTAGCTATGTACCATAGATTTTTCAAAATGCAATATAATGTGTTAAATTGATATATGAATAACACGTTTTGTATTGAAGGGTTTCAGAAACGATTTCCAAGAAGCCATGGATCAAGTAGACCAGGCGTATTTGAACGAGTTGCTGGCTTCTTCGAAGCCGCAAGATCGCAACGGGAAAGGAGACGTGAATGTACCGGACGAGGGAGTTACCTACGAAGACTTGCAGAAGATGTCTATTAAATTGAACAAGGGCGACAGAGACTTTGACTTGAACGTGATTACACTGTTCATACAATTCTTAGTACAAATGTGGGGCATTCAATTAAACAGTAGAAGCACTGCAGAGAAGATGAGCACCAGAGGAAAAATGGCTAGCGCCACTTATGCTCAAACTAGAGAATACTTGAAGCCGCTTCTTAGAAAATTGAAGAACAGATCCTTGCCGGAGGACATTACCGATAGTTTAACAGATATAGTAAAACATTTACTCGAACGCAATTATATATTGGTAAATAGACATAGTCGGAATGTAATTTTAGTTTAGCAGAACAGAATTCAACGAGAATAATTTGTTTCAGGCAAGCGACGCGTACTTGCAGATGGCTATAGGGAATTCTCCGTGGCCTATAGGAGTAACTATGGTTGGTATTCACGCGCGTACTGGAAGAGAGAAAATTTTTTCGAAAAATGTCGCGCACGTAATGAACGATGAAACGCAAAGAAAGTATATTCAAGCGTTGAAAAGATTGATGACTAAGTGCCAAGAGTATTATCCAACAGATCCATCTCGCTGTGTGGAATATTCGAAGGCGTAATGTTTATATGTAAATAATATGTAAATAAATCATAATGTGTAAAGAATATGTGAATAAAACGTTAAGTTCATTTCTACCATCGAGTTACAGTTGCATCGTAGCGCGTTTAAGTAATATCGCACGTTTCAGTGTCTACAGATAATAATTTCATTCTCGTAAAATTTCGGGAATCCTATCCTTAAAAAGGAACATTCTTTGTACTATTACATATTAGATATGCTTGGACAAATGCATTGTAAATATAATACTTAATATCTCTTTGTTATAGACGTTATTCTATTTTGAAGACATCTCACTCGATTTCTTCACTGCAGCTTCAACTGCATTTATCATAGATGCTCTGTAAATTCATTTACACGTTATTACATATATAACTCGAGTAGCAATCATTTTTATCTTCGTTTCTAGTTTCAGACATTGATACTTGCCTAACTTGACCACATTCCATGGCATGAACGCCCGTGATAGTTGTACCTCCTGCAGAACATACTTCATCCTTCAACTGGCCAGGATGTTTACCTGTTTCCAATACCATTTTACCAGCTCCTACTAACACTTGAGCAGCAAACTTTATTGCCATAGGTCTTGGAACACCCATTTTCACCGCACCATCGGACAGTGCTTCTATAATAAGATATGCCTGGGAATTTGAATTTATATTATTATACAAGCATTTTATGAGTCCGATAAGTTTCATTGCTTATATTTAGACAGAGAATTTAATACACTTATAACAATAATGGTGTAATTCGACACAGTGTATACATTAGAAGAATTTCAAAACACTGCTATATTATTTTCGACCTATTGAATATATTAAGAAAGAAATCAGGTAGGAAATTTTTATTTTGCATAAAGATTCACTGTCTACGTATATAATTATTTTTATTAAACTCACGTAAGCAGGACCAGAGCCTGAGAGACCACCTATTGCATTCATAAGAGATTCAGGAACACTTTCAGCCATGCCGGTATGAGACAACAATGTGTGAACCAACAGTTCGTCTTCATTTGTTGTGTTCATAGAACAATATACTAGAAAATATTTTCAATGAATATTTCATCATCATCTGCTTATAGAATCTCCATTTACCTGTTATTCCCTCACCAACAACCATTGGAGTATTCGGTGTGCATCTAATTATTCTAGGAGATCTCACAAGCTTTGTAAGTACCTGAAAGTAGCTGTGGTTTTACAAACGTATCGTTTAAAATCTTTTAAATATCGTTAAGACGGTAGACTCGTTTCCAGAATTGCAAGACTGCGTAATGTGCCTTCTCATTTCTCAATAATACAAAGATGGGATTTTTCAGTAGTCAAAAGTGGTAGATAAAAGATCAATCTAGGCTGCAATCGCCCTCGAAAGTCCTATTTTTACGTTTACGAGGTGTAATTTGCATTATTCGGCTGCATGTAGTTATGAAAATAGGACTTTTGAGGGTGATAGTAGCCTAGATAGATCTTTTATCTAACGTTTTTAACTACTGAAAAGTCCCATTGTCCCATTCATTTCAATCTTGGAAAATCGAGTCTACTTCCTTAAGGCTTTTTAGCTCTTACTTCGGCTAAAGTTTTTAATTGAATGCCCACAAGTACAGAGACAAAAAGTGGTGAGTTATCACTATAATTAAGCTTCTTGGTACTATAAATACTATCGACTGCGTTTTTAAGCATGTTTGGTTTTACTGCTAAAAATACGATATCGCAATTGTCGAACACTTCTCCATTTATTAATGTAGCATTCGCTCCAAGATCTCTCCACAAATCCAAAGTCTTATCTGTACGTGCGGATACCCAAACATTGTTTGGATTGAGAACACCTGCAAACATAACATTATTAAATGAGTTACAATGAAAAGCAAATTTATTGATATATTGTACGCACCTTTTTTAATCAAACTGGCTCCAATGGCTCTGGCCATATTTCCACCGCCAATGAAACCAATTTTAGTGGATTCAAACATGTTCTTAGCCATATTTGTTTGCTAAAACCAATGTAATTTGTATCAATACAGTGTGACAATTTTTACGAATAATGGAAAATAATAAATTTTCTCATTTACTTTGATTTCGATTAATTATTTTCGTTGTTATTCAGTTACTTCGTTCGTTATCGAAACTTTCCTTCGAAGATGTTGCACGTGCGTCGCGTTTGAAACACTGCGTTCGATTGAGAAAAAAAAATCAAATGTCATACGAGACATATATTAAAGATAAAATCGAGAACAAAATCGGCCGGTTATTATCAATTAATGGAGTAATGTTAATGAAGGAATGCGATTCAAATATATTCCTCCGTGTACTTGGAGAAATTTTGTACAAGTTTACGTGATCATGTGACAGTGTTCGGTGAATATCATGTGATTTTCCATATCATTGAACGTTTCGAATAACCTAGATATTTAATATTTTCTATCTCCGGTTATTCTTCATTTCGAAGCTGAATGTAATTACGTATTATATGATCGCATGTACAGGGACGAAGAGGAACGATTGATGCTTGTGACGTTGGATTACCAATGACGATGAACCGTTATATTCTGTATATAAACAAATTTCATACGTACAAAATTCTGTGATACAAAATGACATAAGCAATTCACGGGTTTAATCGTATTCGAATATACAGAACGCATTTGTTATATACAATGGGGAATTGTATACAGAGTTTACTGAAAAGGTTACGAAACAAGAAATGCTCCGAAAAGTAATGTATATTTGCAAAAATGATTATTAACATATACCAACGTGCATAATCAATTTCATAGTAATTTATTTTTCAGAACTATTATTTTACTGATCGTCGGCCTAGATAATGCTGGAAAAACGTCCGTTTTAAATCGCATAAGCGGTGGTACGTATATTAAAAAAAAACCATCATTTTCTTGACAATATTTAAAGTGGACTCCAGATGTTCGTGCAAAATAAAACAAATATATTGTATAACAAGTTTAAAACTGTAGAATATATTCCCATAAAAAGAATGGGGCATTATATAAAATACAGTTTACCTTGTTTATGCAGATAATATAAATCTTCTTCAGCAGTAGCACAGGTACGTTGGAACGTCTAAAATGTAATAGAAACTATATATTTTCAGAGTCGGACAGAAATGTATTGCCTACGATAGGATTTCGGACAGTGTCACTAAGATACAAGTCCTATACAGTGAAAATTTACGATATCGGTGGTAGTCCTCAAATCAGATCGTTATGGACAAAATATTACAGCGGTGTAAGTAATCGTTAAAAGATGAACGAGCATTTTATCGATTGGAATCACATCTTGGTATAATAGAAATGCAATAACTCCCCTTCTAATAGAACATAGATTGAAATACTGTTGTCTCTCCATTTTACATCTTTTAGATACACGGTCTTATATATGTGGTGGATGCTAGTGATATTTCCCGTCTTACAGAAAATAGAGTTGTATTTGGTGAATTAGTTTCACATGAATGTATTTCAGGGAAACCGATTCTATTGTAAGAAAGTTGAATGTATTTTTTATGCTTGTGTGTACATTTTATTCAAATCACAGAACACCGTTTTCGTAGATATATATATGCGATGCGCACCAATTAAATTTGCACAAAGAATTCGTTTACTTGTGATGTTCACGCCGTGTGTTCATGTGCACATTACTTTGATATCATTACGGATATATTTTGCTAATAGGCTTGCAAACAAACAAGACGTAAATGGATCGATAGACGAGTTAGATCTTGTCGAGAATTTAGATGTGGAGCATGTAGCTAATACCATGAAGTGTCCTACGAGAGTAGAAATATGTTCATCCATGGAGAGAGAGAGTCAATTAAAAGATGATTCTATAGGTATTAAGAACGGATACAAGTATGTGATCTCAATTTCCTTATTAATCTTTTAATATTTCAGTACTTCATTAATCTCGCGATAAATCATTTTGCGCAGGTGGATATTAGATATAATTGTAAAGAACTATACTGTATTAAATAGCGAACTCAAAGAAGCACAAAGTTCTCAAATCATGAGAGTTATCAAAGCACAAGATTCAATATCCAATGCATCGTCGATATCGAGGATATCAGCGTGTTCTAATCCGTTTAAACCGATCAAAGAGCTAGTGGCGAAGAAGGTAGAGCTTTTTATTAATTTCATACTTAACGGAAACAAAACACATTGATCTATATTCGTTTTGATTTTAGGAAGAGACTCAGCCAACGAGCGTTTTGCACAATGGTATGCTATGTTTGAATATACAGTAATAGTCGCGATATAGCTTCATAATTCCGCGCTCATACAACTTCAAATTTTTCCGAAAATCGGGTTTTATATCATCTTAAAATATCCTACTTAAATTTCCCTACACGATCTCCGTCTCTGGTCGAAACAGGCGATGGGAGCTAGACCGCGAGTTTACGGTATAAATATTATAAGTAATAAATAGGAGTTCTCTAAAGCTTGTATGTACAACGTTTACAGGAATTGGCGGAAACAAATTGAAAAATTTGTTCATGCATAGAAATAAGACTGCTCCACTTACCACTGAGGAATCAGTCATTGAACTCGGAGATATGTCTACAAGTACTAAACAAGCTAAACCAATTTTGGAGGTCCATAAGAATGTTGAAACACTTTCACCAATAATCCATCCAGTGAGACCGATTGCATTTTCAAATACGGTCTCACCAATCAAATCAAATCGTCCACACACCGCGCCAGAACGTTCGCAACATGTTTTGAACAAAGTAACAGTAATTAATATTCCTGGGCAAATAACGCAGGAATGATATTAATTGTATCCGAATAATAATAAGGGACCACTATGAATGATCGTAACGATAAGGAAACTAACAAACCTCCTATACGAAACGAAATATTTTTTAGAATTTATATATTTTTTATTTGTTAAGCAGAAACCGACTGATGAACATTAAGTAATATTTATTGTACGTTCGATAATAATTACATTTTTCTTAAACGTAGAAATAAGACGATTCTCAGTAATGTTAATTTATGTGCTGTTTTTTTCTTTCTTTTTTACGTGTAACGAAATGAAATAAAAATGTCTGAAAACGTAACACTCGGGACGCGTTGTTTTTCTATTTGAATTTTATTGTGTAAGCTTGCGATTACAGCTTTATGTATATAAAAGTTTTACAAATATATGCGTCTTATACGCTAGAAAGGACTTAAACCTCTACGGTATAAATGTATTAAAAAACTTTCGATTATGTTTATAGTGTTCGTATGAAACTTCATACGTAAATGCTGTAACACCTTAAGCATACATAATTAGCACATACTTTATCACAATCTACAATATCGTAAATATTGTAAATATTTTGCAACATCCTGTTATATCGTTGAGCAATTACTTTGTAACATTAAGCAATGAACTCCAATACTCTGAAAAATCACTTATTAAGAGAAAAGAAGATTATTAAAAAAATAAGGAACAGCACATTTTGCATAAAGATAACAACTGTTTTTCGAATCAAGTATCTTTCTACAAGTCGCATTTCATGCACGAATTCATGTACTTTCGTACAACTACACGTTGCAGTTGAACGAAGTGAAAAACAACGTTAAAATTATAAATCGGATGAATACACACATTTAATTGCATAGTTTTCTCCCATGAAAGACTGTTTATATCACGATACATATATCGAAAGTATCCGTAAATTATACTAATGCCGTTTAATTACAAATATAGACATTTTAGTCATGGTAACATCGCAGATCTTTTATCTAAATTCTAATCTACTCCATTCAGTGATTAAACCTCAAACTACAAAGCAACATAACGCTTTTATACTTTAGCTAGCGATCCAAAAAGTATGTGCATATTGCATCTCCTAATCGATTTAGTTACAGCATACGTTATTTTCATTTTCCTCATCTCTTAACGATAGATAAAACTTGAATATTTCGTTGTAATTGCACCTTATCTAATCACAACTACTTTGATCAGGCATGTAATATTCATTTACTATTAAATCGAAAATACGTTATTTCGTTTCTTTCGCATATTATAAGACAATCCAGCGGAGAACCACCGAGACAGACTATTGCTTGGTATGAAAAGACACAAGTTTTGTCACCTCGACACTTTGTACAAAGCAGTAAGCATTATTATACGCATCAATTTCTTAAATTGCTTTCGGATGATGGTTAGAAAATACATTTTTCTTCTCTCGTAAATATACGTCGCGGCGACACGAATAGTATACGAGTCACTCGTTAAATTTTGCTTGAAAGCAACAATTACCAAGGCAATCAATTCTTATTATATATCACTTTTTCATTGCAATAGTGACACAACGAACTTGGTCTCATCAAATTAAAATTAGACTGCGGACCTTTATGGCTTTTGAATATGTTCGAACAATGCTAGAACATATAATTTCACAGAATTTAGTAGGGTTTTTATTTATTTCATTTGTTTCCACTTTCTCAGAATATGAATACGAAAATAGAATCGCACGAACATCCGCAGTCTAATTGTAACTGTTCGTAATATTTGAACCAGCTTCCCCAGAAAAATACGATCTTTGAGTTGTGTCGTTATTGCAGCAAACGAGTGATAATTGTCAACACTGCCAACTTACTTTTACTCTGCAATTTGTACTTATTCCATACCTTACTTATCGTACTATAACGAGTATGTATTAACAAACTCTTTTGTACGACTACTATTACATTCATTTAAACTTCGTAATGTAATAGCTTAAAAATGACCAATGACTACAAATAGATATTCTATTACAAATATATGATTTCCATGTAAATGTTGTGAAAGACATAAGCTGTATGTAATTTGTTTTCGAACTATGCGAAAGTACAAACATTCGTATATATCATATAAAGTTCGTTGTGCTATACTTTATCATCTAGTGCAAGTTTCATAGAATATAATGGCAGTTCGCATACAGTAAATGCTATGCACTGTGATCGCGCTATTGCTCGAGTGCAGTTTAGACAAAATATCACTAGTTAACTCCGAACGGTAGCGCGACACCATTGCAATAAAGGTACATGTAATATTTTGTAAAAAATACTTATAGCATTCCGTTCTTTGGCGCTGTAAACTTCACCAAACGTGTTAACATCGTTGTGATGCACGGTATTTGTTTCTGCTGGTGCATTGTTATGTTATCAGGAGTATTGGATTCGAATTCGATCGCCACTCTCTGGCAGACGAAAGTCAGCAGAGTCAATATGTCGTATCGTGTACCATTCTCACGCAATTCCATGCATAGTGCTTGCATAAACCAGGAACCACGAGTGGTATTTCTCCAAGAATAGAAGCCTGTAAAACAGAGATATATATATTCCTTAAAAATTCAGTTACAATCATTTATAGTTTATACAATTATAGTAAGACCTGGTATTGTCGAGTAAGCAATCAAAAAGTCTGCATGAGATGGTATACGGAACGTAGTAGCAGCTTGACCGTCGGTTTCTGTCCGATCCTTTATAGTTATACCAGAGTCTAATCTATCTCCTTGACAAGCTTGTATAAAAAATAGCTTTGGTTTCCCTGCTAGCGTCGGACATTTATCAGCTGTGAAGTAACTCCAAATAGAGTCGGATTTGTAAGATGTGTCATGAGCATACAGTAGTCCTAATTCTCCGTGGCTTAACACAGCTACGATCACACAATCATGATTGGAATGGTCCATATCGGCAACTGCAAAATCAAAATTATCATTATTCACAGAGAGGAAGATTTTAAACGATAGACAGGTAGACAGACGTAGAAGACAAAAATTGGAAGTAGTACCTCGTTCTAAATTTTTCACTATATCTCTATGTGCTAAGTTATGAAAATCATTTACTTCGAAGCCAAGAGTTCTCAGTGTATTCACGAGGTTTTCACAGTCCACGTTCGTGCCGCATCTCGGTTTGAGATGCGTGATAGTGAAAAATTCGTGATTAAAAATAAGAGCTAATCCACGTTTTGAGTGACTCATGTTGTAGTGTGTGGCGTAACGTTCGGTGGGTGCCGTTTGTAAGGGGCCTATGCGGGGACCAACGCTGTTTCTGTAAAAATAAAAGAGCATGCTTGATATCTAGGTACATTTAAGTGAACATTAACTGATTATACACAGAATGCAAGGCAGGAGTAACTTCTATTAGGATTTTTGATTTATTTCAGATCCGAAAAGGCTACTACCACTGAAAACAACATTTTGTTTGATCTCACTTTCTTTCTTAATAAAACAGCTATAAATTCGGATCGACGCATTCCCGTTATCTTCCGAAAACAATGTAGTGAATCCAGCCAGTTTCAGTGGTTCGTGAATCACGTGTTAAATCATTTCTCGCATAACAATGAAGTTTGAGCAATGAGAATGCATTCCGATCGAATAATCGAAATAGACAAAATCTTAGATGACTTTGACAGTTCGACGCAGTCATGGTAAAAGTAACTATACATAGACATTCAAGGCAACAACATACTTCTTGTAAGTTAGGCCATACCTGGAACATCCGAAAGCGTCTCCGACGTCATTGTTACTTATTACGTCGTCCGTCGCGTTATCAGATTGCATTGAACACATGATTGCACCTCCGAAAAGATTTCTACAACAATAGGAACAACAATATCGTTATAAAAAGCACTCCAATCGCAATTTCCAGAAGGACGCTGAATGACGCTCACCAAATATACGTCGCAATATATATATATGTTGTGTATCGACGACACCGCAGAGTCCTCTGTGCCTTGCTTAGAAACAAAGTAAAATGTTATTTCTTATAGATAAGAAGTAAGATCAAAATTATTTACCATAATTTTTTAAACATTAATTCTGCATTTAGGCGAGCTATTTAGTTTTTAATTTTGATTTAGTTTCTGACTTTGCCAATTGTAACTGTATCCTATTTCTGTTACAAAATTCCGCGGGAAATAAATCTGTCGATCGATATTCATTGTCCAGATCGATACTACTCGACGCTTTCGATTATCGAAAGCGTGACTCGGGTCATGGCGTACTTTCTTGAAGCAGCAGAAGACGGGAGCGTAAGTGTTACTTTTATTTCCAATTATACTATATTATTGAACATCTTTATACTTTCCATTAATGAAAACTTAATAAATATTCATTTTGAATTATTTATTCGGATTTACTTTTGTGTTGGCAACGATCATTCGTACCTATTTGAATGATTGTCGTTCTATAGATATCGATGGTTGTTTAATTTCCGATCAAATTCATTTTGAATTGTTCATTTACTATTAATTCTGATTTAGTTTCTGACTGTTTGTTAATTGTAATTCATGATTTTGCTCTTTCTGTTACAGATTTCGCGGCATATAAATCCATCGATCGAAGAACCATGTTCAGTGCAGAGATCGATCGATACTACTCGTCGCTTTCGATTATCGAAAGCGTGACTAGTCATGGCGTACATTCTTGAAGCAGGAGAAGACGGGAGCGTACGTGTTACTTCTATTTCCAATTATACTATATTATTGAACGTTATTCTTAATTCCATTAATGAACAATTAAGAAATATTCAATTTGAAGTATTTATTATCAATTATTTCGGATCTACTCTTGTGTCGCGACGATCATTCGCATTTGGATTCGTGTCGTTCTATAGGAATATCGAGTCTATTTAATTTTCGTTGAAATTAGCCTTGATTTTCTAATCCAATTGAATTGTTTATTTACTATTCGTTCCGACTTATTTATTACTATTTATTTTGTTGATTTATGTATTTACTATTAATCCTGACGAATTCGTTCGTTCTGTTACAGATTCCGCGGGAAACGAAACTGTCGTTCAAACGATTCCAATCGAAAGCGAGACGCAGCGTCGCTGGGGTAGTGGTTTGATCAAGCAGGAGAGAACGTGAGTATCTTATATATTCCTAATTATACTTGTGATTGATCATTTTTGATGATTGATTATAATTAATCATTAATTTACTTTCGATTAAATTTACAGCTGGCAAGAAACTGTTTCTGATGATGTCCGAGATGCATGATGCATGATCCCTGGATGCCCGAGGCCATACCTACCTGGATTCAATGACGATGATGACTGGAAGATGACATCGATAGCTGAGAACGAGGGCAACAAGTAGTAAGTGAATAAACAATTTTTTATTCCTCTATTTTTTCGTAGATTATTTTGACAAGTACAGTGACCGTGAGAACGCCACGCATTCCCGCGGTAATTTGTTTCTTAGCTAGGTAGGGTGTCTTTTTGTACATCGCGTTTTTTTTTTAGTAAATTAACAATTTTGTAAATTCAATGTTTAACTTACGAGAAGATAAAAGTCTTCCGTAATTTGATGTTTAATTACTAGAGTCGTTTTTTTTTGTCATCAAGATAAACATTTGTATTTTAAGATTATTTTGAATTCCTCAGAAGCAGTAGATACTATTGTACAAAAAGACGATTCGCGACGGAAAGATTCTTTAGACAAAGCAAAATTACTTCATTAATTAACCTGCATTACTTTCACGAGTGCATTACATTTGGTAGAGTACCTTTTCTATTATTTTGGAACTTTGCTTTGTCCAAAGTGTCGTCCGAGGGTTTATAAATATTATCATAAACATTTAGAACAAAATTTAATGTCTTTATTAAAATCTCTTTTAGTCTGTTTTTGCTGGACAATTCCATTTTCCTTAGCGTTTCGAATAATTAAATATTTGATCGTAAACTGAGATTAAATTTTCAATTGAAAGTAGAGCCATTTTGCAATAAATAAATAACATTAGCCCGCATAAAATCTAACAGATTCTTTTAGTTAGGATTTTCAGGATATTTAGATTCCCTGTTTGTTGCTCGAATCCTCTCGCGTGCCCAGGTGCTACTCGAGAGGGTGAGAGCAACGGGCACATGGAATATTTTTATTGTTTAATTGTTGTTTCTTAATCATATATGTGGCGACTGGCAATGGGTAGTGTATCGTGCACGACGCACTTTCCACTTGTGTGTGTGTTGTTAGGCTGTGGAAATGCGTCGGTTGTTTAAATTTAAATTTTCAAATACGTTGGTTGTTTAAATACTAGACTCGATAGCGCATATTCCTGTCGATCCGTGACATGCTACACGGATCTTCGTGGGATACGTGAAGTATTTTTCTCAATACGCTGAAAACAATGCGTAGAATTCAAAATGACGCATAATTCAATTAATTAACACTTTACCTACCGGAAGCCTACTAATAGGATTTTCAATAATTGTGCTGCGCCAAAAGAAAGCATAGAAATTTTCTTTTACATTGCAATCTTAAATCAAACTATTAGATGACGTTGCTGAGGTTGACTGATTAATTCACAATGAAAAATACTGTTACTATTAAAGGTTCCGTTAAGAAGTGTTTAGCCATGTACCATAGATTTTTCAAAATTATGAAATAATCACCGGTCGGTAATGTGTTAATTATTGAAGTAACAAATAAACTGCGGTTTCGCAATGATCACTACCATTGTCAGTCGATTTCAGGAAAATTGGTACGTACAATAGAGTGTGAATGTGATTTGAACGTTAGGGTGTCGGAGACGTCCCGGGACGTTCTCTCTAGGTATTAGGTTATTGCACCCTGGCGTCTGTGTGGAGATCGTGTTGCGAATGTGTTTGTGAGCTTGTATGTTTTGCCATTTTTAAAATATAGGGCTAGGTAGGTAGGTAGCTTACCTTCTGGATGTGATTGTTTATTCTAAGTAGGTAGGGGCCAGGGCTGGCTACCGCAGTCAGTCACTGGAAGAGCTCGAAGTTTCGTCTCGAAGCTAAATCGAACGAGGCATGACGTTCGAATTGATGCTTCGTGCTCGATTCTTCGTGCTGGTTTCTTAGCTTCTCGCTCGATACCGGCTCGATTGCACCAGAGGAGCGATAGGCTTCTTTCGAGACTTGTAATTCGTCTCGGAAATCGTTGATCGTTTTCACTCTGCGAGCACGTGTAAGGTTTCAGATGTTTGGCGGTCCGCCGAAGAAAAAGAAGAGGCTATATGCCGAAGAGGCCCCGACAAACGGTCGACTCAAGAGGGCAACTACAATGGCTTCGCATCTTCGGATGCGAAGTCATTTCATTCCTTTTATTATCACTGTACTTGTTTGTAGTAGTAGTAATAGTAGTAGTAGTATAAGTAGTTAGTTGCAAATATGGGCAGGCCTCGCCGCCCCAACGATCAGCGGAGATGGGCACGTCCGCGATTTTCAGTAGTGTTGCGAACAAGACCACGCGTGTTGCATTAATTGTTCTTGAACAGAGATCAAAGTTAGTGTAGCGGAGATACTCGCGATTCAACTGTCCCCCCCCCCCCTTAACTTAAAAATTGAGATTAAATTTCATTTTGATTGTTACCTGTATATTTGAGAAATAGTTTTGCAGAAAATATAAAATAGTCTTTTGGATCTCTGTTCTTTGCATTAGCGTTGCGCAGACAAAGTATCGCGTTTGCATTATTCGAGTCTTTCGACATTTCAGGCGCCCATATGCTCCAGCTGCAACGTGTCACTGTCGTGTGTGGTGTAGGCATTCGCGATTTTGAGTAGTGTTGCGAAAGAATAATAACGGATTGAATTAGCGTAATATTTTTTAAAGTCGAAATTGAAGTAGGGGATATATGGGACGAGATTGGTGGAGGTTCTTACCTACTCTTCAAGTAGGGAAGACCTCGCAGCAAAAGACCGCTTGGCATCATCTCTGGCTGATAAAGTCAGCGTTACTAGGCTTCGGTCTATACTCAAGGCGGCCAAGCACGTGGAGTGTATACTCGCGACTTGGAATCACGCTTTGAGCGAATGGGGCGCATCTGTCCTGGCGTTACGACGTCCAGGCAGGTGGATGGTGTCATAGCGTTTGGATCCGGGGTAGATCCAATGTGGCTTGAAAACCCAGTCGCTAGCTATCTCGTCCTGCCTCTACTTCATTTCGATTCGAATAGGCTTTTTTATTTTACCGCTCGTATTGCATGCAACGAAGAAAATAATACAATCGCGAAACACCATCTTTGTTAGAAATTAGCGTTGCGAGAATTTGTTGTCGCGATTGCTTTAGTGTCACGAAAAAGTACCAACGCGTTGTATCAAGGATATTGGTACAATTAAGTACAAGCATATTGGAAAACGCGCCGTAATAAAAGATGTCAGTTTGAATTATAAGAGTCGCGATCTCGTAACAGATTGGTGAGTAGAGGACCGAAATTTTTTGTAGGACCAGTCGCGCAGGGTGCATACGAACATTCAAAATTTCAGAGACTTTTCTTTGGATATCCAAACGTATGTGGATGTTAACGTTAGAATTTTTGATACCGTAAACATGTGGAGCATATGCCCACCGGGCCACTGCGTAGAGTAGGAACGTATTGGTACGTTCCGAGGCCAGGTTTTGCCGCAAAGCAGTTAGCGCGAAAACACGGTGCACGTTTCTATGTTCAACCCCACCGCGGTGTGCCATAACACACGATTCGTTTGCCGTTCCAACAATGGAACTAGTGTTTCCGCTGTCGTGCAACGATGGCGGAAACACTATAGTTTATCTGAACGTAGAGACGTGTGCCTTTAGCCATTTAATGGTGTGTGAGCGCTAAATGCATGGAACGTACCACTGCGTTCACCAGCATGTATATTTTTTGGGACTAACCTCCCACAACGTAGTGGTTCGATCGCGTTCTTATAAACATACAAGCCGTGTATGTTGAACGTATCGAACGCCTCGTCGGCCCGCAAGGTAAAAGACGGGGTATCTTTACGTTTCGCGCAGTAACTTTGTCGATGAGATCGAATGTTCATTGCGTCCTGCAAAACTGTTTCTTGCAATATCCGAATCTATTCTATTATGATGTTCGAGGTCATGTAGCATAGTCTTTTTCACGCGTGAACATTGAGTGAACATTGAACACGGAATAAAGTTTTCCAATATGCAAATACTAAGAAATCCCGCCTTTTAGAGTTGCGATTCAATGAAATGCCACACTGCACCCTCGTATGATTATGTTTGAGTCCTTACAGCCTGACTTCCTAAATTCATGTAGCCATTGAATTAAAGTACATACACGCCGTGTATGTTCAACGTATCGAACGCCTCGTCGGCCCGTAACGTAAAAGATGAGGTATCTTTACGTTTAGTGCGGTAGTTTTGTCGATGAAATTTAGTTTTCATAACATCCTGCATAACTGGTTCCTGCAATGTCCGGATCTGTAATAATATTTCCCGCGTATACTACTAGAATTCGAATGAATCGAATCGATTTAATGTAGATGTCTTCCAATATGCAACCGGTAGAAAATCCCGCCTTCTAGGGTTGTGAACGAACTGCCGCACTGCTGCACCCTGAAACTTGGAAGTCACCGTTGTAATCTGCGCTTGCGCACTGGTAACTGGTCTAATTCGAAATTTAAAATCACTTTTACCCCAGAAATTATAGATTAAGAAAGTGAGTATTGAAATTTTTACGATCTTTTGCAAACGATAAAATATTTATTTACAATAATAAAATTCTTAACTCGAATATAATGTACGAGAGAGTGAATCTATCAGTAACACTATTTAATAATGAGATTCTTTGAATAATCATAAATTCTTACTGTCCACAAGTTTCTTGTTAAAGTATAGAAACATTTGGATAATAATATTTATGGATAATAAAATGAACGAAGTCTCTTTTGCTTCGAATAATTGAATACTGAAAGTTTATTTACATTAGAACGTTGTATGAAGATTTATATATATATATATTTTTTTTTTATGAACGGTCTGATCATAAGGAAAAATGATTCAAGAACGGCACAAGTTTTCAATGTTTTATGACTTTTTTATTGAATGTTTCTAACTGGTATCGAGAAACAATGTAGTGTCTGTCATACATATTATAAACTGGTCTTTATATGTATTAAAATTTTTCCATGTGAATGTAACCAATGATATCTGCGTCAATTTTCTTTTCTTCTTCCGTGACACGCACTTTTGTATAATTAGTTTTACACGAGTCTGTACCAGTCACTTATGGCGATCATGATAAATGCAAAGACAACCATATTTCTATTATACGGACTGATGGAACATTATTACTTATCTATGAGATTTTGATATGATCTATGAAAGTTCGTTAGTTTAGTAGATTCTTTAATTAAATTTATAAAGGCTTGTATCAGTATAAAAAGGTTGTCGTAAGGGGGCGAGAAATTTTTGATCACTCAAAAGCTGAACTTGAAACTTTCCTTTTCGCTAAATCGCACGTAAGTACGTGTGGTCGATTATTAAATGGATTCATCGTACATCGATCCCTTTCTATTTTTCCATCGGTCATTTTCATCGTGTAACACACAATTGTCTACGGTGATTACCAAGTCAAAGAAACGTTTCAAATTCGAACTTCAACTTAAGAAAATGCATGTCAGCGTTTTGTCACGTATTCATCGTGGTCTTCGTTCATGAAATAATTTCATTCGGATATTCGATACAGTGAATTTCACTTATCTGAGCTATCGCGCAATTCTCGATGCATTTCAAACAATTAGAGACCACTGTATCTTCGATATTGATTCCCATTGATAATTGTTAAGTTAGAAACAGCGATTCGATACTTATAGATCTATCGAAGTCACTTTCGCATACTGAAAATATAGAGGAAAAGGGTAATTGATATTTAAACCGGCGTTAATTCCATTAATTTAAAAGCTTGGTCCATGTCCATTTTGATAAGTACTTCTACGGTATCTAAAATTTATGTAAATGTCCGCAATTAATTGTGAAACAAGTGGAAATACTGATCATCCGTTAAAGCCTATTATCTTCTATTAAACAATCCGTGTTATCGTTCGTTCTGTTAGACATGGTATGCTTGCCATAAGTAGGTACAGCTGTGTTATGTTCCATGAAAATATTCTTTTTCTTTTCTTTAGTGCAGTCGGTTTTGGGCCTCGGATAAGACAACATACATAATCTTCGATCACTTAATTGTTCAGTGGCGCACTGTGGGATCAAATTATAGGCCTCTTAACAAGAGATAAATAGTAATCATGAAGTTGTAGAGATTTATAATAATCCGAATTTCGATGAAACTGATATTCGATGAAATCCCATTTTAATACGTAACGTAATGCTTAGTGTTTTTACAATATTATACTTTCTTTCTTCTTGATATATACCTTCTTAATACAAAATTATACGCACGTCTTATTACACAATTTAATTATTATATCGTACAGGATAACGAAAAATAGGTATTTGGTACTGAAAATTCGTTCAACGTTTCAAACTTGTATACTTCCATTTTTTGTGAAAACAATTAGACTGGCCCTGCCGCTGTGCCCAGATATTTATAAAGCTCTACAACTCGTAAACCAAGACCATGTACTCTGTATTTTTTGGGTATGTATTAAGTAGGTATAGGTAGACATTGTCTATGTACAATTGTAACAATGTTGCGTATGCCTACTTCTTGGCAATCCTAAGTAAAGCTTATGGTTTGAATAAACTTTTTTTTTTAGATAATTATGTCTTTAATAAGTAAGTAATAATTCTATTAGAAATTACAGTGCAGTATTTTGAACTGTTATTATCCTGCAGCCATTTACATATTAATATTTTCTAGTTTTTAAAGTATTTTCATTCATACAATGCTTCCTTGTATGTTTTGGTTCTGAGACGTAATTAAGATAATCATTTTTGTTCACTATTATATAACTGGCCAATAAGTATCTGCCACTTTTCTTATATTATTATATCTATTTATCATATATACAGATAATATACAATAGTCGCGGCTTACGATATAATTAATATTATTATCCTATTCTTCTTTTAATAATGTTATAGTAGTTTATACGAATAGAAACTTGACCGCATCTAATCCTTCAATGTGCGCTAGTGTTGCACACTGGAATATAAATACATTTTTATATAAAATTTGTATAATCTACATGAATCACTTTAAGTATATCTTCTCTTTTAATCACAAAAGATACAAATGTAATAACTACTACGCAAGCGGATGGGGCTATGGGCGGTGTTCACTCTGGCAGCAAGAGAATCGAAATGAATTTTCTATCGAGAACATTCCAACAGAAAGATATCTTTTTACTCGACCAATCATTTTCATTTACCCTTATGTTATCCGCATAGCCAATGTGAAGAAGTTTGATTTTCTCCTACTCGATAACGAAGAAGATTCGAATATTATAACGTTGCTTTTGTGAATCGAGTTATTAATGAACATTCGCAAAGATAAACTATAATGTAACTGGTTTTGGTGTATCCCCAGAGATCTCATCTATTAACTACGACTATTTTGCTTTGAAATATGTTTTTATTAGGAAACGAAAGTAGTTTTGTTGAAATAGATTTGTCGGATCGAATTTAGAAGAAGATACACCGTTCGCGACGTTACATAGGATCCAGTGTGAAGCCCGACGCCCTCGATTATTGTTTTTTCTTCATCTGTTGTTACTAATTATCTAAAGGAAAGGAACACTATATGCGCTATATCCATCAATAAGCAGGGTGGTTCACAACAGATGAACGCCTTATCTATTCTCAATTAAAACTTATTTACAAAAGTTACTGTACAATCGTAATTCTGTTGTGATGTAGGTCCATCATAGCCTTGGATGCGAGTAGACCGGTTTTTATTCGAGGTAAAGATCGTATTGCAGGGAATTTCTTTTTCTCTCTTCTCTTTCTGTTCGAAGCCTTTTTTTCGATAGTAGCACAGCACATTTTGTCAAGCAAATATTCCAAAATCATAAATCCGTTAAGAACCTTTACAACTTTCACGAAGGTACGCTAACGAGATAATTATATCTTTCATTTTCTACAGTTATACGTCGATATTGTGCAGATGTCGTGCAGGCTTGAGAAAGCCCCGTATTTTCGTGTAAAATTTCTGTAAATGTGCTATACGATCCGGTAGAAATTCAACGATGAAAAAGGGTGTGTTGGGTTTCCATCTATATATCGTAATTAACGTCCTCGGAATATCGTGTAAAAACTTATTTTCTGAATAAAGATCCGGACCAATGGGGCAATGTATATAAAATATATATGTTGTTGTATATAAGATTCGTTCGATCGTATCGCACACTTACTGTATCAAACAAACACGTTTGTAATCTTAAACCGTATGTAAAACCTCGTATGGAAAAAGATCGCTCTACATTTGGTATTAAAAAATTCGTATTTATATCGATTTGAACACAATTAATATAATTGTGGTACTCGGTTTGTGAGAATCAGTTCTGGAACATATGCCCGGCACAATGTTAGAACGCGACGCTATTGGAAACGAAAGATTCCCAATATATCAAGGACTAAAAAACGTAAACCGTGCAATAACATCTTTACAAACACAAGCACACCTAACGGCAGGCGTTGCTTCGTTTCCCTCCGCTATTTCAATTAAAAGTCAATCCTTTCACATATTATTTCTCTTCTTCTTCTTCTTCTTCGTTAAATCTAATAATATGCCCTAACTTCGTCAATAGGAATATTATATAATTAGAGCTAAGATTGTTTGTACCATTGAATTAGGTGAAAGCACCCACAGTGTGACCCCAATATACGCTTTCTCGAGTGTATCCTTCGCTACAAATACCTTCGGATTCTTCAATCGTATTTGTAGGAGAAGAATACTCAGAAACCTGTTAAATCGCTCTACTTTTCTCTCTCTCTTTAATTTTTCTCATGAATGTCAGGGTCGTGATTTGATTATTCCTCTAAAAGATTCTGCTTTGTATCTTTTATTCAAAAAGTGCCAATATATCATCGCTCGATGAGGGGTTTCCACTGCTAGCGCCACTGCTGGGAGGGGTATTCAGATCCGGTGGATCCAGATACGAAAGTAACTCCATCGGATCCACAACATTGTCTGGCAAGAGCTGCGAACAGAAATTAAGTATTATATACAAGTCGCTCGTACGGACGATTCGAACGTTCAACTTCGAACAGAAATGTTAGGAGTACTTACATTCAATGCTTCCTGACCCGTACCCTCTCCATCTATCACTGCAGCCGGATCGAAATTCAGATCCGAAGGTATGTCTGCAGTATCGTTATTTATGTTTGTACTCGTACTACCAGACGTGTTATGATTCCCTGTAGATTCCTGAGATGCAGGAGGAACACTAGGTGGACCGCTGTTGCCACCACCCGGTGTGTGAGGCGTGTGAGGGGTATGAGGTGTGTGCGGTGTATGGGGCATCTGCAACCAATGAAACAGTATTAATTACTACTTATTCGAGTTCGTGAATTTTTAACATATCTTTCTAATAAATCACTTTCGACTTTGTTGCATTCAAAACAGTATTACAATGTTCTAAAAATTTGTCGAATAAATATCCGCAGTCTAGTTACAAGACAGTGTATCGAATGAAATTAATTTACCTGATCGTTCAGCGACTTCTCCATAGCGTTAAGAGGATCCAGCGAGTTGACCGACTCGTTCAAGTGCGAAAGAGGTCCCGTCCCGTTCGAGTAATCGTTATTGGGGTTGGTATTCGTTCCAGAATTGATATCGAAGGATCCACCCGACGAATTCCTATGGTTAATGTTGTTGTTTGCGTATGTAGACGTTGTATTGTTCATCATAGAGCCGCTAACGATGCTACTCATGTCCGGTGGTATGTACGGGCTCATCGCTTGGTTCATATCCCAGTTGTTCATCGTCGGCATGTTCATACTTCCAGGTGACATTGCCTTGGTCATTCTCTTGCAGTCGCTTTCCTCTTCAGATTTAATACCGCTCATGTTCTTCGCTGGCTTCCAATTCGCCATCGAGTCTATCGTCACTTCCTCCACCTCCGCCGTGTTCAAAGTGTTCAGAATGCCCCACATGTATTGGTCAACCTCTAGACCTTCCAATTGCGCAGGTTTTCTGTAAAATATTCCCTGTTTAGTGTCACGACCTGATACGTATATTACCACAAAACTCCTATTTTCAGGTTTACAAAACGTAATTTGCATTATACAGAAGCATACAGCTGTGCATATAGCTATTTTCGTAAAGCTGCGACGGCTACATGCTGTCGAATAATGCAAATTATGCCTCTTAAACGTAAAAATAGGATTTTCAATGGTGATCGCGGCCTAGAATGACCTTTTATGTAGCGCTTTTGAATGATCAAGAAATGAGAATTAAATGAAATTGATAAACAGACTTACGTGCATACAGGACACCTCCAGGATCCTCTCTCACAATTTAGTTGTAGGTACGACTCCAAATCGAAGCATTGTATGTGCTTGCAATCGTGTCCTCTTGCTGGCAGTGTAATACGTTTAAAAGTGATAGGACATTTTAAAGATACCTGCAATAGAACGATAACATTAATCAGCGTGGTCCAATGTAGACAAATTGTAATAAATAGACTATGAAGTGATATCTAATATCTGGCAGCGAACAAGTCTCACCTTAAGTGCTGTTTGTTCCACCACATCCTTCTCCGACTGTATGCCATTATTCGAAATGGTGTTACTGAAGTTTCGTTTGATTTTAGTTATACAATGCTCCGCAGTGAGTAGCCTCTTGCGTAGCAATCCGTGGAGCACGCTTCGCACGCTCGGTCGATGGACTAATTGAAGCACGAACAGATGCGACTGCAAAAACCATACGAACGGTCAATTATGCAACTAATTGAATGATCAGACTGCAGATCTTTATGGAAAATAACAAAATGTTTGCATGACAAAAGAATTGCAAGACACAGGAGCGAAATAAAATTTTTTTTCTTCTTTTAATTATCTGTTCAAGCTGAAACCAATACGCTGATGTCTTTAACCCTCGTACGTTCTTCAGGGTGAAAATTCGCCTATTTACTATTTTTAAATGTTGACGTGATAAATGAAACAAAATTTATTAGTTTAAAGTGTGAAGCAAAAAAAATGGGTGAGAAAGTATCATAGAATCTTTTATGTAACTATTTCCGAGGAGCGTATTGGGGTTTAACCTCTTCGATATGTCGACTTAAATTTTGTCATAAATTCATAAAATCCGCAGTCTATTAATTAATAGACGCCAGTTCGCGACAAAGAGATGTTAAAGAGTTCTTACACAACAACACGCCGAGACGGTGATCTGTATCGTGTTCCTTCCCGGTTGACAGACGTCCTTCAGGTATAAGGGCTTGTGAGACGTTTTATTCTCACCACGATCGATCACCAACGGCGTGGCGTTCACAGACACTTGCACGCTCGCCGGCCAATTCGTGTTCATTTGCCTATCCTCATGGTGGAAACACTTGAGCTGTAGCTCGAGATCCGACCGCCACATCAACGTTTGGTGCACCGTCGACTTCAGCTGGAATACGTGATTGCTTACAGCCAAATTGTGTTCTAAACGGAAGGGTGGAAGAATGATGCCATCCCTCACAGGGAATGTTAATCTCAGCTCGTCGTCTTCTGTGAACAACAATCAACACATTAGCCATCTGTAACCCGAACTTTCACAGGCGGTTGACCCTTTGCAGACGAGGCTCTTCTACACCCATCCTCAAAGGGTCAAGACAGTGATGTCCTCAGAGGAAGTTCTTATTCTGCGTGCTACAAACTTCACCGTACACTTGGTGGTGACAACATCAAGATGTAGTAAACTCAATTGGACCAGATCAAAGGGTACACGTGAAGCTAAGCATATTTCAGAAGGATACCTGAAGATTTCTATGTCCTACTACCGAGACTTAGAACACTAGTCCTAGTATATCTTCAAGTACGCCACGCTAACAGGAAAGTACGAGAAATAGTTTGCGCACCAGTTCTTTGGACACCACTGATCTAAGTACAGACTGGCTAGAAGAGCAACTCACTTTGCATGTTAACCGGTGACTTCATCTCGTTGAAGTTGGGCTTGATATCAGGATTTGGACTAATGTAGGGGGGCATGCTGGTGGCTGGCGTGAGCGGAGGAGTTGGATTACCAGGGATAGGACTATGTTGGTAATTCAAACTCGCCGCGCCGCTCGTTCTCATCGCTGCGACGTCCTGTTGGTATTGACTGGTCGCTGCAGCACCGGCTCCATAAGAGGATGCTCCACCAGCGTATCCCGTGTTTGGTTGGTGACCGACGAATTGGTTGCCAACCGTGTTAGGACCCATACTAACTGGTATACCGTTGCTACCGTAGTATTGGTTGGTTGCCGCTTGTGCGGTGGTGTTGTACGAGGGCGCTGCTTGCCTCATGGTCGTACTTCGTATCATAGTGTTAGGCCCGAAACCAGCAGCCGTCGGGTTCATAGTTTGCATCGGCTGATACTGAGGCTGGAAGGTCGGCCTCGCTGCTGCCGCAGGATAGTTGGTCGGGTATTGCGACGTCGCCATGCCGTTGAAGTTAGGCTGCATCGCAGCCGGATTCGGTCCAGCGTACGGGCCTTGTTGTCTCTTCTGCGCCATGTGCATCGCGGGGTTAGGGTAGGGCGCTAATCTCCTCGGATAACCTTGGTGGGGCTGAGCCTGGAAATCGTAACGAGTCTTTCAGTTAACACTTTACCTACCGGAAGCCTATTAATAGGATTCTCAATAATTGTGCTGTATCAAAAGAAAGCATAGAAATTTTCTTTTACATTGCAATCTTAAATGAAATAATTAGATGAAGTTATTGAGAATGACTTGTTAGTTCACAATGACAATTGCTGTTACTATTGAAAGTTCCATTAAAAAGTTTTTAGCCATGTACCAGATTTTTCAAAATTATGCGTTAACTACTAATTATGTGTTAACGTTCCGAGAAACGTTCACGCTTTATCAACCGGATTTCATGTGATTTAATCGTGATTTCGAACCTACCTGCATGCTCATTTTGTTCATCTGCATGTTGTTAGGTCCCATCATATTGTTCATGCCCATGTTGCCCATGTTACTCATGGAGTTCATGGGCGTCATCGCGCTCATACTACTCATACCGTTCATACCTCCCATTGACATAGGATTCATCGAATTCATGCCATTCATACTGTTCATCGAATTCATGGAATTCATAGAGTGCATCGGGCTCATCGTGCCCATGCTATTGAAATTGCTCATCCCGACTGGCCCCATTCCGGCCATTGGTCCTCTTTGGGCATACCCTGCGTTGTACGTTTGGTGGGGTATTCCATGTTGGCTCTGCATCTGTAACAAGATCGGTTTCGATTACTACTCTCGTCAGAATCAGGAACGTGGCTTCAGGCCTGACTTTTCAGAAGGCAAGAGTCAGCCGAAGAAGCTGAAGTTGAAACGAATGATAACGATGACCTAACCCAGACCAAGAAGAAGCCGAAGAAGAAGCTGAAGAGGAAGAAGAAGCTGAAGAGGACGATGAAGAGAAGAATGATGAAGAGGAAGAGGAAGACGAGAAGAATAATGAGGAGGAAGAGGGTGGTAATCGTACCTGATTGAATTGCGAAGGGATGTCTTGGCGGTCCTGCATGGCCACCACGCTGGCTGTGGCGGTGGCCGTAGCGGTGGCAGCTGCCACCATCGCCGCGGCACTAAATGTCGAACCACCACCCCCGTTCTGGGGTGGCACCGTGCTATGATAGCCGGCTGATAACACGGGCTGCACCCCAACGCCGAGCGCCGCCGTTGTTGATGCTGTTCTTGCTGCCAATTTCGGGAAAAACGAAAACGCACGACTATCGCGCGGCTCAGGCGATTCTCCGCTAAACCGAGCTGCTGAAACAATCAAATCGAAAACACACATTACAAGTCTCGTTCCGACGATCGCACGAAATTAATATTACTAGTAAACATGTTATATCTTTCATAGAATTGTTTTATCAATCGGCCAGTTCGAAACGGTCCGGCGATAAACGAATTCAGTAACGGGCGAAAGACACGTCGATGCGAGCACCGTATAGATACCGCTTTGTAGGTCAAATTCGTGTTCGAACGGTTCCGTACGAGTAATCGATTGTATCGCTACGTTCTCTATTTTCTGCAGTGCAGCAATAATATACGACAGATACCCATGACTGCTGAATTATTCGAGAAGGTCGCCGGCTTAAATCGCGTCGACACGATACTATATTTTAATAGACATTTATTAACATATATCACAATTTATTAATCATTTCGATCGCTAATGATTTCAGCTGGGACATTCGAATTATCGGAGATTTCTCGAAAGAATTCAATGAACAAATGTAGGCAATTTTTATTTTAAATGATTCGATTTCTGATATAGAAATATTTTAGCGATTTCGAGTGTACGGTGATTATATTTCTTCATTTCGGATCAGTTTCGAGAATGTAGTTCGACGCAGGAAGTTGAGTAAGAAATACCGCTTTGTCGTGGCTTTTTATCGATATATCCAGGCCTGAATATTGTTCGTTCGAGTAGTATTCCCGTCTGTATCCCCGGCTCGAGAACACGCAAACCCCAAAAGACCGAAAGATAGACCGAACCCTGCGCCGTTCATATTCCCAGCTGGCCAAGGCCCCTATTGGTTTTCTGTGGGAAATGCACGTGCTCGCTATTCACACACCGTAGCTCTCTGCGCTCTATAATACCGTTCTGTTACAAACACCGCTTGCCGGCGTAATCGCGGCACGGGAATGCTCTCCATTCGATCATTTTCGACTTTTCTTTATGGAACAGAAATCCTGCACACGTCCTTCCACCACCCTCTGCGATTCTTACACAATTTACATTTTTATTTCATCTCGATTTCGAACTCAAACTTTTCTTCCCCTTGATCTTTCACAAATCAATGCGACTTTGATTATTGTAAGATTTTTTGTTAAAAAGATTCTAAATTTTAAATCAACTCAATCTTGGATCAACTTAATTTTCAATCGTTTCAATTTTAGATCAACTCAATTTTGGATCAACTTACTTTTTAGTCGCATCAATTTTTAATCAACTGAATTTTATCACAAAACGATTTCGACCGCTACAACATTTTTGATTGCTACAAGGATGATTTCTTCATAGTCTAAGTTCGACAGTAAAAATTCGAAAGTGCCTATTATCTGAGAAAATAGTTTCCAAAGGGCGTCACATGTTAATGCGAGATGGATTACAGGTTTCAAGGCTTAAATTGGTACTGCAGAATCTTTACAGACATAGTAAAACTCTGTTGAAGCCACGTGGTAACATAATCTCACGGTAGACACGCAGAGTTGCACTCTTTCACGTGATTTCGTGTTTCGTGGATCGTGTAGAGAACAATGGTCACCGTACACCCTTGTCCTCGGCAACTTCTTCCATAGTTCCGAGTAATTTTCTCTCGAGTCTCATCGGCTTCAACTTCAGCAGTCTCTACGTAACACAACATTCCCAGTATTCACAGTATTAGAAGTTCTAGCTTGCTCGAGCGTTAGTGTGCGTAGATCCGATAGCTGTTTAAAGATTAAAGAACTACCGAGCAGTCAACGTGACGAACGTTTGTATCTTTTTCAAGTCGGCAACAATTAAAGCCAAGAATCACGGTGAAAATCAGAAATCGTATAGGGGATTAATGGAGAATTAAAACTGTTTGTGAATTGATTTATTGTATCTTTGTACTTATATTTTGTAAATTTTCTTTACATATATAAATGTCGGTTTTCAACATCGTTCCCAGTCAAAATTTGACCTGTTCGATATCGAAGCAGTACGAGGTGCTTCGTACTGTCGCTGTATCTGGTATTGATTTTGCGATAATGCTAATGATAATCGAATACACGTGCACCAACCATCCACACTTTTTAGTCCAATTCTTAATTAAACTAGCGAAACGTAAAATATTAAAAAAATACATTGTATAACAAAGAACCTAATATTTGAGAATAAAATATAGAATAAATTAAATTAATTAGAACAAGATATATTCTCTCATCAATATTATATTAAATTGTTCTCCTAAATGACGTCTTCCAAAGTATCCATTTATAAACACCCCATAACTCTCACACAAGCGCATACATACACACACAGAGAGACGTATACAGCCGACAAACATAACGAAAACGTGTTCCACCACGACCGCCACATTGAATTCGACTGAGAGGCTATTATTCGGAATTTGTTTTTGTTCGATGCGCCATAATCGCGTCTCGAGGACACCGCGAGCGGAAAAGGCTCTCTTTCGTTCGCATAATAACTGCGAATTCTCTCTCCGTGAATTCTCGAAAAGAAAAATTATTAAGATCCACATGATCACACTTAATAATTAGACAGCGGACATAACTTCGAATAGTAAAAACATTAGAATAATTTCAAAACACCGTTCTATTATTTCCAACCTATTGAACACACTAAGAAAGACAATAAATTTCAATTTCACTCCAGTTTCTTGCAAATATAGACAGTAAAATTTTATTTTACATAGAGATCTGCTGTCCAATAATGATTGAAAATTGTCCAAGTCTGAATCTCGTGAAAAATGATCTCGTTGAAAGTACGCGTTGTTGGCCACATCCTAAATATCTTGGGAGTGGTTGGGCGAAATTTTCGAAACACCCAGTACATGTGTACAAACGTAACGTACTTACGTCCAGATATAGCTGGTATAGGGAGCATTTCGAAGGTTGACGTCATCCGCAGTCCCACCCCCTTTAAATTCGCATTGAATGCAACTCTCGGAGAGAAAAAACTGAGAGAGGGGCAGAGAGTGAGTAAGTGAGAGAGAGAGAGAAAGAGAGAGAAAAGAGAATCGATGAGAGAGGAGAGAAAGAGAGACAGAGAGCGAGAAGAAGACCCATGCCTTTTTCCCTCGGTCTCTCTGTTCTCCCTTCGCCCTTATCCGCATATTCCTTCCCCCTTTTCTGTCTTCCCCTGTGAAACAGCGTGTCCGGGGGCGGGGTTGGTCCCTTCTGTAAAGCTCGCAACGGGTTTCTATTCTCGGATGTCAATATTTCGTCAACTAGAGCCCACTCGGAACGCAACAAAAGCCTCTGGCCTGCACACAGCTTGCGCCTGTGCGGCTGCCGTTCCTGCTGCTGCTACTGCTAGCCTGGCGTGAGAGAAAGAAAGGAAAGAAAGGCTCGACAACGCGCGGCACCCGTGTTGTATCGTTTAGAAGAGGATGCAACGATCACGCTGAGTTCACGAGAAGAACAGTATACTCGGGCGCGAACAAGCTGGAGGGGGAAACGAATTCGAAGCGCGTTAAAACGACGTTTATTAATCCTCCACTGTTCCGAGTCCAAAGTATATTCACATTTCCTTAGGAAAATTCCGTGATTTTCTTACCGCGATGCTGTTGCTACTGTACCGCCTAAAATTAGTCCCGATACGTCTAGAATTCTTCGAGGAATTCTGACTTTGAAGAAATTCATTTCCTCGAGTGCGGTTGAGAGTTCATTAATTTATATTTATGTTCGTAATTTATTTCCTGAAGGGTCAATCGGGTTAATCTTTTCTTGCTTGTTTGCAAAACCGTGATCGAGACAGGACATTGTATAAATATTCGCAGACTGCGACGCTATAAGATATTGAAGAGGTATTGAATTACTGATAATGGAGCAGCGGCGTCCATAATATAACGTTCTTTTAAGAAATGTAACCGTAAGTGGGTCAATGCCGCTTTCGGAGACGCAGAAAGGAGAATCCGAGAGAGAGAGAGAGAAAGAGAGAGAGAGAGAAAGAGAGAGAGAGAGAGAGAGAGAGAGAGAGAGAGAGAGAGAGACTAACGATTCAGTGTATGTAGTATGTGCAGTGATGTATACTATTCATAACATGCATCTCGAACAATAAATCGAACCTTCAATCTCGTCTCTACAACCCCAATCCTTCGATGTTGAATCTTTACGGAAAATATACATTTTCTACCTGGATTGCAACAAACTGGAGAGAAATAGAAATTGAATTTTCTTCTAATATGTTCACTGTTTTAAATTTCACCTACTCGTTTTCGTCATAAATCCATCAAATCCGCTGTCTAATTATTACGCATGATCCGAATTTTCAATATCTCTTGCAATTGACTCGGACAATTTTTATAATGTTTAATCAATATATACGTGTATTGAGAATTGCTAAAGTAGTGTAGATTCTCCAAACGACTTTTGTGCGAGGTTTCCCGAAGCGTACGCAGTCGCGAGTGGTTTCGAAACCGTTCGCATATTCATGTGGACTAGCCCAAAGGCTATTTCCCTATTTACAGAAACCGAGGAGGCGACTAATACTGACGATGCGTGTCGAGGTGGAGGCGAATAATATCGAGCGAGGAATCCTTGTACGAGATAAAATGGGCCTCTCACGGTCGTTGCTTGTCGACGTATAATAGCCGCGTTCTCCTCGCTCGGTACACCGTGAACTCGCCTCTCTGAATCTCGCTTTAACAAATCCAGTTCCGATCATCGCCACCACCATTTTAACTCGGTGTTTCTGCAGAACGAGATAGCCGCGCCGACTCACTATAATCGTGCAGACAGCGGTCAAGGAAAATTGAAATCTCCGAATGATTCAAAGAAAATTGAAATCTTTCGCCGCGCCAACACTGTTTGTACTACAACCAAATGAATACAATAAACCGTGGATTTGATCAATTTATTAACGAGATTTCAAAGTCCTCGATAGTATGTTTTTTATATGACACTCTATATAATTTCTTCGATGTGATTGTACAGTATAAAAAGACGAGTTCAACGATTACAATGACCATACCATGACGATTATTTAATCTCGAGATATTCCTGTCTGAAAGGAACAAACCTAACTTACACCTTGCATTTCAGACACGAATATATTGAGATTGAATGATAGTAATGTCATTGTCATTATACTCGTTGAACTCGTATTTTCATGTTCTGCAACAATATCGAAGAAAATATATAGGGTATCGTAGAAGAATTCGAGGAAAATTGACATTTGAATGTTTTACGAATCGTGAAAATATGTGATAACCGATTTACTCGGTTTTTGTATCGAGATTCTTCGTTTACAATTCGAGAAAGTACAATCGTACGATATATTTCGAAGACGAAGTGAACTATCAGACCTGTTGAACCGGTCTAAACGCACCTTTAACGGAAGCAACGAGGAGACAGTGAACGTGCGCGGGAGTAACGAGGACAGGACACGGAGAACACGCCGGATGCCGATCGCAACACTTCACTAAAATCAGGACAACGAGAGAAGGAGGATGAGAACGAGGATTCGAGAGAGTCTCGGGACAGCGAGCATGCGATACGCAAACAAGAGCGTGTGTCCGAGGTCGACTCGAGGGAAAAACGTGGGAGGAGCTACTTCTCTTTCTCTCGAAAGAGACGTCGACGACAATATAGAAAGGAAGAAACAAAGGATCCAAACCCTCTGCATCTCTGTTGGTCTGTTGCATCGATATTTTCGGCGTGAATCGCGGAGAAACCGAAAATTCTGAATCGCGAGAATATGGGAACCGTGTTATGGTGACGCATCCTTACAAATTCTCGCTCTTTGTTGTATTCCGGAAGAAAGCAGTTAGTATGATCTTGAAAAGAATATGTGCTTCGTGTGGCAATATTTTATATTTATTTGAAAGTTTTCCCTTGAATCAATTGAAGATTTAAATCTGAATTTTTATATAGATTTTCGGATAGAATCTATATCGAATTCACCACGAAAGCAGTTAGGATGATCTTGAAAAGAATATGTGTTTCATGTGGCAATATTTTATATTTATTTGAAAATTTTCTCTTGAAACAATTGAAGATTTAAATCTGAAATTTTATATAGATTTTCGGATAGAATCTATATCGAATTCACCACGAATCTAGATTGATTATTGGACTGTGTGGGTCTTTATGATATGCTAGGACGTAATATAGAACATAACATACGACAGAATTTATAGTAATTTTAATTGATTTCAGATCTAAAATGGCTTCAACCACAGAAAATGCAAATTGCGTAAACATCCGCAGTCTAGTTATTAGTAGGTCTACTATAGAACGATACCGTAGATATATGGTACACGTGCCCTATAGATCATGTTTTATAGATCAGCGAAACATCCGAATTCATTGTCGTCTGAGACACCGAGCTATGTGCCTTCGAATTCAACGATACTCTAATTGCTTTGATATAAAATGAAATTAGCGTTACACAGTGAGGTTGATCGAATCGTCAAAATGATTTTGCTGATCTCCCGTGATCCACGATACTGTGCCAGAGAATAGAAAGCAGCGTAAAGAGCAAGTTACATAAAAATCAAGGTCACACATCCAGAAGCAAACCGAAGTTTCGAGTGGAGTTTGACACGTGCCTATTACCTAATGAGATCTCCGCGCCATTATCGTAAATATTTTCATTCTCAGTTGGTCATCCGTGATGACACCGATTCAAATTAGCCGACTAGACCAATAAGGAAAAAAAAAACGTCCGACATGCGCTGGTTCAACGTTGTACCGCAAACTCCGACGCATTTATGAATATTAACGAGCGCGGCACGTAATTTAACAATTCACGCCAGTCGATTCTCTTCTTATGCTGCAAATGCACGTGGCAAATTCGTTATTAGTTATACACAAAGCACAACGAAAGGATTAAATCGAATCGAATGGAAGACAGTAAAATCATTCAAAGTGTTTCAATATACCGATCAAATTATTTCCAGCGTTTCACTATTGTCGAGAAAAGGAATCTATATTAGCAACGTCAGGATAATTTAATGATAATAAAACAGAAGTTCGTATTTCGAAGAACACCTCATTTAAAAAATACTCGTCGACAAATAGTTAGTTAATGATCGAAGCTGTTTGCTGAAAATCACGGTGTCTCCGAGTAGGAAACATTCTGTTGGTCTCGAGACGAGCCCAACCTACTCGGGAATTTCTCTCTGGCTATGAGAAGATTCTGTCATTCGCAACAAACACTCGTGGCATTTCGAGGTGGATGGGATAGATTTTTCCCCGATGGAAAAGGTCGAACGACAGAACGACGACGTTGGATCTCGGATTCGCGACTTTTATTTTCGCCGGCGACTCGCCTAGCTTTCCAATGATTAATTTATTGCTTCCCCTACGTATCCTGGAGCAAGTCTGTTCTCTGTCACAACTGACGGATCATCGGGATCATCTTGTGACATTTAATCTCGCCGCATCCCATCGATGACGGAAATGTCTCCGAAAATTATTTATCTCTTAGATCGAACTGTCAGCAATGTACAAAATATCTCAGAGACATGTTTCTTCTCAAAGTACGTCTTTTCACCAGATTTTCAAGGTCACTTATGTTCTTCTTTGATAGTCTTGTAGGACACGATAAGACGAGTCCAACGAGTATAATCACCATACTATTATGATTATCCAGATCGAGATATTCCTTTTTGAAAGGAACCAACCTAATCAAAATCTTACTTTCAAACACGAATATCTCGAGATCGAATGATCGCAATGGTATGGTCATTATACTCGTTCAACTCGTCTTTGTATGCTCTACAAGAATATTGGGTGTCGTATAAAAAGGGTATCGATAACCTGGGAATGATTTAGGTGATCCAATTCATCAGAAACAACATGTATAAAAGTATGTAAGATTTCAGCTGCGATATTCAGACCGAAGGCCTTCGTTTCAGCGACGGTTTACGTGTTCGTTGATTAAGAAATTTAAACAAAGCCGGAGCGGTTCGAGGAATCGATAAGCGAACATGTCGAGAAACTTGAGATAGTGATGGCGGCTGTTCGAAGGTTTAACCAAACTCGGTTGTCGATGCACATACGTGTAGAAAAAAAATAATGTAGAATCGAATCTTCTAGTCGTTGCAGTTACCGATTGAATAATATGCAGTAATGTATGCAGTGCGTTCGAAGTAAAAATATTTTTGACTTGGTTCTCTCTTATTAATTCGAACGTGTTCGTCGGTGGAACACGTGCGGCGTATGTCATCCGTGTGTACACAAACGGAAATAACATCTGCCGTTCCGAAGAGCCCCGAAAACTGTGTAAGATTCCACCGTGGAAGCTCTTCCAGAGCTTCCGACAACTTCTTCCCCGTTTCGACGCGAACGAGGAAAGTTGCACAAAGAACGCTCGCCCACAATGGCGGCCCGATAATAACCGTAAACGTAAGCAGAAGAGAAATCTTTGCTCCGCGATGGCGACATTGTCGTTGGCATTTCTCGGTTGCGCCGACTCACTGGAGAACCCTAACGTTCGATTCTAATTGTCAATCTATGGTAAAAAAAAAAACGATTAACTGGAACGTATCGCAACAAAAGTTAAATGCTGTGCACTTTTTCTGGGAACTTTAATACGTAGTTAAATTATTCATTTTCGAAATTCATTTCCAAAATATTTGTTGAATCATGAATGAATAGAATATTGATTTTTTTTTATATTTTAGTGGGTCAATATCGCAGTGAAATAAAGAAGATATTGTTTTGTTGATGGACTCCCGTTGCGTTGCGAGACGGTAATTGAAGTAACACAGTAATTAAAATTATTAGAAGTATTGTTTGCACACTATGGTAAAACGATCGACAGAATTATTTGCAACGAACGCGAGTCAAGAACAAACAGATTATGCAACTGGACGATATACGTCTCGCATTGTCATTATATAAGGATCACAGTCCAATTCTGGAACAATAGTACGACAATTTAATAATTATGACTTATAATATACATACGTGACTGTGCATAAACGCCGAAGCGTCGCAAAATCGTTTTGTAACAAACCTCGGCGATCGGTGTCACGTTACAGCTGCACGAGGTGCACTAGGCGTGTACCTTGTGCAATTTGAAGATTCGCAATTTCTGCTTTCGACATCGTATATATTTTTATATAAGCTTACGATTTTATTTAATACTCTTAATTGTTGTTATCTTCGATCTCTAATAATTCTCTTACTTTAAAATTGTACAATTTTTTGTCAAAAGTGCATAAGATTTGCAGTCTACTGATGAGTAAAAATTGTACGTTCGTGTAACGATGATTGCTTTATTATATTATATATTATTTAATATAAAAATGATCTGTTTGTTTCGCATGCAACAAAAGTGGACAGGATTCGACAAATTAAAACTAGCCTCACGAGGACAACTGTATTCCTGTAGGTTACATCACGCGTGCTTCCGAATATCTTGAAATATGGCGGAAGTAATTTATCAATGATTCAGAGGTCGCGTAATATCCGCCATATTCATGTTTTGTTCTACGATGTGTGTCAATACGGTTTGAAATTGCTTTTTTCGAGGACAATAAAAAGATGTGTACACATTACCGCGAGCTGACCTAAACGCACCGGATGAAAGCCCCGATCGAAAACAAAATATTGTCATCCTGTTAAAAATTGTTCCCATACTTCGTTTAAAATAGAGAGTAGCTGTTTTCGCTCATCTGGCGATTCTAATCAGACCGAATTAGGGGTGGAGAACTATCGATGGTACCACTAGTCCTAATATGTATTATATTGGGTTAGGAAGAAAGTAATTTCAGTATTTTCAGGCGATATAGAGCCTAATTTTTTATTCAACCAATGAACTTTAATGAATAAGATATTTCCCCTATTGTTCGATGATCTTCTGCCAAGAAGAATAAATAAGAATATATTTAATTGATTAAAGTTCATCGGTTGAATAAAGAAATTCGGTTTTACTTCACCTTAAAATACCGAAATTACTTTCTTGCCAACCCAATAGTTCACGGAAGGATTAAAGTTCCTTCCTGGAACGCAGCAATGAAATCCAAATCTTTGGTTGCCGTAATCAAAAGCGTTATCGACGAAGCTGATAAACTGTTATACTAGCTCCGAGAAATTAGTATTATCGAAGTTACATTCACGGAATTATGCCTCTCGTATGTGCTGAGCGTTCATTACGTCTGAACAAATTTCTTACGAATTTATACAAATTCTAAACTGATTTCTGAAAATGTCTTCAGATTGAAAACTGCAGAGCAAGCCTAATCGCCGCGTACTTAGTTGTTTCAATGTCGAAATCAGCGGATTGTTGCTCGGCAGTTTGCGTCACGCTGATTTTTGAACCGCGAATAAATCTAGAGGATGCATTTGCCAGCGAATAAAAGAGGCGTGCACGCGAACGAGAAGGCTCGTCCCGTCAAGGATTCGGAGAAAGTTGTGTTCCAGGGCGTTGATTGGCGGATGACGAAATCACGGAAGCCGCTGGCCAATCATTGCTCTGGAAACTTTCCCAGAACACTTAAACCCTTTGACCGTTACATAAATATCATCCGATCCGGCGTTGTTACAGCAACGCGCGAGATAAAGGGAACTTCGGGCGACAACAATTCGTTGTTGTTGCTCTCTCCCACGTAAACTGTACACTGACGCTCAAAAGTATCCGTGACGTATCACTTTCTTCATCGTCTAACAATAGATCCAGTAATCTCGTTTATACTATCACGTTCGAACAAATTTTCGACTTATCGCATATCACTCTCTCCACGAATTTTTTCAGTTTTAATAATTAAGACATTTTGATTTAAATATGTTCTTGCAGCTGATTCGCAAATTATAATTAATCAGTGCCAAATAATAACATTGTTAGCATTTTTCCGAAGCATAGTTCATAATTAATTAATATTGTTAACACAACTGTTAATATAATCATTAGACTGCGGATCTTTATGGAAAATAATAATATTCTGTATTGATTGTGGGGAGCAGGAATCAAATAAAAATTGATTTCATCCCTTAATGACTTTGTTACGTTAGAGACAACATTACTGACTAATTTCTTCATAAATGCATAGAGATCCGCAGTCTAATAATGATACTCGGTATTATTAGATAAATACTGATAGGAGAATTGACAGATGAACGTCGCTGAAATTTATGTTGGAAATATTCAAACAATTATGGCCGCGTTCATACTTTTGCGCGACAGTGTACGACAAAGCACGTAACGGCGCTCGCGAAAGCCAACCGGCGACGATCTCCTGTAGAAAGCACGTTAGAGAACTATAGAGAATGATCGTTTCCGATCGTGACCGAGTCGCCGACGATTTTCAGGCTATGGACGCGCTCCAAAGCAACTGAAAAGTGTTCCAACTTTCTTCTGGAATCGCTCGAGAATTAAACGAGAGGATCTCGGAATTGTTGCACTCGTTTTTTCCCCCGAAAACTGTGTCATCATACAGCGAACTTATTCTCTTAACCTTTTGCATCCGGATAAATTCAACGATCACAACATTGTAAATACAGACTCCGGATGTTTATGCAAAATAAAAGATTTGTGCATCGATTTCAAGGCACAGGAGCTACTATATCAATTTATATCTTTCATTAATAATTTTCATGCAGTGAAAATAATATATTAACACTATATTGCCCAAAAGCAGTCATTTTGACTGCTTGGGAAATTTTAAATAATCAAATGTCTCTTATTATTGAATTGAGTAAATTTCTTATATGACCAGTTCGGATCTGTATTGAAATAACAGTTTTCATTTTTTTTCGTATACCGTCACATGATAACATACAAGTACATGATAAATTGTCGATTTAAGCGTATACTTGAAGTTACAGTTGCTTAAAAAGCTAAAGTAGTACTTGTTATTCGAATCTTTATGCAGTGATACTTGTTCAAACAAGTTGTTCTAACAAATTTTTTTATTGTTAATATTTACTAATAACTTGTTATATAACTGTAAATAATATAAAAAATATTAAAAATTAATTTTAAACAAATTTCTTTACACATTAATTATTCTTTCACAATGCAGTCATTTTGACTGCCTTTGGGCAATATAGGTATATACTAAGTTTTAGTCTTTCTATAGTGTTAATACTCTGACAGTTCATTAATGTGTTCACTGTTTTAAATGCGTAGAATCCGGAGTCTAATTATAAAAATCGATACACCCTCGACAGAAAATGCAAAATATGGCCGGCGTCCGGTCAGTTATTGGTCAGTCCGACGAGGATTAATGTTTGCGAGCTATTTAACCGAAACAATGGCCGAGGTTCGACGAGGAAGCAATTTATTAGGAACTAGAAAGGAACGCTGGAAATCACCTTATTACCGGTGAAATCGAGACAATTGTTGCAAACTGTAATGTATGTATGTACGGTGTCTCGAAAGACATACTTTCCTCCGGTGTTCATTTATAGTTCGACGCCGTTACAATACCACTACAGCCGTGGTACCTATGCGTGTATAAAACCTGGAAACAAGGAAGAGAGAACAACAAGCATAGACGGTAAGTTGTGTGGAGGTTCTCGTGGAAAATTTTGATACAATTTCTACACGCCGGTAACCCGAAGTGTGTCAGGGTTAAATGGGAAGCCATCAACGAGTCGCTTTGACTGGAAATATTTTTCACCGTTGTGTACACAGAAGACTGTATTTTACCAGGATCATCGATATTTTTTTTATACGACACCTTATATATTTCCTTCGATATTCTCGTAGAGCATGAAAATACGAGTCGAACGAGTACCATGAACGCGCTATCACGATCGTTCACTCTCGAGATAATCCCGTCTAAATAATACTTTAATACAAACAGGAATTAGACCAAAAATATCTCGAGATTGAACGATCATGATTGCGTGTTCATGGTACTCGTTGGACTCGTCTCTTCATGCTCTACGAGAATATCGAAGAGTATATATTGCCGAGTGTTTTGTAAATTTGTATAAACATTCTTCTTGCAACATCGAATAAACTGCTTCGATCCTCAGAAAGTTTTAGCTGGTGCATTTACAGGAAAAGTGTGAACAGGTTAATAATGCATAACGTTGTGAACGAAGCGAGCAAGGTCGTTGCTTATGGAAGGCAGACTAACATCAGCTGTAACAAGTTCTGTTGTTCGTTAGCTCCTACTATCAGCTGTCATTGACAGCATGCGGGAATTTCGTGCGCATGCTCCCGCGTAACACGTTCGAAACACGCGCGGGAAGTCGTTCGTTGGCGAACGTCGATATAAACGCTTTCTCATCGAGGCAAACTTCTTTCGTAGATAACAGCTTTTTATCAGACAAAAAATGCTCGGATAATACTCGGTCGAGCGACACTTGTTTTCCTTTGTGAATTTGAATGACTAAACCGTTCAACACAAAGAACCGCAATACTCTCGACGGTTACCGAGAAACTGTAAATATATTCGTAGATTATTTATTATGCTCGAGGGCTTCGGTCAAGGCGTTCTCCCTTCGCGGGATCTTTATTTAACGCGTCGCAATTAATCACTTTCCTCGGCCGGTCGTGGGATATAATTATTCTCGCCGCTTTTATCTGGACGAAAGCTTTGGAAACCCGGGAGGACTTTGTAATCCGGAATAATTAATGCAAAAGGGTAGGTGGAAATATAGTGACGCTCGCGATATATATTTAAACGGCCGTTTCCGCGCACGTGCGAACATGCCCGCGATTATTTGAAATTAACGAGCGTACAGCTGTAATGGAGAACGTGCGAAAACACCGAGATCGTATCAAACTATGCGAAGCAGCCTGCACATACATTGTTCGATAGACGGTTTTATCATTTCTCGATACCGCATTTATTCTATTTATTATGGATGCTAGTGGTTTACCGTTAAATTTAACCGAATAATTTTTCTTATAAAATTCTAGTTGTAACTTTCGACGACATTCGCCGTATAACACCGATGAACTATAAAGGGTTAGCGCATTACCGTATCTTCGAACAGCGAAATAAATCACGAACGCGTTATCGTCACGGTGACGATTAATCTTTCCAGCGGAAACTCGGTATACAATGTGTCTACGGTTATCACCGAACCATGAAGGAACTGTTCCGCGTTAGATTTCTTATAGCAGTCGCGTTTTAGACGCAGTATACATGTATATTCATAGCGCGGGGAACAGGTCGACTAATGTATACACCGCGAATGACAGTTAATAGTTTACTGCCTTCGTGGATAAGGTGGCAGTCGACCTTGCTGACCTGTCGTGCGTTATTACGCTAATTAGCGCATCACACCTGCAATTCAAATGATTTTCATTCTACGTGTCTTCACCCTTCGATCTAGTCGCTTTTAATCATTAGTTAATTCGTTAGAACATTATTCGTGGTATTGATATGTAAAATTATGAAATGATTCAAATATTTTCATTACGCATAGAAATTAGTAACATTATGATGAACATAAAATGTCGACATTGTTATAATAAACAAATCAGTTTGAAGAGCGTTCCCGTTGAAGTTCCTGATTCGCGGAGAAACGACACAATCTGATAGCGTAGCATAATTTCCGCGAGCGCCACGGAGGCGTGCGTTAGCGCAATCTAGACATAGTTAGGAATATCGACGTTCTTGCCCCGGCGTTTGACATAAGTACACGGAATGAAGTTAGACGGACGGTGCTTTAAGCGGTATAGTGTGCACACACATGCGCATTAGATCATCCCACCCGCACGCAACAGTGAAACGACTGATAGGGATACGAAAGGTACCGCATCGTGTCGTGCTTTTCACAATTACTCGCAATCCTTATCGGTTCAATCGATCATTTTCTCGAAAAAGAAACGCCACTTCTGCGTATAATCTTCGATCGCCGCGCGACACTCACGGAAGGTGTTCGGATGTGGGGTTGTAAGATCCCTACTTTGACGTCATATACACACCAACACGAACAACGCATGTCATAATCCATTGCATAGTGTGCTGTCAGGCTATGACATGCACGTACAAGGTGTTTTAACGAAATTGGGATCGTTTTACGAAAATTAAATTACTAGTACATTTTTCTTTATACACGACACCCTATATGTTCTCTTCGATATTCTCGTAGAACATGAGAAGACGAGTTCAACGAGTACCATGAACGTACTATTACGGTCATTCAATCTCTAGATATTCCTGGTCTAATTACTGTTTATATTAAAGTATGATTTAGACAGGATTATCTCGAGACTGAATGATTGTGATAGTGCGTTCATGGTACTCGTTGAACTCGTCTTTTTATGCACTACAATAATATCGAAAAGAAATCACTATCTTCCGATTTAAAAAATGCCAACAACCTTAAAACAAACAGCTTACCACCAATGTCCGTTGCAGCACGTTAGGTGCTCGCGAGAACAGCGTATGCAGATGCAGAAAAATGGTTCCGGTTCTCCGAATGATTTAAAATTGCCGCTTTGATTCGCGCGCCGGCCGAGGAGACACACGGTTCCGAGACCTCATTATGCAACGGACAATTATGAAAATTTAATTACGCCTCACCTTGAGCACGCGTGCGGGAATATAATGTCCGAAGGCTGCTCCATTGTCGTCGGACCGCGCGAGAGCGTCACGAGCGACCGCTTCGCGCCGGCAAAACAAACGTTTCATAATCCAGCGGATTCCGTCGCGTGTAAACCAATCGTTTTGCGCAAGCAATACGTTGCTGGGGCCGTGTGTCTTCGAGGAACAGAGAGTACCGCGCCTGCGAAACTTTTTCTTGCTTGCCTGGCGATTTCAACGGTCAGCGAAAACGCTCGACTTCGTTCCATTACGCCTCGAGAACGTACAAATTATTAAATGCATTCCGAAGCGTGACAAAATGAAAAGCTGAACGTCGAACTACGAAAGAAAAATAAAAATGGAAGTCGTGTTAAAAGGAAGACTAGTGTTTGTTCAGTTTCCCAAAATGGCGGCAGAAGAGAGAGAGGGGGAGAGAGAGAGAGAGAGAGAGAGAGAGAGAGAGAGAGAGAGAGAGAGAGAGAGAGAGAGAGAGAGAGAGAGTAGCATTTTTCTACGTGCCAGCACTCCCAAGGTGAATTTATAACGTGTCGCTACGTCTGACATAATTCTTTGTCAGTTCCGAGGCGTCTGTCCGTCGTCCTTGACAAACGGGTACCCTCGCTCCACAAGCACCGGAGTGCGCAATCAAAGATGACGATATTATTTCTGACTCGTTGATATTTGCCAATTTGGTAAATAGCGGTGTGTGTATCGGCGAACAAGGTTCTACCAAAAACTTGATAGCCGTGCTAGGTTCGAACACTACGGCCCTCTTGTTACGCTCTAGCCCTCCTAGCCCTTCGAGGATTCCTTGAAACATGAAAAACTTCTACGAATTGACTAAACCAAACAATAGAATTCTTCATCGAACTCATTCAATTATTCACGACTTCAGGAATTACATACGGCGACGTCCGCGAAAGGCTAAGAAATCTTTAGATAATTTCAGGATTGTACGAAAAAAAGAATGATGACTCTGAGACGCCACTGAAAATTGCTCTATCATTATTCGAAATACCATTTACGTTATTAAATATATCGGTATCTAATCAATAGACGGTGAATGTTCATGCAAATTTGATGAGATTGGAATTAAATAAAATCTTCAGTGGCCTTTGCAAGAAATCCATCGAATTAATACGTTCCAGAATATTTCTGGTAAATTTTCAAATGTCATAGATGCATAAAGATCCGCGGTCTACTAATTAATTACTAATCATTTACATATTTTACGAGGTCACTTATACCGATTTCATAAAATTTCAAAAATCATCGAATAGTTCGAGTGGAATGGGTTGAAAGAAAGAAGTAGAATGGTTAGAGAATAGTATGCAGAGCCGCTAGTGAGGTTATATGAATCGGCAAGCCGACCTCATTTATTTGTGGATAAGGGCAAAGTGTGCGCGCAGCAGCATGTCTCTCCTGGTGCATATCCCCCACCAGTTAACTGACCGGGTGATTCCCCCCGAGGTAATACGTCCCTGGGAAGCTCACGGTATGCGCCATCGAGTGTACGCTTATTTTAACAAACCTATTTCTGATATTGTGCCACCGCGAAAGAGACGGGGGCCTGTATCGAGATTAGAAGGCTTTCGACGAAACCGATTTACTCGGAGAGACGCAATAAACGCGTCGCTCCGTCCATGCTGACCAGAAATCAACGACGAACTGCGTTCTTCTACGACTGTGTGTTCTCTGCACGGGCACACGTTCGTTCAACAAATGCCCCCTACTTCCTTCCCACACCCTTCCCACGAGAGAGCGCGCGCTGGAAACAGTATGTTTCTGTCTCGATGGCGTTAGGTGAAAGCTCGACACAGAGTCCACAGAGTTCATAGAAGTAGCGCTGGACAGCTACGGGGGTGGGGGCGAGAGACGCTCGACTGTCGATGCAATAGGCTCGATACGACTTCGGAATTCCGAAAATAGCATACCCCGGAATCGATAACGCTACCACCGAAATTTCTGCCGTCACAGAAATCGCATAAACTTGTCAATTCTCTGCATATCCACCCCTCCATCCTCGGAAATACAAACGAATCCTTCATAAAAAAAAATCGATGGAGACCGCTCTCTACTGTACACTGCTATATATTATTATTAAACTGTTGATCTTTATGCATTTATAGCAAGATTAAGTAGATGAAATTTAAAATTGTTGAAAATTGAAGATGTCAATATTTCTCTTCTATTAAAATCATTTAGGGAAGAAATAACGTTCGATTTAGTTTCTACGCCTTGCGAATTGATGCAAACAATTTTTATGTTTTAACTGAACCGATTGAAATTTTCGAGGGAACTCGTTTTATTATGTTTCATTCATCTTGAACCGGTACTGGACATTTTTCTGAACTATAGTGTGGGTCAGAGTAGACCCAGGCATCGGAGGGTTCAGCAATTTGTTTCCAGGAAGAAATTCTTTGAAAAATCTTATTCCTAAATAAACTTATGAAAACATTTGAACAAAAGGTTAGTTTAGAACTTAATATTAATATAAAACAGATTCTCGATACCCAAACGAATGATCTGCGAATTAATAGTAAAATATTCGCCAGTTGACAGTCTTCGATATTATTCGAGCCAATAAATCGCCACAATTTCGAGTGCGAACAATAAGTACTGATTCCGGCAATATTCGAGTCTGCACAACGGCACCAGCAACAACCTTGATTCGCGAGCGATGTGGGTCACGGAAGAAAGGCGTAATATTTCGATGAAATTAAAATTTCTCAATGCCGTCAGAATTGAACGTATTCCGAGGCATCGGCGAAAACACAGCGAGAATATTATCGCGTTTTACACAGCGTGGAGATCGAGGCGCCGCAAGGCTGGTAGTTCGCAGCTACCGCATAAATGTCAAGGGATCCTGACACAGTTTTTCTAGGCGCCAACTTATTAGCCAGGGTGTCTATCGTTTCGTGTATACCTTCAATATAAAAATGTTTTTTTGGTAAACTATCGGTAGATAGTGCGCGTACCAGCGAGTCGGTGTATAACTCGCCGATAAACGATTAGATACCGCAGCACTGCTTATTGCGCGTTTAACATTGCCAAGATTATCTCAGCCCGAAGAAAACGTATACCGTACACACCGTGCGCGATATGGTGGAGCGATTCGATTCAAATTCGCGTCGATTGCCCGCTCCGCGGCTAACCTTGTCTCGTCTTTGTATTTTTGTGCCGACCGATAACGACGTCAGTGACAATGTCAGACCGATTATCGTCACGCCGAGCCAGATAAGAATTCAACGCCGAACGGGGAAAGGTAACGATTGCTAAATCGTTTCTATGACGCGATTTCTCGGGTTAACCGCGTATACACGAAGCTTCGATGTTTCTCGAAGTACAATTTCAGAGTAACGAGTTACGAGAGTCTACAACAGTTTCACGTAGAATCTACAAGTCTACATAGTTCCATAGCATCGACAAGTCTGCATAGTTCTGCAGGGAAGCTAATTTAATCATTTAAGAGTCTGCACAGTCCTCATAAAGAATCTATAAGAACACACGACAGTGTTTAACTCCAACAGCTACCAACTATCAAAATTGACTGATGCGTTCATAGTATTATAAAAATAACAAAGATTCAATTTATTTCTTATTTTATAAAAAGATATATTAAATAAAATACCACGAGAACAACTGTAAAATTTTAACGAATGTCAAATGGTGACAAATGGCTTGACAAATAAAAAATTTAAAATGGCTCAGTTGACCCCTCGTGATACGAGTTTAGCGTTAAACGGACGATTCTATTTACAATAAATTCCTGATTGTCTTCGGCTTTTTGTGTACATGGTAGGTCACTGCAGTGTAATCGCGTGTATTTTTACCGCGACCGGTTCGTAGTTGTTTGGTAGTCGGCTATAGGTAGCTGTTACACATAAAGGTGTTAATACACCGAGGATAACACGTCCCGCGACCCTACGGGGCGATCGAAGATTACAGTGGACGTGACTTTCCGACTTGTTTTCGTGTCTGCGAGAGAGTCTCTCCCTCTCTGTTCCTTCGTCGTTCTCTTTCTCTAACCGGGGATCGGATCGAGAAACGAGCAACACGGAGTGACACATCTTTAGAACAATCACCCGTTGTGAAAGCGCCTTACCGGTTCGAGTGTACTGCAGCGTAATATAACGAGCAGGCCTCGGCTCGAGAAATCGAGAACCTTTCTGCAAGCGGTACATACGTCACAGAGAGTTGTAATCTCACAATCGTCGTCTCTACGTATCCGATATATTCCGATAATTGAATGTATAAAGCCCGGTACACGACAACGGATCTGTAAACGGTGTCACAAAATTCTATATCACGGTAACCATAGCACGATTCTACTCCCCCGATTTACTCGAAAACGAAGTACGGAAAACACCCCGCAAAATTGACCTTGAACGTGAAGAACAAGGTAAAAGAAAAAAGCAGAGTTTCTCTTTTCAAGATTGAAAAATCTTCGAGAAAACAATTTCTATGCTCACAATTATCAAAAATCATATCGATAGGCTTTCGGTAGGTACAACGTTGAAAAAAAATGGTTTTTTTTTCAAGGTTCCTCGTGTCATTTTCCGACACCCTGTACATCGACTGATACGCGATAATGTACTGACGATCGTGTATACGGTAATTTTAACGCGCGGCGCCGCAACTCCGTTTCAAAGAAATGTGCAAGCGCGCCTAATCGAATCCGTAGTATGTATTTCCGACCGCAATTCCGGTTACGCACGTTAAAAAACGTACGTGTGGTATTCGGGCCTAAGGGGTGTACGGTCGAGGGGTAAATAAATATATCGGTTCACTGTTTCGATGGGTCGATTCGATTTGTCGAGCGGAACAATCAAATCGGTGGCACGAACAGGGTCGAACGTCACTCAGGGTGTAATCGTTTAAGAAAACGCACTGGCACTTACCTAAAGTACGACACAAAAGCGCATTATCCTGATGAGACACAGGGTCCACGGTTATAATCCAATCCTCCTCGGACGAATGAAGACGAAGAAAATAAAAAGAAGAAGATCACTAGGGTATCACACTAGCAACGACGTGCACACTTCCCCGCGTCCACGGAATAATCTGTCTCCGTAAATCGTCATCGTCCGTCAGGACGACGAGCACGTTCACCACGCTGCTTGGCACTGCGACGCCTTCGTCTATTCATCACCTCGTCATAACGACGGCAAAACGAGTGAGAGAACCAGAGAGAGGCTCCGGCAACGGGAACGCGCGCGTAACGACGACGATCCGATGTTGCACGCGCGTGACGCGCCGTTAGAGAGGGTAGGACTCTCGCGGCGGACGGACAGACGGGACGGACGACCGGTGTCCTTGCGCGTAGCAGCCTCTACAATCTTTATCGTAGCCTCTACGTTGCTCCCGATGATGTTGTACGATCCCCGGATTCAGTCAAAAATCGTCAACACAAAACCTATCCATATCCGTACTCTCTCTCCCCGATTACAGTGATCGTCCGTTTCTTTTCTTATTTTGCCGTCCACACACACAGGCACGCACACACACACCAACAAAAGAAAAAGGAGAACCGATGTACGACGACGACGGAATCAATTATAATAAAACGGGTTCTCTTTTGTTTTATTTAATTCGAGCCGACGATTTGCGAAAAACATTCGAACGTGTGCGTGTATGAAAGAGAGAGAGAGAGAGAGAGTTTAGTGAGAAAGAGAGAGAGAGAGAGGATTGTGTCGCGTGGATGGTCGTCGTCGTCGACGATGCTCAGAGCGAGAGAGCGTCCTCTCGGTATTCGCGGACGGCTGACTCTGACTGCTCGGCTGACTGACTACTCCGCGCCGGGTAGCATTGGCCCCGCTAAACGGTTGAAAGTAATACTGTCTAGTGAGAGGCTGTTGGGGCCAACATCGGTCTTCCTCTCTCCCCAACGTTTCTCTCTTTCCCTCTCTTTCTCTCCGTCTCACTACTCTGGTTCCGCGCGCTCTCTATCGTCCGGTGTGTGTATACGCGGCGCACGGTGTGTACGGCGTGTGTCCCTGTCCGTCGATTCGTCGTCACGATCGTGTATCACTACACGCGCGAGCGTACGTTGGTGATAGTGAGAACGGCGTGTGTCCATGTATTGGTAATACAAGACAGCGCAACGGGTACGATCCGATGTGTTGGTAAGCCGCGCGAGATCGACGAGGAAGATTGTGTGCGTGCGCGTTGGTATCGAACACGGACGCGACTGAGCGTCCTGGTGTGATAGGTCGAGGGACACGGGTGGGAGTAAAGGTACACGCGCGCACGTACACAAGCGCAGGCGCACACGAACGCCATCTAGCAGCAGCGCGACACTCGCACCCGACGCACTAACACAAGTTAACGTAGCGGGACGCGTGTGCCAGAGACGCGAAATGGTGGGGGTATACGAGCGTCAACGGACAAGGGGTTGGAGGGGAGGATGCGGTTCGTTTGAGTGGTGGGGGGGAGACGAGTAGAACCGACAACGACCGAACAGAGACCGAGAGAAGGACGCGCAGGGGTTGGGTGGGGTGAGAAACGACGAAGCCCGAGCTTAGGCGAGGGGTCGCTCCTCTGGCCGAGGGGTTGTCGTGCCGGTGGGGAGGTTTGACCTGAGCTAGTTCCCCTCCATTCAATCCACGGCCACAATATCGGTTATAGCGAGCCACTGTTGCCAGATTGTGCGCCTCGGCGGCGACGGTGGCGGCGTGTGGGTGGAGCCACGCGATAGAGGGAAAAGGTCCCCCCTGTAACAAGCGTCCTCTCTCGCTCTCTCTCTCTCTCTTGCTCGCTCTTTATCTTTCTCTAGTCCTCGTGCATACTGCTCGATCCGAGAAACGAGCACGTCTGTGTCTGTTTCTCTCTCGCTACCACCATGCATTCTCTCTCATTCCCCCCCTTTTTCGATCCTCTTTTTCTCCGTTCTTCCTTTCCGCCAGCACTACCCGACGACTGGAAGTCTGTCTCTCTTCATACAATGGCGTCCTCCGTCTTCCGTTCGCGGCTGCTCCCGCGCTGTTGTTGTCGCTACCGGGACGCACGCAGACCCCTTCGAATCCAAGGTGCATGTGGCATTTCTACGTGCGCCGCCCGGAACTTATGTGCCAACGGTATGCGTGCCTCGATGGCGATAGTACTATAGCGACCGGCATATACTCCACTGCCGAGCCACTGCGACCGGGATGTTCGACGCGATCTTGTTCCGAAGATCGATTAGCTACAGGGAAATTAGCGGACTACTTGCTCTGCTGGGAATCTTAACCCCTCGCACCATCGCGAGCACGAATCCGTCATTCGCGTTTCGAAATCTGCTAGGCTGCCTGTCCCTGTTCATGTCCTTCGTGGCTTGTTCAGCTGCGAAATATAGCTTGGACAAATAACGTGCACATTATTATGCAACTGGTCTAATTCCTTGTAATCAGAAACGGGTGAATAAATTAATTAAAGATAAATAACGTACATTCGCTACATACGAAACATAATTAAGGACCGCCCGCAATTTGTTAATAATAAATGTCGGAACAATTCGGCAGCCATTAGCTAGCTTCTGATAGACGACCGTACCACGACCCCATCGATTTCTACCCCCACAATCGAAATTCTCCGTTGATTCGTAGGGTTCCGAAGAATCTGCAAGCTTATGATATTCATACGACGCCGTTGACCATTCCGTTAATTCGTTTCGAAGTGTTTTTCAACGGTTTCGGGCGTATTGGGAATGTCGAAACGGGATTTCACGTTTAAGAGCTGTCCGTCGCGCGTGTCTGCGCACATGTACATACCACGGTCCGCAAACAGATAGGTTCACGGCGTTATTTCTGCGTGTTCGTCCCTGCCGATGAATACGAAGTTGCTCTTCGAGTCCTCGTTACGTGTCACGGATGTTTAGAATGATACGTCTCTCTGTGTATGTTTCAGACAATCACGGTCATCTGGAGTGTCCCTCCTGCGTCTCAGCCTCGAAAGATCGGTCGCGACGTTGCCTCTCCGGAGGTTGCGAACGTATCGGTGAACGTACATGCAAGTTATAACGAAATCGAACTATAAATTCTATAAAAATTCTTTATTAACACTGAATCTACCATTATCGGTCAAATCACCGGTTTTATATCGAATTTTCCCTCTACAATTATGAAATTATCGAAATAATGAAGTTGCTCGCATGGAAATCGATTCGATAAATTTCTTTATCAAAGTACATGTTGTAACAAAAACTGTACGGGATTCAAATAGCTTTGTCATTTTTGTAAGCTAAAACATTCGAATCACTTTTGGTTTAATCGTTAGATGCAGAAAGCCATTTTTACTTTGCAATTCAGGCAGCTAATTCGTAGTGTAATACTTGAAATTTCAAAATTCCCGCGCTCACTCGACGACCTGTGCGCCCTCTGCTTCTTCCACTTGCTCACTTCCGTTTGTACCCTTACGAAAGGCAACAAGTGTGCAATATAAGATTATCGTACAAGCCTGATCCCTAAAATCTCGGCTGAGGCGTGGGAGAAACGCAAAGCAGTAAAAGTATTAAACGAATTTGAAACTACAGTTGTGTTGTATCGAAGCTGATAAACCTATTAGGCGAGGAAATGAATTTTTCTTGTGCAGATAGAATTAAGAATGATTTTTTGTTCGGTGGAAGATGAGGAAGGGCTCGGTGACAATTATGCGTAAAAATTACAGCTCCGCAGCGTGGCAAACGTAGAACTATAGTACTTTGTCGTTGCATCGAGAGCGAAAGGGCCCTCATCCTTGCACACCACTCCAACCATCCCACGCCTAAATCCGTGCCTGGGAGTCGTTACATTCTGTCTCGTTCGCTCCTCGACCAGGATTGTTCATCGTCTCCCTTCGGTTAAAATCGCCCTTTCTTTTTCCTGCCCTGTGCATTTTCTCTGTTGCACTTCGAAACGCACGCGCGGCTCTCTCACGACCGCACCACGAGTTACCCAGTGGCGTCACCACAACTTCACTAAAATTGCAAAGGTATCGTTCAATCATTCGAGCAACCAACAGATCAGCATTTCCCTTCATCCCTAATATTCCACAATCCTCACAAAAAAGTATCTGCGTGGAAAATTCTCCAGTGCTTTCGAATACAGCGAGTTCGGATAATCGAGGCTCCACTTAATCGTGGTTCACGCCGCTAAATACCACGTGTGATCTTTCACCTTCAATTTGAGACCTCGATCGTCCCAAAATTGCTTCGGGAACACATTCTACAGTCGTCTCGAAGAACTCTGACAATTTCATCCGACCTAGTTCGGATAGTCGAGATTCTACTAAATCGTGGATTGAACAAGCAAATACGAACCGAACTGCATCGTGTGAGGTATCATTTTAATCGGAGAAATGTCACGAATGCGTCGGCGAAATTTGCAGAAGAAAAATGTTTAAAAATAAAGTAGTTATATCATTAAATTACTATTGGCACGGTTGAATTTTAATGTTCATACACATATAAGAACCCGTTTTATACATATTATTCTGATGTCGAGTCGTACTCGACAAAGGAATGTAAAGGGTTAATAATGTAAAGAATATTTTGAATAATGGTACGGCTGAGGGTTGAAGAGCTTGCTTATAATCGAGAAATTATCGTCGATTTCTGCGCTGAATGGTTGGCCACAGTCTTGGCCGAGCGAACTTTCAAGACGCGCTGTGTTGCTTCGGTTTTGCTCGCTCATTGTGTCCCCCGTGATTTTTCCGTCATAAACGATTTTACAGAGGCCACCGAGCCACTGCTGACGTATCTATTTGGAAATCCGGGAATTTCACCGAACAGATAAAGGAAGAGCTACCTTGGAAGACGCACCGCCCCGTACTTAAGGGTCGCGACAGGTAGGAAAAACGAGTGTACCGTTACAACCCAGCCGAAACAAAGATTGCCAGGTCTCTCGGACTCCGAACTGGGGAAATTTTCGACAACTGAACGGAATTCCTGACTACCATTCGTCTCCGATCGCTATGCTTCCTTTCCTTCTCGAAAATACATTTCCTATATAATTACTCTTGCACCGAAAATATCTCCGTTGTTTTTAGTAATTACGAAAAAATGCTTCAGGCAGAAATTGTTCGGTTGTGTGGGGCAGTTATTGTCACGAAGAGGTTTTTTCCTATAGGTTGTTTATTAAGGGAACGACGTATTTTTTATTATTATAACATTAAATATTCTATAGGTCGAACAAACGTTTAATTAATAATAATAATAATAATAATAATTGCTTTATTTTCTGCCTTACAGCTAAGAAAATGTGACTTGGTTTACATTAACCTATTTATACAAAACTATCTTATTTCAGATATTCGTTCCATGCCTTCTCTCATTCATTTCTATATCTCACACATTCCTACCCTGGTCTACTCTTTTAGTATCCTAATTATCACTAACCCGCTTAATTCTATACTTATTGCTTCCCTCCCTACAAACGTTTAATTTTCGAGTTAAAATAGCTCCGAGTGCAGTTTATGATAAAGTCTATATAAAATTCACTAGTAGACTGCGGATCTTTGTGCAGTCATGACTTCTGAAAATTTAAAGAAAAATGTTGGCATATAATATTCGACGGAATTTACTACCACTGAAAATTAATATTTTATTTGGTTATTCGTTCTTAAAATTCCTGTAGAAAAATTGCAGATAAAAATTCGCAGTCTACCACTCGATTACTAAACATTTTGGTATTGTAGGAGGTGTTATACTATATATTAGTATCTATGATATTTTAAAAATCGTAGAGAATGGAAATATTTCAGTATATTCGAAATATGCGAGTGCAAAGGGTTAAAACACTGGTTGTATGTTTACTATTGACCGGTGGGAAAACGCTAGGCTCCTCGGTGGCTCTATAATGACTCCCTTCTGTTCGATGATCGGCAGGACGTGTATCGTGTCCGACGATTACGCGATCGGAGACATGGATGAACGATGATTCGCCGGTCGCACATTGTGCGCAGCACGGGATTATCGTAATTTGACTTTTATACTGGCTGGTGACGTTCACCGGTTAGGTTGCTCGGAGTAATCTTCAATCCGGTTGCGAGAGTGAAACGAATCATTAACTAAAATCGATTATATCGTACTCTTCTTCTTTTCGCCGAGTGGCGGTCGATTTATTCTTCTTGACCGCAAATGTCAGCAGAAAGATTTCTTGAACAATGAAAAATTCGCGAACATTTTTCCCGGAAATGGCGGTTGAACGTAAGGACACGATGGTTATGACTCAGTCACAAGTTTTACCGCCGTCATTTTGCTGTGGATGACGGAAAAATTGTAGCACGTTGGATTTTAATGAAAAAATATGTTGTCAGATCCTGGGAATCTGGATGGAACTAGTAGAATGTCGTCTGAACACAATCAGAATGGTTAATTACCAAGAGGAGGGGGTCCTTACTTCGACAATCTCAATAAGTTGAATTAATATTTGAAACGACGCGTAGTATTCTGAAGAAAGAACCTTCGAATTTGTATACGTCCCAACGTTGGGACTTCTCCGAGCTGCTAATCTGTTTATGAAAGGAACTGGAGCTTATCTTACGATAACAAACATCAGACTCAGAGGAGTCAGCAAGCGTACGTTTGAGATCGATAGCTATGATCGTATTCGGCTCATTCTACATTTCGTAATACACATAAATATCGTATCGAGACAGCGGGTCTTCATGCGAAATAAACATTGTCTGGCCGGAGTGAAACTGGAATTTATTTTCATTACGAATAATGGTACAGGAAATTTTCAGTGGCGACACTGAGTCGCCACTCGTCTGCTAAGGGTTGGCATCTCCATTTACAGAAGAATAAGAGTCACGAAGTTTCGGACAAGCTTACCCACAGATACCAGAACGGTACAACTTATTTCGTGGGAACTGTGTCAAATTGTCAGGAGGGACGGAGGAGGGTTAATAAGATTGAGAATAAATATTGCTTAAAATCCGGCGTCTATCGGCAAACAATTTATTTAGCATACTGCGAACGTTGATCGAGTCTGTTGAGAATTTGAGAACCTGTGGTAATTACAAAAGCAAGAGAGACTTGAAGCCCACAGGTAGTGGAACATTGGTTCTGGGTGCTAGTTGGACTAAGGAAAGGCCGAATTGCAGCCACAGGTAAGCACCGATGGGGTCGTTGGAGGTGTCCGCGCGGTTTATGACCGTAGGACTCTTTTCATACCTTCCAGCCACCTGCGCCTCGAGGCAGGCTTGGTTTTCCCAATTTTTCGGACGGTCACCGGCGACGTTACGGTTCGAAAGTGGTATTTCTTTATACGCGGACAAGAACCGTCTAAAAATGGCGTACAGGAGAAACTAACGCCCGTAGCGCAAGGATGCAGGAAAACTGAAGAAAACGTACACCGGCAGCAGCTCGGCGCGCGCGATTAGCCTCGAGTATCAAATCGCTCGTAGCGAAAGACCATTTAAGGCTTCGTACCATAAGCAATACCTCTCGGTGATGAAACTCTATCTGCAATCGCGGTGGACTGAAGCGATTAACGTATTAGAAGGTTTAACTCGATCGGTCAAACAGTTCGCGGCAAAAGGAGTTTCCTCCGGGCGATTGTTGCCACTGTTTGTTTCCAGCTCTCCTCTTTCTTTCCATTACAAACACTCGGATTATTAATTCTTAAATTAATGTTTTCGCCGCAACAGTTTCGATCAATTTTTAATCAATTAGCTATTTTGCAAATATGCCAGACGTTTCGGTTCTAGTTTGAACCTGTATCAAAGGTAAATTGCGTCTAAAAAACCAGGAAAATATATATATATATATATATATATATATATATAATGAAAAGTATGTAATACACATGGATTGAAGATGAAGAAAATTTTAATACATACTTGCTATTAATTTTAATTATGCAATTTAACCATTGAACTGAGTTGATTTGAATTGTATGAGACAGTGATTGGAAATGTACTGCGGTCAAAGTGATCTTTAGGACAAAGCAAAGAACCAAAAACATGGAAAAACTGACATACCTAGACACATTACTCTGAACATAATGATCAACGTTTTTTTTAATTAGATAGTAGCAATTAGAGAGTAGCCATTTTGGATGCTGAAATCAATTAAAATCGTACTAAACTCTGTTGTATTTTATATCCTAGCAGTGTTTGATCATTTTCAAAAGTCATAATTGCATAAAGTAATTAGTGAAATTCAGAATTTAGAGGAACTAGCAAGGAATTGAATCTTGTTCACGATTATGGTTAGTGCCGGCGCGGCGTGATTTGTGTGCGAACTGGGCAACAGCACAGGGCCCCGGCACATTCGTAGGAAAATATAGTGGCGGCCCTGATTAATGTAATAGTGGAAGAAAATCTCAGCTGTTTCTCTGAACCGTGTTTCCACATTTTCGACTCTCTGCGTCACTCGGTCAGACACGTGTTAACCGCAAGACGTTCAAGCTGAAATTATAATGTCACCTGCTTGGATGACACAAGCTCTCCGATGTCGGAGGTTCCCGGGGAAGATGGCGTTTTACAGCAAAACGTAGAGATATACGTTATTCGTAGAACGCCTAGTGATTCCGAGCGTTAGTCGAGCACTGCTCGTGGAGAACGGTCTGTCGCGTCTAGCGCCGCAGTTCCGCGTTAATTATGCATTCAGAAATCTTCCTTTGTCATATCACCGCGAGAGAAAAGAAACGACCGGTTGCGTAACCGGCGTGTCACATGTTCGACGCGTTATCATCGGCGTACGTCAGTCTTTCCGCGAGAGATAATACTCTGGGAAGAGACAATTCGCCTATGGAGTTCCAAAGACGTACATATACGTCCTCGTAGGATTATTAATATATTTTACAGACGAACATACGCAAGAGATTCACGTTAATCGTTCAATTAGGTTTACTTTGGACGACGTAAACTCGATAATTCGTAAACTTGAAAACTCGATTCGATTAGGGTAAACTGTACAATGATTGTCACCCTAAGACAAAATCGTAATAAAAATCTTTTTATTTTTTTTGAAATGTCTAAACGAGCTTAACTTTCTATTATTATAAGCTAACAGAGATTTTTCAGCAAAATCAAACAGTTTTACGAGTCCTAAATCTTTTATTATAAAATATATATAGTGAGTAACAATCGTGAGACGAATAGTACAGTCATATGTGGAACTCCGTTATGAAAACTTACAACGTTGCTTTTAAATGTGAATAAGAAACAATAAAAAAAAACAGATTTTCTATACTAGAAATTCTTAATATTTGCTGTTTAAATCAAAAGCGCCAATAACTACTGTAATGCTAGCAATAGTACAGTTTACCCTATTATAGCAACGATCTCTATGTTTTTCTTCGATATTATTGTAGAGCACGAAAAGACGAATCCAACGACTACGATGACCATACGGTTTCGATCATTCAATCTCGAGATATTCGTGTCTGAAGAGAACAAACCAAAATTTCCCTAAAGAAACTTTTCCTCTCGAAAACAAATACTTGGAGGATATACAATCGAGACCATATGGTCGTTGTAGTCGTCGAACTGGTATTTCCAAGCCCTACAAGAATATCGAAGAGAAATACAAGGTTTCTATTGGAAGCAGTTAAAAATGTTTACACCAAAGCTATATTTTATAATATCTCGAGATTGAATGATCGTAATGGTATGTTCATGGTACTCGTTGGACTCGTCTTTCCAAGGGCCGCAAGAATGTCGAAGAATGTATTAGGGTGTGATATGAAAAGACGATACTCATACCTCTTAAAATAGCGAACGGATCTTAAAGGAAATGGCTTTGTGCGCCGTTTAGGCTCGCGTTCGCGCTCGCGCGTTTCTTCGTCGTTTAAACTATCCTGGTGGCTACCGAATCAGTGGAACTTTTCCCGCCTCCCCCTCTTCGTTGTCTGCCGACCGGTGAACGATAATTAAGGCTTAGCTAATCACGACGTCCGATTGCTGAAATCTCCTCCGCGGCGATTTCGCGCGGCAGCAGCAGGTTTCCCGCGACACAGCCAATCCCTTTTCTGCGAACCCGGTCCCGGCCGATCGGGGTCGCAAAATTTCCATTTTATTGCAAAACCTGGCCTGGCGATCCCGGAGGGCAGCCGCGCGTTCGCGCAAGCTGCTCGCTTTTACGAGCCCGGCACTGACCTCTGACACGCCGGGATGCGACGCGCCGTGATCATTCTGCTGTCCTACGTTCGCCCAACTTCGCCTGGGAAAAGCCACGTTCGCACCTACAGCGCCGGACAGCGCACGTACAGGATGATGCGGCGGTGACGTGGCCCTCAGTTATACATTTAAGAAAAATTGTTCTACCCCGAAGAAACCTTTTCTTCTTCGGTAACTTCGTCAAGCTGCAAAATAATATTTTCAATTCGTTCGAATCGCAACACGTTCTTGTCTTGAAATACATCAAATTCGCGTTAAGTTAAACTCACGAAAACCATCCTGTAAACAGGAGCCAAGTTACTATGGCCAAGTTCGTTAGCTTAGAAATACCTGTTGCTATACTGAAAAAAGCGTTTGTACAAATTAGTTTAAAAGAGCGATATTTAATTTTTAAATAGTTACATGGAGAGCTAAATTATTTAAACTTAACCGCTGCCTAACACCTTTTATGTCCATTGGTTTAAAATAATTTAGATCGGAACGGTATGTTCATTATACTCGTTGGATTCGTCTTTTTGCGATCTACAGGAATATCGACGAGAACATATAGGGTGTCGTGGAAAAACAACTACCGACGAGCTTTAAATATGGATTATGCGTCTACTTATTGGTGAGACGCGCTAAGGTGCAACGTGGGGATTAGTATTAAAGGGAATCTGTCGAGGATAATTTTCCAGCGACGCGTAGTTTCATCTCGGGAAAATATCAACCGAAATGAAAAAACTTCGCGGATCCCTCGGACGGAGGGATGCAGTAGCACTTAACCTTTGGCACGAGCGGCGAATCTGCATCGGACTGCAGCGGCCGCGTGCGCCCTCTTCTAGCCGAATCGATATTCTCCCAGTAATGCAGGTAATTTATTGCTTAACACTCTGATTACCATGTGAATAACGGGTGGTACGCGGATAACTATGCTCGTGTCGGCATGCTCGCGCACCACTGCCCGTCGCGTCGCATAAATTCATTCGGAAAATGCGCGCCCGCGCGCGTTCGAGTATCACGAGACGAGACAATCGAGTGGGAGAAAGAGTATTTTCAAAAATGACGAAATTATGCCAAGTTTTTGCGTAATGGGTATTTTTTTTTTCAACGACTCGTCTGTCGGGTCTGTCAGGCTCGGTTTATCGACGGTCTCGATCGCTAGATCGTATCGATCTCGCTGTTTTCAAACCGACAGATTAACCGTATCGTCCGAAACGGTTATCGGACGACCAATCAGCCTGCGACGTGCTCGTCCTTTTGTTCACCTAGCATTTTTCTTTATTGCACGGTGCATATGTTTGCTTCCTGGTGCCAGGAATTTTTACGATGCTGCAAGTGCTTGTATCTATTCTTCGGTTTGCTGTAAGTAGGGTCTTCATGCAAAATAGAAATTGTCTGCATCGATTGCAAGGAATAGAAACTATATAGAATGTTATTTCTTGCCTGAATGATTTTAACCCTTAGCACTCGAGACTGTGACTCTGAGTGACTCTGAGTCACCACTAAAAATTGTTTACATTATTAAATATGCTGGGATCTAACTAATTATTAAACATTTCCTAATTACCCTAGATAGGAAGACAAGTTTAATTTTTGAAGTAAAATAGCTCCGAGTACAAAGGGTTAATAGAGGAGGAATCATATATTGACATCTTCAGTTTTTTACAATATTTCACATCGCTAACGTTTATTTTCAACTTCTTCAAAAAATGCAAGATTAGGATTTAACGTCCACCATTTATAATAATTTCATTTATTAATTGTAAGCTGTAATTTAAGTTACATGTATATGATATTGTATACTTATGTTACATCTATATGTATAATATGATGTATGTTATATAAACCAAACAAGGTTTACGGTCTTAATAAATAAATAAATAAATATTAAATTTCATCCGAATTTTGCTATGAATGCGTAAAGATCCGCAGACTGTTCATGTACAGTATACAGTATACGAAAGTTGGTATAGAAGCACGGAAAGGTGTTCGAGATCCCGACACGTGTTGTGGGTCACCGCAGACCCTGGCATCGTCGTGAAAGAATCAATGTTTCACGTGACAAGAGTTTAGTAGTTTCAATAGACAGATGTACAGTAGATTTTAATGCCAATAACGAACACGGCCGGTCTTCAGCAAAATGTCGCCGCCGTTGCATCAGGTTCCCGTCAATCGATGGCAAGGTTGTTCTGGGGAAGTTGTTGAGGGCGACGGACTTATACGGTAGGAAGTTATACTTGACCTGCAATTTTCATAACGCGCGAGCGTTCTAGGCGTTCATCCTTTCTACAATGTTCGTCTATCCATGATCGGTTGTGCCCACACGCGTTAAATCGGCTCGCGCGAATCATAAATCACTGTCGGAATATTTACCATTTTACAGGCCACCATTGATAAGACTTTGCAAGTATTTCCTCTTATGCCATTACCTACCACCATTTGTAACAGCTCTCGCTGTTAGGCTAGGCTGGTTAACTAGACCGTGGATCTTAATGCGAAATAAAAATTGTCAATTGCGAGACACGGCAGCCATTCATCAGTTCCAACGATCTCGAGAAACTAAAATCACTTGTCCAGTATGTTATTATGAATTATTGAACTCTGGATGTTTATGGATTTGCAACAAAAAAAAAACGAGTAAGCGTAATTCAAAACAATGAAAATATTAATAGACTTCGAGAGCATTAATATACATATTATTTTCACCACGTTAAAATTATTAAGGAAGAATATAAATTTATATTTACCTACTGTGTCTTGTAATTCATGCACAAACCTCTTATTTTGCATAAACATCCGGAGTCCAATGATTATTAACGTGTATTTCGTTCTCTGATTTGAACCGGATCAAAGAAACATTGCAAGTCGAAGATAACGCAACAGTGTCTATAAATTCTTTTCCAGTTTCGTATCTGACCTATTCTTTCGCGTTAACAAAGCAACATCCTTTATGCCCCAGACCGTTTTCCCATCGTCTTCCAGCCGATCTGTCGAGCCTCAATATTCTATTCCGACGGTGGCCCATCGGGACAAATAATTATGCATAGCTGCATTGTCGTCGGCGCCCAGGAGCCGAGTAATCGGTGCATCGTAATTGGATCGTGTATCGCACGAGCCGTCGAGCGGATTCGAGAAACGTGGACTAATTGGGGGGATTCCCTGTTTCTGCCGTTTTTAATAACCGGCTCGAGCAGATTTTCGTCGGATCACTGACACGACACCAGCTTGTACGTGACGTGTCGCGAGTGAAACGCTCGCTGAAAAACCGGAACGAAATTCTGTTCGCCGCAGCGAAATGTCCGCTAATTAGTACGAATCTGAATTAGACGTTAGTTCATTTCGCTGTTACGACACGACTTGAAATTTCTTTCGGAACCTACACGATCCTATCACAAAGTGTGATCTACCACCTTCAATTTGAGACCTCGATCGTCCCAAAAATCCTACGGGAACCCAGTCGAATAATCGTCTGAAAAATCTCTGAGAATTTCGGCCGACCTAGTTCGGATAGTCGAGATTCTACTAAATCGTGGATTGAACAAGCAAATACAAACCGAACTGCACCGTGTGGAGTATCCTTTTAATCGGAGAAATGTCATGAGTATGTTTCTGAAAGTGTCGCAAAGAAATGATTCGAAACAGGGAGGTGCTATCGTGAAATTAGTATCGTCTCGTCTACGTCGAAGTTTTGTCAGTTGATATTCTTTTATTATTATTATTTATTATTATTTATTATAGATGGGCTGAAGCCCTTTTACATGAGTGTTTACAATATCAAAGAAAAGAAAAAAAAAGAGAAAGATACAAGACTACTCGTGTAATAACAAAGAAAAGACATGCACAAAAAGAAAAATTTAATAATGGTACAATCCATATGGTATTATCATATGATCCTGCGTAGTTGCATTTGAAAATTTTGTAAAGAATCAATGAAAAAATCAATACGATTCTAAATAGTGCATGATTTTGTAATAATGCGATTCATTGGATTAATTAATCCATAAGTAGATTTCGCTTTAAGTGTTTGAAAACCCGCTCTTGTTCTCAGTTCACGTTCCAGTACATAAAAATTGATTTGCGCAAGTAGAGAGGAACAATCAATATGATTATTAATTAAATGAAAAATAAAGCTCTGGTCGGATACTATTCTTCGAGCAGATAATGGTTTTAGGTTCATTGTAGTTATTATTGCGGAGTAATCATGATCAAAGAATGACATTGGATTATATAGCTTATACGAGCAAAACCTGAGTTTATGCTGCACTCTCTCGAGCATGATTCGACATCTACGTTTACGTAAACAGAACCGTCAGATTAGGATTTGTATTCCCACTTTTTCCCCTTCTACGTCTCCGTCCCAACGTCACGTGACTGATATGGTGGTGCATCAGAGAAGGGGTAACGTTTTCCCCTCGATTCGTGCTTCCTCCCCTGATCTGGCGACTCTGCTCCAGTGACGAGGGATGGTACTCTCTCAGCTTTTATTTCTCAGCTATCCCATCGTCTCTATCGATTTAATTAACGCCGTTCTCTGGGATAACGATGAGCTTGCGAATCGAAGACCCGCATTGTTGGCCCAGTGTTTCCCTCCACGAAATTTCCTCGTCCCAAGAATCCTCTTGTAACCTGTCTCCCCCGGAGACCGTCATTTTTCTCTCGCTCGTTTGCGTCATCGGCTGATTTATTAATTCCACTCCGGCCCGACACACACCGACTGTTTCGCGCAAAAAGAATTGCTTTGCCGAAATGATTTTTTCATCCTCCTCCTTCGGTATAGCTCGGCTCTCGTTCGTTTCTCTCCTCGCAGCCCTTTCGATTCCACCCTCCTACCCCCCTCCGAAACGCAATTTCCGTCCGCGAGCAATTGCTATCATTTTCTTGTTTCGGCCCCCGTGCTCTCGCTCGGTATTTTGCGCGGTCGCAAACCCAGACTTTCCGCACGGTTTTTCGAATTCAAATTGCCAGCCGTCGATCGATGCTTCGAATTAATGCGTCCGGTATTATGATTGCTTATCAACGGATTTTGCATTCGTGACAATAACGCGCAACTCAATATAGGAGGAACATCAAAACAGTTTTAGGAATGTTGCAGATACTTTTAATGAATTTTCTTCTTTTTGGCAATTTATTAGGAGCCTTATCTGATTAACCCTCATCCGTTCCTCGTGTCAATTTGATACAGTTTTCCCGAAATAAATTATACTGTTCTGTTATTTTTTGGTAAATTTTCCGAAACTTTGTGTGACTTTTATTTTTTCAATGCGGAACACATAATCGAGGAACCTAAGTTGTGAATGTTAATTCATCAATTTGACTAAAAAATATCAAAATATTGTTTATTTAGTATTATTGTGTCAATTTGACACCGAGGGACAAATTCAGTTCGTGAAATGAGGGACGGATGAGGGTTAAAATGGGTTGGTGTTATATGTCTTCTGTTAACAATTTTGATAAAATAATAAGACTGTACTCTCAAATTCTTCTGATGTTTTCACCGTTTCTTCTTTTATTAATTGCTATCATAAAATAATAAAATATGCTGTGCAGAAACGACTGTAAACAGTGCTGTTAACCGAGTGCTCGATTATAGTACTGTCAACTCGAAGATTTTTGTAAACTCACGAAGCTCAACAGTTTAGCTACCAATCACAAAGTTGTCGAAGTAGTTATGAACTGGCTACGTTTTTCTATACTTTTGATGGCGGTGGATCATCAGACTGTAGTTGCGAAACAGAAGAAAATTACACCTGTGCTATTCTCCTCTATAACTTGTATCGTCTGCAAAGTAAGTGGGAGGTTCGAAAAATGTGTGGTTTTCAGGAATTCTTGTAAAGATAACTGATCAGTGAAAAAGTTCTAGTGTTTTGCAGCGATGTCGACACAACTGTTGACTTGATTGTCAATTTTTCTCAGAACGAAATATTAGAAAATGGCGTGGTCATGGGTTACTTTAACCCAGACTATCTCGAGTATCTAAAAATGTGTGGTTTTTAGGAATTTTTTAAAGAACGTGTTTCGTCTTTGGCACTGGCAGAGGAGGGGGTAACTTTCTCCCCTGAATTCGTCCTCCCTCATCTGGCTACTCGGAGACGTAAAAAGCAACGGGTGGAGGGTGTTTGACCGCAGAATAAAATGAAGAGCGAGAGAGCGATGGGGTGGTGGGAAATTGATCACTAATGAAAAAATTCTGCGGACAAGATAATAGAACCAAATGATTTTGTGGATATTGCACGGGTCTACCTAAGTACACCGTGCAGATAAACACGCGTTCACCCCGTGTAAAAGCCCCGGCTCGTGAAATAGGGGATGTTTAGCAGCCAAGGGATGATTCAAGCACCCAGCCACCCGACTGGCTCCCATTCCCTAAGTTGCGAGCTGTCCATTCAACTGGCGCTGCTAGGGCCGCCTTTCAAAGTGGACTGTCTTTGTTCTAGTTATGGTTGTACACACACGTCTATAACAGTTCTGTAACCATCAACGGGAGGAAGACTTGATTGGCCGATGGAAACCTCTTCCTATCAATCTGCGAACTTATCATTCCTGCGTTCCGACCACTTCTAACTTATAATTAGACTTATCTTCGATCGAAGTAGCACAGCTGCATAAATTTATTCAATAATAAACTTTTCTCGATAATTTTAGTGGCTCGATCATCTCCAATTATTTTCTGCATAAATTCCAACGGGATTCTCACGCGTCCGTACTCACGGTCAAAGTGACCGGCTGTGCTATTTTTCTCACAATTATTGAAATTATAAGAACTTATCGAAATTATAATATATTTACAATTGTTAGAACAACCGAACGAAAATCGTTTTTATCTTCCCGGAACATGGTTGTTCATTGCGGGATGTCCATTGAATCATTTTCACATCAGTCCCGGAGACAGCAACAATTTCCAAGAAAACAGAGCATCCGGCGATCTCGAAGACAATGCTTTCCAAGAAAGATGCTCCCCTGGAATCACGGATCTTCGGGCGGATAGAATGGTTGACGTTCGAGACGCGTCTTGTAACTTCGACTTCGCGAAGACAACGGCTCGAAGTACAAGGCAAACAGGCCATAGCGTAGGAAGAGGAAGCATCTAATCCCTTCGCTACCCTTTCGAATGTATATATATATATATATACATACACAGATCCGCGAATAAAGCGGAAAAAGTAAAAGGAAGCAGAAGAAGAAGAAGAAGAAGAAGGCGGATGGATTCCGTCGTGGAAAAGTATATGGCGGGTAGAAAGCACGGAACTTTTCCAAGAAATGGTAGAGCACTGGTCTCTGGAGCGAGATGACGAATGGAAAAGCCTTCAGGACGACGAGGATACTGAATAGGAAGTTAGAAAGAGGGAGAGAGATAGATGCGGCTCGAGCAGAGGAGAGGAAGAGAGAGAGAGAGAGAGAGAGAGAGAGAGAGAGAGTAGAAAATGGCTTAGAGAGACGAGAGGAATGCGATTTGGGCGAAGCAGAAGGGAAAGAGGGTTTACTGGAAAAGGAGCTGGTCTCTCTCTCTCTGCTTGGGGGTGTCCGGGAGAGAGAAAACAGTATGAACTGGAGGGATGAAGTGGGACAAGGACGGATGGAGAGGGATGAAGAGAGTAAAAGCAGAGGAATAGGTATGAAGAGGGATAGAGTGCTGTAGAGAGTAGAAGACAGAGCTACAGGGACAAAGAGAGTAAAAGACGGAGCTACAGGGGTGCAGAGAGTAAAAGACAAAGCGATAGGGATGAAGAGAGATACGGGGCTGAAGAGAGTACAGGAGACGAATAGGGAACTGAGGAGAGTAGAAGACAGAGTTACAGGGATGAAGAGAGTTGGCGAGTTGTAGAGCGGGACAGAGGGGTAGAGCGAGACAGAGGGGTGGAGAGGGTTCCGCAGGAATGAAGAGAGAAAAAGACCTAGAAAGAGGGATGCACAGAGATGGAGAGTTGAAGAGAGAAGACAGCAGTATGAAGGGGAAGCAAGAGCGAGGAAGAGGGATGCAGAGGGATGAAGAGAGACGAAGGGATCTGCTAGGGGGCTAGCGCTGGAGGACCGACGGAGAAGGTATCGGTAATGGTGTTGGTGGTAGAGACGGTGGTGGCAGAAGCGTCCGAGGGAAGGGAAGGAGGGAAACCTTTCACGAGTCGAGTGTAACGGGGGTGCAGCTTTTGGTTAGGGGTTAGGATCGTTCGAAGGGACCACACTGGAGAGGAAAAGGCGAGCTCTCTCTCCCTTTCTCTCTGTCTGTTGCTCTGAGAGAAAGGGAGACGTGAATAGTGCGTCTAGGTCGACGGATCGGCCGAGAAAGTGAGACAAAAGGGCAACGCGAGAGGTACAAGGTGTTTGAAAAGTAACTTCCTGGTTTTTGCCTCGCCTGGGAGATCCTGAGAGAGCCGCCACTGCTGAACTTCCAGAGTTTTCTTAATATTTTGAGAAATATGGCGGCTGCATTGTACCGAGAGAAATCCGATAACAAATGATTTGATTCTGTGATCACAGATGCTCGGATAGTAGAACAGTTTCTTCGTTGGGTTCAGTGCTGACGTCCGTACACAATTTCAGATATTTATTATATATTTCATCATAACGATGTAATAATAATATAAAATATTAAAAATTGTAAGGACGTTAAAGGAACTCGAGGACAATTCAAGGTTGTACTATTTTCATTTTAGTTTCCATTGATAACGTACATCGTCGAAACGATTTCATCGTGGTTGTTTCAACATTTTGCAGAAACGTTTTATGCACGCGCGATAACTGTAAATCATTTTATTGTGCAGGGTTATGTAAAGTGTGTTTCGTTACATAAACTATACGCGGACGGCCGAAGAAAATGGAAAGATTCCGTGCAGGTAAAAAGGGAGTAGACCGAGAGGCGCGTAAAACCACAGTGAAAGGTGTAACCGGCGAAAGAAAGCGGCGGATTTCGTCGCATTTCTAATCGATTACGATTCCTACTTGCCTCTAAATATTTCAACTATCGGTCTCCTTTTAGTTCTGCAAAAATAACGCCACGACGTCGCTCGAATATCAATACCGTGTACTTCCAACTTGTATACATATTAAGTAACATTAATATGACATATAATAGTGTGACAATAACATAATATACTTATCATTATTATATATTGTAGTTATTAGAACAAAAGTGAGTAACTGAAACAGAAAATGGTCATTTTAAAAATACCATCGTTATTTATAACTTGTTAAAATTATGAAATGAAGTGTCTATATGTTTATACAACATTTCCATTTTGCATAAAGATCCGCAGTCTTGGCATATTCGTCACACGGTCTCGTCCCAGGGCCTTCATCGTCGACCGCAACCGGAAATCGACTTGACAACCCTGTGCCCTTACAAGGGTAAGAAGGGAATGATTAGAACATGGTTTTGGTATTGCCACGAAACGTATGCAACGTAGCCAATCATTCACGCTGCTACAACTATCAGTTTTTATCTATCCATCTTCCACGAGGCGTGTACTAATGACCGCGACGATGATCTCGCGCCTCGGAGGTGATGGGCTAATTTGTCTCATGCTTGACGTTCGCACACGTTCATACCGGTGTTTAGTATCGTTCCTTGCTCCACTACTATTTTAATTTAGTCACCGTTTACTATAACTTTATGGGGGCAGCATGTAAAACAGGTATCTTTACAAATGATTGGATTTCTAAAAAATTCTACATTTACAGCGAATAACCCCGCCATCCTTAAATATTCCGTTCCAGAAAAAATTAGGAATCAAGTGAACAGTTTTGAAATTAGAATTTTTCACTGATCAGTGATCCTTAAAAGAATTCAAGTAAATCACACATTTTCAGATAGTTGCGACTGCCTGGGTTAAAACACCGAATAAACTCCGCCATTTCTTAATATTCCGTTCTAAAACAAAATTGGGAATTAAGTGAAAAGTCGTGTCGACATCCCTGTGAAAAAAGAAAACGAGAATTTTGTCACTCGTCGGTTAACCCTAAAAGAATTCCCGAAGACAGGATTCTCATCTAGATGAAAGGAGCCAGTCAAAATTGAAGGAATCGGCAACCGATCTCGGTTGTCGCGTTCGATAGGTATAAAAACGGTGGCTCGGCAGGGTTCCCTGTAAAGGCAGTACACATGGACGACACGAGCGAGAAGCTGAAGAAGTGCCGGTGTCGTACACGCATCGAGCAATTTATAAAGCCGGGGAATGCTCGCGTGTATCGTTCCGACACCGGGAAACCGGCAAACCGGCAACCGGCTCGTCAGAACCTGACGAACGCATACCGTGTAGACCGTAGGAGTTAGCATAATTGACTGCGTACGTTAATCGGACGGTCATGGAAGAATGCCCTCGCGAACGTTTCGACGCACACGAGAGAGTTCGTTGCTGAAGAGGAGGAGTAAATGGAGAGGGAGAGAGAAAGATGGTGGTATTATTTTCAAGCAGTCCGCGAACTGAATCGGGCTGTTTCCGAAGAAGAAGAAGAAGAAGAAGAGGAACACCGGCAGCCAAACTAACAAGCTCGGGAATGCACACGCAGAGCCTGGCGACGCGGGTCACCGTTTTCTTTGCGGTACCACGAGTAGAAAGGTGGATACGCCGCGTCCTTATTTTACAGTGTCGTGCCTCTTCACGGTCACTTGCAATCAGGCAGCCTGACCGAATCGCGAATTGTTCCTTGACGCTGCGGAATCGAGAACCGGCCGATTTCAAACGCCAGTTAACCCGTTAGGTTCATTGTTACCCGGTCTCATGACGTTCCCTCGCTCCGAACCTACGAAAAATTCATTTGCTTCCTCAGCATCCGTCTTCAACTACGCTATTTGTTCGAGTTCGTTCAAGTTCATTGAGTTTTCTTGATACCCTTAAATTATCGTTAATCTTTCTACTGTTTGAAATTACATTTTCATTTACAATTTTCAATTGATACATTTCTACATTGGTCGAATTTATTTATTTAATGGTTTCAGAGTATGTTCTTAGAAGTGTGATGATACTCTCGAATTCTTGTAATCCTTTTACAAGATTGTTTAATGGGAAGCTTCCTTTTTAGGGACTGAAGGGTCAGGTGACCTAGACGGTTCGAGGCCCCTAGGAAGGGCTGGTTCCTCGCGGTAGTATTCCGGGGATTCGAACCGTTACGGAAAACCAAGAAACCAGGTTTTCTATTAATATTTAGCGTGTTCGTAGGTTGAGCTACAGTGGATGTACGAGCCACCATTTGTATAATGCATTATACCAAGCTCGATAGATGTACGCGTACTTTCGCGAACGACTGTGGCTTGTAGAGAGGGATACCCGAGTAATAAATTCGTGAAATTCTGATTTGTTTAACCTGATAAGCTTACCACCCCCTCGAGAAGTTATTCCGATTGAAGGCTGTCCAATTTTATAAACAATCTCTGGGATCTGGCAAAGATTCCCAGAAACTCGAAACTCCTCTTGTTTAATCTTCACCACCTCCGTATCGATCTTTGCACCCCCCGAAGCGAGTATAGATCATTGCGGTTCCGCGTCCAAACTGAAAAGTGCGATTCCTCGTCTAGACAGTCGTTGATCGGATCGATCGATGATCCGAATGATCAGGCTGGCAGTCAGCTTCTCTCGTCCCAGACTCGGGCGTGGATTATTCTGGTCCGAAGACACACATAAGCGGAGTTCAGGGCGGCGTATAGAAATACTCATTCTAATCATAGGAAATTCCTTTAACAGAGTGACTGGGGGCGGGGGTAGAGGGCGAGAAGATAGAAAGAGAGAGAGAGAGAGGGAGGGGGTGCACCCCTCCCAGAAATTTCACCAAGGAGTCAAGACTGTCGACGACGACACGGCGACGACGCCGACGACGACGTCGACGGGGCTGGCTATAAATACCAACCCCTCTAGCCTCTCTCTCTTTCTCTCTACAACTTCCCTCTCCAAGTTGTCATCCCCTCTCTGTCTCTCTTTCTCAAGTCCTCATCCCCTTTCCTAGTAATTCTTGTTCACTCCCGTTCACTCCCGTTCACTCTACAGCCGCCGCCACCGCCGCCGCCGCTGTCTCGTCCCCTTCGTCTCTTTCACTCCTTCTCCGTCTCCCGTTCTCTGTTCTCCTTGTTCTCCTCTCTCCAACTCTGTCTCTCTTCGTCTTTCATAGTCTTGTTCAGTCCTGTTCACTCCTGTTCATTCCCGAGCGAGCCGTTCGTCGCTGTCTTTGTCTCTCTTGCTCTCTCTCTCTCTCTCCCCCTCTCTAGAAGGCTCTGTGTCTCTCTTCCGGCGTCCTTACCTCCGTATGGTTCATGCTCGTACGCCTCTACTCGACAATATGTATTTAAAATAGCTGCATGCTGCAAAATAACTGAAATAGCCGTGAAGGGTCGATGATCCCCGTGGCTCCTACTTCCTGGAACAAGCCGCATCTCCACGGATTTTCGACGACCTCTTCTGTGGTCGCCGATGGTGACGTCCGTTCAGGCCTTTCGATGATGCTACTCGTCGTCCAGAGGATATCGATCACCCTAACTGATCTATGGGGAATTTTGGAAAGTACTGCTGATGTTTACGGTATCGAATGTGGAATTCAACAATGCCGGACAGAGGGTAATCATAGATTCAATCATAAAATCAAAGCTTTAAATGGTCGGATAATAGCTGGACAATGGAGAATTCTTTTTTTTTTGTTATTTTTGGAGTATTGAAAAAGTAGTTGCAAGATAAATTGGGTGGTAGAATATTAGAATCCAGGTCTGTCTGGGACTCCGGGTGAAAATATACTCAAATCTCCTGCATGTTTCTTATTGATAAATACTAACTAAACTAATCGATGCAATAAGCTCGGTAGCTGTCAACAAAATCGTATGAATTCTTGATCAACAATCGTTTTAATCAACGATTCATTGGGGAGAGAACGAACAAACAAAAACGGAAATGAAAGAGCAACACGATGGAACAATCCATGACAGTTGAATAATTGTGCCTGGGAAACTTATTCTAGTATTTTGTCAACAATTTTAACACGACAGCGCGAAAACACGAAGAACAATTGATACTCGAAAATTGTTGATACACCTCTCGTCATCGCAGAAATAAAAGTTCGAGTCGTAAACATTAGTTCGATCATCTTCAATAATATTGTTTTAATATCGATTTAAACTGAAGTCAAAATTAATTCGTAGATATACAAATGAAAATCGTTTATACACTGAACTTCTGCATTTATTTATTCAACTGGAGCCAATTAATTTGTCCACCTAGTGCGTCGAACAAAATAGGTCGACCATCGCAACGGTAGCTATGACTCAAGCACAGTTATCTAACTAAACAATTAAAATTAGCACACATTTATACAGCCAACCGAGCGAATATATAATATCCTACACAATAACACGATTATTTTTTATCAGCTTCGCTTCCCCGACCGCAATCGTACACGTTCGCAGCGGCGGACTCGGCGTAATTTATTTATAGCGTGGCATACGTTGCACAAACGATCCGAAATTTCGATATGTTCCTGATGTAAAATTTGCATTCGGTCGAACAGCAGCGATCTTTGTCGACCGTGGATCTTTGTGCAATATAAAAATTGTCTTCATCAATTGAAAGACACAGAAACCGTATAAAACTTTCTTTCTATTCTCAACAATTTTAATAAATCGCGAATAACATATATGTTGTGAAATTCTCTTAATGTTTTTACTGTTTTAAATTACATCCACCGATGTTTGACGTGAATGCATAAAATCCGCGAGTCCAGCGATCATTTCAAGAGGCGAAATTTACAGCTCCGCCTTTCGGTGGTGGGGGTAAACGAAAATACACAAATTTGTATAAACCGAAGTGCGGCTAATAATATCGCAATATTTCCGGTGCACGTGCTGCGGAACGTGACGAGGCGAGTTGCGCGTTGCGTTTGCTCGCGAAACGGTTTTCGCGAAAGGGAAATTTCGCCGTACACGTATATTAAAGAACGATCTTTTGTTCGACGATTCCCGTCGTCGTCGTCGTCGTCGACGAGGAAGAAGCAACAGCGGCAAGAGTTATGCTAGCGAGCATGCGAGATTTGTTGCAGCACTTGCAAGTGCGGCTACCGCTGTTGGCGCAGCCTTGACATTGGTCACGTTGCATTTCCATCGCGGAAGGTTGCGGACACTCATGCATGTAAGACCTGTTCGCGCGAATATTTATCATTCGAACTGACGACTTTGCATATTTATGGCAGACGCGAACTATACCGAGCCACCGTGATTCTAACGAGCGTCCGTCATCTTTTTTCTTTTCTCGAGAAACCGGCCTCTTATGGAATTGCAAAAATTGGGGACTCGCGTTTGCCACGAGCGTGATTAGGTGAAATTTATTTTATTCCTGTCGAAATTTCAATAGATTTCTTTCTAATCGTCGATAATGCAAGTTCCTATTGAAATATCGATTAAAAGCTGCGACGTTCGTCTTTTTGTTGTAATTGAAATATGATTCACGAAGCACTTTTAGTTTTTCCCGAATTTCCCATATTTCCGGGAAACTTTTTCAAAATTTTCATTCCTCAAAACCTTACTCGGGCTATTACGAACATTGTTTAAAAAGAATTAGCCAAATCGGTCCAGCCGTTCTCAAGTGATCCGCTTACCAACAAACAGCATTTGATTTTTATTTATAAAGAAGAGAAGATAGAAGATAGAAGATACAAGATGGAAAATACAAGATGGAAGATACAAAATGGAAGATACAAGATAGAAGATACAAGATGGAAGGTACAAGGTGGAAGATACAAGATAGAAGATACAAGATACAAGACACAAGACACAAAAGACACAAGACACAAGACACAAGACACAAGACACAAGACAGAAGACACAAGATTGTTTCCTACAATGTATTCGAACTCTTCCGAGACATATCTATCTGAATATAAATAATGAATAAATTTATCAAAAGGATTAAACAAATGATCAAACACAAGCAGTTATTTTATTCAAATTGACACGAGGGTTGGATGAGCGTTAAAAGCATCGATTTTCTTGCTTGGCGAGAAACGAATTTGTGTCATGAAAAAAATATTTTTGTCATAAACGGACGAAATCTGCGGTCAACCAACAATCAACATTTCTGATTTAAGACGTGTCTGTTCGCCGCTTTCGTCAGTTTGCGGCGGCAAACAGTTAAAACCATCTCCGCACCGCGCTATGATCTACCTTCTTTCAATCCCAGCGGAACGAGGCTTAAATCCCCGAACCTCTATCCTCCCTAACGATCATTCATCCTTTCTCACCCTCGATCCGGGAATAAAAGAATACGGACAAACGCGAGAAAGAGAGCACACACAAGACTCCCGTGAAAGGTGCTCGGAGCTATCCAACGGTGGGTTGGGGGCGAGAGAAGGAGAACGATCGAAAAAGAAAAAGAAAGGCGCAAAGAAAAATACAAAAAACTAGAAGATCTGGGAAAGACAGAGAGAGAGAGAGAGAGAGAGAGAGAGAGAGAGAGAGAGAGAGAGAGAGAAAGAGAAGGAGAGGAAGAACTCTCGTAAAATCGATTCGAGACGTGAGAGAGACCACCAAAGAGGGGTAGCAACGCCTCAGTCTCAATGAGGAGGAGAGAAGATACTCCTGGATCAACCCCGAACAAAGTCTTTTATTGTGTTGCTAGTGATAATAATAATAACATCAAGTTTTGGAATGAGGGCAAATATTGTTGACAAAGGGAGAGTAGAAAGGTGAGAGGACGTGGAAGATGAAGAAAAGGAGCTCCAAGGGAACCTTAGGGTATGGGTGAGGAAAGGTTGTTCCATAATTTTTGGACTAACTTTTCGAGTAACCATTTGGTTTGAAGATTGACTATGGTGATCACCACAGTCCTCTGAAGATTGCTAGGCTTCCGTTAGAAGCGTAAAGAGGACCAAGGACCTAGAGACACAGAAGACACCCTTAGAGAACCTGGAACTGAACAAGAATTTGAAAAAGAGTGTCAAAGATGAGTATCCAGAATCGCAGAAGACACTGTGAGATCGTAGAGGATGCGAGGAGAACAGGAAAGAAGCTGAAGAAGAGACAACCGAGGATCCTCGAAAACCGTGGTCCCTCCGAACTCCTGGATGGATCGCACAAAGTCTCTCATTGTGGAGGCTAGCGTGGGGCTGCTGGGAATGGTTAAGTGATAATAATAACAGTGCGAATTTTTGGAATAGTTTATACTAGCCGTGTGTGTCGAGTACGGGGGGGGGGGGTGAGAGAAGAAGGGAGAGAAGGTAGGATCTCGAAGATCGTGGAGGACGAAGAAATCGACGAACAGGAAGGAGCAGGCCGAGAGAGGAGCAAGAGATGACTATACCCGGAGAGGAAGACGCTGTGATCTTAGAGGACGTAGGAGAGACGTAGCTCGGAGAACATCGAGAGAGAGAGAAAGAGAGAAAAAGACAGAAGTGGAGTTGGGGGGTGTTCAGGGAGAATAAAAGGTGGAAAGAAAGTGAAGAGGAGAGGACGCAGAAGAAGAAGAAAAGTAAGCAGAAAAGGAGGAGGGGGAGGGGAGACACGTCGACGGGAGACGATACCCGAGGAGAGCCACTCTCTGTGCTCTTATACACGGTCGATGAGAATGTTCCAGTGGGGGTGGTCGTCGAGGGGAAAGGATGCGGGGGTGGGAACCGAGAGGATGAGAGGAGAGGATGTGGATGAGGAAGAGAGAGAACGAGGAGGAGGAAGAAGGTACGGTTCTCGAAGGGGAAGGAAGGCCTCGGGAGGAACGCGAGAGAACGAGAGAGAGAGAGAGAGAGAGGGCTGGGAGGAGAGAGGATGAGAGAAAGAGAGAGAGAGAGAGAGAGAGAGAGAGAGAGAGAGAGGGAGATAGAGAGAGACAAGTGAAGCCAAGTGAAGTGAAGTGGGGCCGCGGGACGGACGCGATGGCATTGACCCCGTATAGTAAGTAAGGTAATGTGAACAGCTAGCACGGCTCCTTCGCTCTCTGCTCCTCTCTCTCTCTCTCTCTTTCTTGATGGTTTCGTTCCTGTCTTGCTTCCTCGTTCTCTTCGTCGTTTGTTCGTCTCTTTTTCGCCGAGTCTCTATTCCACCTTCTCGACCAACGAAGATGGTCTGTCTCTCGCTCTCTGCCTCCTCTTCCTTGGTCTTTTGCCTCCTACTCGTTCTTATCCGAGACAGCTTCTCTCTTTTCTGTGTAATGTGGTCGCCTCTCTGTTCAACTGAGGCCAACAGCGAGAAGCGGCCAAAGGGTTCCCATCGGATATTGTTCGGGAGGCACGGCAGGGTGACCTCAGGGTGGACAGCGACCTCGAAAGCACCTTCCATCGCCGGGATTCTAGACATCATCAACGCCACCGGTACGCTAATCGGACGGACCACTGCGCGAGCAATTGCCACGATTTTTAGGCACCTGCAGATTTTTGGACGGTGATATTCTAGGTCTAGAAGTTGTGATCAGGATCCTCTTTTTAGGGTACGAGCAACCAACGATCTTTCATGACGTTGGATCAATTTTTGCTTGTGGTGGCTTTCAGAGATTTCGAGGCCAAAAGTTCGGATATTGAGGGACTCGTTGAAGTGCTGTTGTTGGTTGACTGCAAGGTTCAAGGTCTTCTTCGAGAAAAACCAGGTAGTGGAAATGTATCCTCGATCAGGTAAATCAGACAATAGTAGAGAAATATGGTAATTGTACGGGGTGTTGCATCATGTGTGCGATATAGTTTGAATGTTCACTTCAGATATGCTATAGTTGGCCTGATTTTGATGGAGAACTTTTAACAAGTTTGCTTTTAATTTATTAATTTTGAACTTGCGGTGGCTGTTTATAGTTTATCCTTACTGTTTTCACATTTATCGTTACTGTTTGTGTGTTCAAGTGCCATTGACTCGCAACGCACCGTGTGCGTCGCTGAGAAACCACGTCGGTGATCTCGATCATGCTCGACGATAGTGTGTCTCCCTTTTGGTGGGCGTTCCATTCGCTTCCGGGGATACGTCCTGGAGAAATGGTCGTGTTAGTCTGTGGATTCGATGCATTCACAATTCACAGTGTATGCAAATTTGTCAAATGAACTTTTCAGAATATGCTCCTATCGATAGTCGTTCTCTCAATCGACTTTAATATTACACTCGCTGGGAGTACTAAAAGTAACTCGCATCGCTACGTAAAAATATGCAACACTGAATTAATCTGCTCCACCAATTCCAGTCCGGCATTTTCCCCGGGACAGTTTAAATAATTTCGTATAATTACATAATTTAAATTCATGTCGTTTCACTAAACGTTCTATAGGTGTGTAGCAGATTCGTTGTTTATGTATCGGTCTTGTTTTTGCACATCTCCGACGGTTTTTCTGAAATTGTTGGACGTTATCTAATATCCTCGTTTCTTGGGTACAGTGCGAGGCAAAACCTTGCGAAATATTGCGAAAGGAAAAACCGAGAAAACAACATGATACCGTTACATTTATCAAAATTCATAATTGTATAAAATATCTTTCGCATAGAAAGTATATAATATTAGAAACCTTTACTGTTAATACAATATTGGAAACTTCTCAGCAGGAGTGTACGCGAACGTGTAAAAAGAGACACGTGTGTTCGCTAGCGAATAGAAAAATACGGATTTATGCACACCTCCCCACCCTGGACACATATCTTGCCGAACGTGGCCGCAGTTTCTCGTAAGAAAGTGAGAGTGTAGATATGATAAATCCGGAGTGTACATTGAAATCCTGTTGTCTGAAGAATCGCATGAAGTCATCGATAAACCGGCACGATAAACTTCGTCGCATCGAAGATCGGCCTTCGCTTCTCTAACACTAAACCATCACTAAATCTCGCACGAGTAATTTCTCGCAAAAAGTAGTATAAAAATTATTTTTTCAACAATTTCAAAAATCCCGCGAAATCTGACTCGGAAGTTATCCCCTCTCTGCCGACACCCAATCAGTGGCCAGGCGGAAGCGTGGGGGAATATCTTTGTAGAAGGGGAAGCTTAATCTAGCGACTCTGGTCTCGGAATTATCAGAAATAATTCAATCAATAGCTGTATAAATAAATACTTTGCATTTATTAATCGATAGTTCTACTACTAAATAAACAAATTGAGGCTTCTATTCTGTAACTCTATGCTTGAATTAGGTCTCCATTATAGTTTCAACAGTTGTGTAATAACGAATCCAAATTAATCAATTGTTTACTGATGATCGTAGGAACCTAACGAAGGGATATGCTTGAATAAATAATTCTTATGAATTTCATTTCGTATAATTAGGTCTGCATCATAATTTCAACAATTGTGTAACAACAAATCCGAGAATTAACCATTTGTTTAGGGATCATTGTGGGAGCCTGGCTATAGAAAAGGAAAGAACGTCCGAGGTTCAGGATACTTCCGCGAGGGATTATGGTCGTGCACAGGCCCCCATAATGCCGCCATACTTTCTCAGGAAGATTTCAAAGTTGCGACGGCGGGGAAATGTGTGTACGCGGCCGCCTCGGCTGCGGCAACAACAGCTATCGCGCCCTCCTTCAATCAGGAAAAGGATTCCCACGGGATATTGTTCACTCGGTGGATATAGGCGGCCGACCTTTAAGCTATTCAGTGACCTCGGCTCCTGACGTTCGATCCTGAACGTCCTCACCCCCCTCCTGTTTCCTGCCGCCACCGCGAGAACACCGGGAACGGGAACCTGAATTTCTCAATTATTCGCCGAACGTCTCGCGATCCACGATATCGGATCGATCACAATCTCGCAAAATTCCCAGGTTCTCACATTGTTGTATCGGACCGTTGCTCGAGGATTTGCCCTTATTTATCCTTGGTTAATGCGAAATTTAAAGTCGTTTATTGCAAACGGCCCCCACGTTGTTGCAGTTTGATACTGCCAGCTCGATCTTTCCGAATATACTAGTTAAACATTGTAAAATAAGATCTTTCGATTAAAAGGCACATTGTTTTATGCACAGGGTGTCCTAAAATGTCGTACCTCCTCGAAGCAGCGTAATATTAACTCGACCCAGAACGAGAGCTCGATTCAAGGGACTCTATGGCAGCCTCTGTTATCTCTGTCAGCGCTCGTTATCAGCTAGCGTTGCCGATAGCGAAGCCCGAGAATGAAACAACGGGAGGAGAAGGAAACTAAACGAAACGAAATGACGTCAACCGACGCGCAGCGAACGTAATCGCAAAACGTTTGACAAAAATTCTCGGTCGATTGTATTATTGATTACTAGAAAGCCGAGTTTATAGATTTATGACAAAAAGGGACACGTAGAATTTAAAACAGCGGACGATATTGAAACGATTTAGGGCCACCAGTGAAGAAAGAGAAATCTTCGTTTGGCTATTAATTACAAAATATATAGTTTCGAGGATCAAAATATAATTCTGGTATTTATAAGAGTCTCCATAAAGAAACTACCTTTACAGGAGGGTGTCTCTTTCAGACATGACAATAAATAAATGGATCTTTTCCATTGAGAGGTGTAATTCTGAATTTCTTCCGAATTTTTCATACAGTGCATCGTACTTGAATAAACAGTAACAATCAATTTCACCGATAGTTCTTTATGTGTTTGTGGCTGTATCTGTGATGTTTTCTAATAATTTAATCTTTTGCATCCAGTTGAATATAATAATGGTCGAACCATGCATTTATTAACATGGTTATGTTAATTTCACACACAAAATGAGTGCTAACTTTCTACCAATTTTTGGTAATACAATGCTTGAAAAGTGATGATGAATACTTTAAAATTTGACATTCGCGCCAAATATTGATTCTTAGGTTCTTGATCCTTGACATACGATTGGCTAGTTAGATATACGATATTCTTCTGTTTACCGTCTTGACTTTGCCACAACAGTTACAGCTTAGTACAGTTCTAACCGTCTTATTGACTAGTACCATTTCACTTATTTTGAATTCATTCTGTTTTTTCACAATTAGCAAGTATGTATAAATACCTAATTTTCACAATTATTAAATAGTCAGTTTAATGAATAACAAATTCTATTACATTAATTTTCACAGACGCGGTCTTTTCTTGATAATGGTTGAAAACTGAACCGAAACGTTCAAATTACAATTCTGCAAAATTGCTAATTTTTGTATTTGTGATCGAACCTGTAGCGCCGATATCATATAGTGCATATACATAATTTACGATCGTTAAAAATGGAGATTATTGTATCTGTGATATTGAACATTTTCAAAAATGCGAGCAGACCTAGTACGAGCCTGTTCCATGAGATTTCCGAATTAATTCCAGCTATTTGATAGGAACGGCCCACTGTGCGACGGTTTAGGCGTTCCGCGCAAGTGCATACACGTCCCCGCGAGTGCACGGCGTGCGCACACGTATGCACCGTTCGGTGCAGAATAGCGCAGATGTCTTTACGAGCGAATGATGCATGCGTTCACGTGAGCACCGATGCGCATACCAGGAAGAATCTCGATGCGTAGTGCCGCGGAGAACGCGAGCCGAGCTACTTAAGCGCGATACGCTCGCGAGGGAACATGCGTGGGCGGGTACATCGCAAAGCATGTGCCAATGGATCGCAAATATTTCTTATATTGGGTGTGCAAATTATTTGCACCCGTGAACAATCGCCGATTCACTTTGAAACAATGGGACGAACATACATCATTTCTATTAGGTGTACCAATTAATTCGAGGCCGCTAATCTTGCATCCTTACTTTCAAATGATACGCCAATGGATCGCAAATATTTCTCATATCGGGTGTGCAAATTATTTACACTATTACTCAATCGCAGATGTACTTTGAAACGCCAAGCATGCGCTAATGGGGCGCAAATATTCATCATATTAAGTGTATAAATTAATTTGTGGTCCCTAATCTTGAAATGATACGCCAATGGATCGAAAATTTTTCTTATATTGGGTGTGCAAATTATTTGCACCCGCGAACAATCGCCGATTCACTTTGAAACAATGGGACGAACATACATCATTTCTATTAGGTGTACCAATTAATTCGAGGCCGCTAATCTTGCATCCTTACTTTCAAATGATACGCCAATGGATCGCAAATATTTCTCATATCGGGTGTGCAAATTATTTACATTATTACTCAATCGCAGATGTACTTTGAAACGCCAAGCATGCGCCAATGGGGCGCAAATATTCATCATATTAAGTGTATAAATTAATTTGTGGTCTCTAATCTTGAAATGATACGCCAATGGATCGCAAAAATTTTTCATATTGGGTGTACAAATTATTTGCACTATTAATCAATCGTAGATTTATTTTGAAACGCCAAGCACGCGCCAATAGGGTGCAAATATTCATCACATTAAGTGTATAAATTAATTTGTGGTCCCTAATCTTGAAACGATACGCCAATGTGACTCCTACACTTGGCAACCACTTGTTATATTATTTACCAATCGTAACCTGACCTTGAAATCATACTCGTGCACCAATGGATCGCAAACGTTTTTTGTATCGGGTGTGCAAATTGTTCAGAGGCCCCCATGATTGGTTAATTGAACGATTGCTGTAGAAGAGACGTGCGACCATGTTTTTAATATAGAAATGATATGTATATTTTTTTTTTTTTTAGCAATTACGTAGGGTAAATGTTGCAAAGGTGTTTTGTCAAGATATTAAGATTCGCTGGTGTGGCGTAACCGCGTATATGAATCCCAGGGAGACATCGGTTCCCACGGGGGGCACGAACGTGCTTGCACGGTCCTGACGTTCGCGCGCGTGTTCCTCGACGATTCCTCGCGAAACCTTCGACCGTACTCGACTCGTTTCGCGAACGTGCGACTATATCGCGAGTCGCGATGCGTTTGGACCTTTTTCGCGCGTCACCCTGCCAACGACTTTCACTTTGTTTCCTGCGGAGCCGCGCCTAATATTCAATTGTTGGTTTTTATTTATTCTTGCACTTGAAACCTCAATAGACACTAGTTCACTGCGCAATTTATTCTACAATCCGGCGATATTTCCGTTAAAAACAACAGTACTATAATACATTTCGGCTCGTTTTTAAACTAGAACCTTTTACTTTCGTACACCGTGATTCATTTCTTTCTGGCAAACTGGTTCTATAGAATCCTTTATACAAAATAAAAATTGTCTGCATCGATTGCAATAAATAGAAACTAAATTCGATGTTGTTTCTTCCCTTACTGAACTTAATAGCGGAAAAACCATATCGATCGATTCATCAATTTCGAATTTCATCTACCCAATTTTTGCTGTGAATGCATAAAGATCTAGTCTATTGATCAACGACATTATTATTATTTACTGTAATTATATGCGGATCGAAAGTGGATCTAAAATCGGCGGTATTCGAACCGCGAGAATTGCGTTAAAAACAACAGTACGATAATAAATTTCAACTCGTTTTAAAGCTAGAACCTTCTACTTTCGTACACCATGATTCATTTTTGTGCTGGCAAACTTATGCGCGACATAGAAAATGGAAAACCGAGGACACGTTTTTCGTGAAACATCCTGCAAATCCAATCGTCTGTCGGAGCCTCGAGAAATTTCTTTTCTGGACGAATCTTCCACAGTTTTGAAGATTAAAGTCTCCTCTTTACGACGAGACCTTAATAATTGATCTACGATCTTTTTTCACTGTTTTATGGAATAAAAACGAGGAACTAGTTCGAACTAACACACCGTTCGTGGTGTAGTGCAAAGTTGTCCGGATACCTTCCGTTCAAATATCGATAACTCGGCTAAAAAGAATCATGCATCAATTTATAAGGCCTCGTTCTAAAGAGGAGGCTTCAATCTTCAAATCTGTGGAAGATTCATCCTCAGAAAAAATTTATTAATGTTTCTACAGAAGTTTGAATTTACAGTAGTTTTGAGAGAAAACATATCTTCCTTTTTCCACCTGTCACGTCGGGAAAAATTTGTTTGAGGAAATTCCAAAAAATTTCGGGTAAAAGTAGGGGTTTCCAGCTTTAAAATGAGTGCAAGTTCGGTGCTGTATCATTCTTTTTAACGAAGTCATCAGAATTTATAGTTGAAACAAATTTTCGCAGGTTCGTTGCTAAATCGAAATGAAAAACGGAAATTTGCATATTTAACAGGTGGACTGTAGGATCGCAATCAACTCGCGGAAGAATTGCGCGACACAGAGGAAGCATCGATGATTCGCGAAAACAGATTAATCGCAGTTAGAACGCCTAACAGTCTAACGTAACGCGTATTATGTAAAGGCTGTGTTGCGTAACGCGCGTGTGTACGCGTCCCGCGTGTTAAGATAATGATTTGGAGATTATTGGACGCGGATGCACGTCTGTTTATTGAGCAGGTCGGTTCGGTTAGGTTTGCGCCGCCTGTTCGACAGAATTTGTCGATCGGGTCGATCAGATTCGACTCACATTGGTTCCGATATATTGAGCTCTGTGAACTAACGCGCCTAACAATAAGCAGTACGACTCAGAATTTCATTTAGCGATTAAACCAGCCGAAAAACTTGTTTTAGAAATCGTCGTGGATTTTACAATAATTAAATAGACGTAGATAAACCAGTAAACCTAGTGTGCCATTTTTGGTTTTTTTTTAAACAAAAGGGGAGACTGTTTTGCAGGTATATTAATTATTACTTGGGATGCATTTTTATTACGTCAATTTTCATCAATTTTTCGATTCGAATTTTATTTAGCGATTGAACTAGCAGAGAAAATTGTTTCAGTAATTGTCCTGGATTTTACAATAATTAAATAGACGCAGATCGACTAGAAAACCCAGAATACCATTTTTGAGATTTAAAAAAAAAAAAAGGGGAGAGTGTTTTGCAGAATATTAACTATTACTTGGAGTGCATTTTTATATTTTATTACGTCAATTTTCATCAATTTTTATATCCGAATTTCATTTAGCGATTGAACTAGCAGAGAAAACTGTTTCAGAAATTGTCCTGAATTTTACAATAATTCAGTAGATGTAGATAAACCAGAAAACCTAGAGCACCATTTTTGAGATTTTGTTTTTTTAAAACAAAAGGGGAGACTGGTTTGTTATTTTGCAGGTATATAAATCGTTCTTTGGAGAGCATTTTTATTACGTAAATCTTATTTGTTCCTTTAAAAATAATTTTTTAAAAATTTTCATAAGCAACAGGTGGTGTTTGAATAATTCGACTGTCGGAGGCAGGTGTCGAAACATCGAGCGCGAAGCCTCCTTTTGTTTTTGTCGCAGGTTTTTAAACAGTCGTATATTATGTAGGTTTAAACGTTCCGAGATTATTGCAAATAATCTGCACGTTCGACGCCGCCTTCTCGTCGATTGCGACGCTTATCTTGTTCTTTGTTTTGCCTTTAAAGCGGCGTTCGAATATGCAGTGGACGCGTTGTCTTGAAAATATCTCGGTGCGAGCAAAAAAATCATGTTATAGCGGAAACTGTGTAAGCAACATCGAAACGTACATACCAATTGCAAAGATGATAAAGAGTCGGATCTTGAAAACAAGAATGTGTACAGTGTGTCCCAAAAACGTTCACTGCACCTTTTGCACTCGAATGGTGACTCTGAAAAATTATTATTATTATTATTTATTATAGATGGAATGAAGCCCTTTTACATAAGTGTTTACAATATCAAAGAAACGAAAAAAAAAGAAAGATACAATACTACTCGTGTAATAACAAAGAAGGGACATGCACAAAAGAAAAATTTAATAATGGTACAATCGATATGGTATTATCATATAATCCTGCGTAGTTGTATTTGAAAATTTTGTAAAGAATCACTGAAAAAAATCAATACGATTATAAATAGTGCATGATTTTGAGATAATGCGATTCATTGGATTGATTAATCCATAAGTAGATTTCGCTTTAAGTGTTTGAAAACCCGCTCTTGTTCTCAGTTCACGTTCCGGTATGAAAAAACAGTTAATAATAAATATGAAAAAACAGTTATCGCATTATTAAATTCGTCTGTATTCTAGAAATCCTAAAAAGCTCAACTGTGCTATGAGAAAACAGGTCCAACTCGATGTGCACAATGCAAAGAAGATTACCTCGAATAAAAATGATCTGGGTTGAAAAAAATCTCTTGCTTTCGAAATTAACCATCCATCGCATCCCGTTTCCAATCGGAGACTTGAATTCGAAAAGTTCTATAGTAAATTAAGTAGACAATACCGATGACTCCAAGTTCCCATACAAGAACAGTCATAAAATGCAAGAAATAAATAATATCTTTATTGGTACCCCTCGGGGTTACAATTCTTTTCCATTTTTCCCCCTTTCCCATTCCCTTCGCTTTCATACTCTATTCTTACCTCTAACTTATGAACTAACTTACAACTACTTTAACCTTAACTTTAACCTTAGCCTACTATAGATAGAGAGAGAGAGAGAGAGAAATATTATTTACAAAAAAAAAATGCAAGAAATAAAAGTTCATTATTTATTTCTTGACCACACTCATTTTAGTAGACGAACAGCCATATATACGTCACTCAATTCGTCATAAAAATTCATGCAATAGAGGGTTAAAATTTCTTCGAGTCTAAAGGGTTAAAGAAATGGCCGGTGTCGAAGAGTCAAGTGCATCGAATCTAGCATCGCGAAACGAATAATAATCGCTGAAAGGAACACATCGTTGTGTGAACAATTCGCGTAGTGGGACGTCGATCGAGTTTCTTCGCGTGATAAATAAAAAAGGCCGTCGGGTTTTAAGGACACGTCGAGCATTAACGAGGTGCCGAGGAGCAGGATTATCCGGCAGGAGGAGGTCAAACACATTCTTGATCGTCAAGGTTGCAAGATGCAGCCGCGTCGCACGCTGCGTTAGTATTACATACACACACACGCACAGAGACACACATAAAATTGTGTATATCCGTAGACGGGAGTATGGGTTCGGGTGGTATATTGGCGTTACAAGCGTATTTGCATAGACGGTAGACTGTTCTTTAAATTTTCTAACTCGGGTAGCAGCGGCAGCACCAGGCGACGTCCTTGCCGGATGTCTCAATTTTCCGTACGGTATGCAGCTATGACTAATACGTCGCGTATCGCAACAAGCCAGAAATGGCAATCGCGGCATATTACGACAGCGAACGGCTCGGAAAAAGAATCGTCGGATGGACGAGCGAGAAACGTTCGCCTTTCGTTCTGTTGTTCGCATAGCGTGGCGTAGTTGAACGTTTTCTTGGCCTGGTACCGCTGAACCGCCTCTCGCGCCGGTCACTCCAGCTGCAATTATATTATTTACTAGCTGACCCGATCACAGACCTTCTCCTGTCCAAATTTCAATAAATTTCTTTCTGATCGTTTCGTGAAAAAGAAAAAAACGCAGCGAAGTAAAAGAACTTGTTGCACAGATCGCGAAATAACACAAAACTAAAAACAAATGTAATTTTATTTTAATTTGGGCTACCGTGTGATTTTCTCTAATCAAAATTCGACGCTGGGCTCGACGACGAACTCATTGGGAACCAATAACGCGCAGCTAAACATGTCAACTTGCTATTTGTACGTTTGGCCGAATTTTTCGACTTTTCTTTGTTTTCATTATTATTATTTATTATAGGCAGACTGAAGCCCTTTTACATAAGTGTTTACAATATCAAAGAAACTAAAAGAAAAGGGAAAGATACAAGACTACTCGTGTAATAACAAAGAAGGGACATGCACAAAAAGAAATATTTGATAATAGTACAATCGATATGGTATTATCATATAATCCTGCGTAGTTGCATTTGAAAATTTTGTAAAGAATCAATGAAAAAATCAATACGATTACAAATAGTGAATGATTTCGTAATAATGCGATTCATTGGATTAATTAATCCATAAGTAGATTTCGCTTTAAGTGTTTGAAAACCCGCTCTTGTTCTCAGTTTACGTTCTGGTTCTTTGTCTCGAATTTGTTTTTCGTGAAAACTTCTCCAGGAACATAACAAACAAAACGAATAAAGAATCATGCATATCCATCGTTCGAATCGTGAGTTATGGTCTTGAGTTCATAGAAAAAAGCATCATCATTTTTTCCCGAATTTTCCATTTTTCCAGGAAACTTCTTCAATTTTTCTTTACCTGAAAATCTTATTCGGGGTATTACAAACATTGTTTAAAAAGAATTTTTATTTATATATATAAAATATAGATATATTGATTGGGTTGGCAAGAAAGTAATTTCGGTGTTCGTGATGGTGATTCCCTTCCGATCATTATTTTGCAGCTATAAACGTTCTGCAATGAATATTTCTCTGTATAACGAGTCTACCTCGAATTTCCTTCTGTTTCGACTACAATTATATAGATTTAGCCACGTCTTCATCGTCACTCGAGATTCTCGTAACGATGCGAAATTTGCCGTACGTTTCGGTGAATAAAAGTAGTACGTGTACGCACAAAGTCATATTTGTTAGACTTCGTTAAAAAGCTTCGTCGCGAGGCAGGCTCGTAAAATACGGCAAGGGGTTAATTTGCAACACATGAATTGAGAAATAGTGTTTGACGGCGGTCCCGAGGATGGAACAATTCACTCCGCAGACTAAAACACGGATTATTCGAGACTATGGGGAGGAAAATGTGTTTGTAGGAGGTTCGTACACTATGGAACATGATTGTCAGGATTGAATTCGATCATGTTTTCTTTCTCTGAATTTCCTGGCTAGTTCGTAGCCGTTCGCATCGATCTCCCGAGCATAATCGTCTAACGAGCGACAGGCCTCTGGGGGTCGTGTCCTCTCTCAGGTATACGGTTTGGTGGTTGTCTAAATTCATCCGTGATTCGTCGCCCGGTTTGGCCTAAGCGAACAAATATCGAGGGGAGGGAGGGACCGTCTCTGTTCGGTTCTCGTGGGGCTCACCATGGAGTTACTTCCATGACAAAGGCCGGTCAAACCTGCCTGACAACCTGTAAAATTCCTATGAATGAGCGCAACCTTCCTCCCGTGGGCTCTCCTCCGGTCACCAACAGCGTGTGTTGTCCGCTCTGGTCTCTCTTTTTCGAGTGCGCGACTCGACCTCGTCCGTTATTAAATTCCTCGACCTCAAGAAGTCCCGGAGACTACTCCGGACGAGATAAAGAGGGAAGAAGAAACCGACGAGGCTCGTGCCACGTGACACCGAACCTTCGATTCCGGCTCGAGCCGTGAGGATCGCGGGAGAGGCCAACGTCTCTCGTTCCTTGCTCTCGAAACGCTGTCGAATCTATCCCGAAGAAATCCTCTCGTCCACCACGCGACTCCATTGCAATTAACCTTTTCGATCCTTCGCATCCTTCTACGTCCTTCTTTTTTTTTATGTTTTACCAAGTTTTCCTGGGAGATTTATTAATATACAGGACTATCGTGAACAACATTCACAAGAAAATACAATTTTTTTATGTAGATTGATGAGAGGACTGCGGATTTTATGCATCTGTGACGAAAATGAGCAGCTGTGATTCAAAACGATAAAAAGATTAAAAGAGTTTAACAGTGTCGATATACTATTTTCGACTATATCAAAATGATTAAGTCTATCGGTGAAAGAAGAAAATGGTGCACTTGTGGGGCTCAGTGAAGTTCAAACGAAATTTGTTGTGACTAAATAATTCTTTGGTTTGCCTAGGATACATGATCGTTTTATTGTATCCTGTTCTTTGATCTGCTGTTGCATGAATTTTAATTGACTTCGCGGAGAATCGGTTTTATTGGCTCGCAGGTAGTTACTATATTATAGCCGGTACAAATTGATGGCGATCGTTAAAGCATTTGGTGTAAGAGGTGCGATGGCGGTTCTGTTGTGTGGACTAAGGGATGAAACGGTGCATAATATACATAATATATAACAATATATAATTAAAATATATTAACCCCACCAAACGATGTAAAAAGATGTAAATAGCAAATAGCGTAAACATAAAATATTGTATATAGGCTAAAAAAATAAGACTGTTGTAAATATTGTTTCTCTCTCTCTCTATATATATAGTAGGTTAAGGTAGTTGTAAGTTAGATAATAAGTTAGAGATAAGGATAGAGTGTAAGAGTGAAGGGAGTGGACAAGGAGGAAAATGTGAAAAAGGATTGTAACCCCGAGGGGAATCAATAAAGATATATAATAAATTAAAATATATTAACCCTTCGCTGCGTAGTGTATCATATCTGATACAGTTAACAAATCTGGTATTCTTTTTACTATGTTTATTTATGTTTGTCTTCTTTTTCAAATATTTTTCCCCTAAATAAAGCACACATATTGACCTTTTAATTTTTTCATCGCAATTAAAAAAATCATGCAGTGAAGGGTGAAATAATTAAGTAGAAAAAATAGATAGAAATTGTGGGTAATGCCAAAGATGGTTTTCACGTTGGAAAGTGGTGCTAGAAACCGTACGTAGCGTTCGAAACTAGTGTGGTTCGGTTCACGGACGGTTCGAGCTCGTTCGAGGCGCAGGAAAGAGCGCAGTTATCTCCAGCATGTACAAGTAGCGTGTGTATGTAAGCCTAAACGCAGTTCCTATTTCCCAGGCAAACGGTGACGCTCCTCGCGCCGGGTGCATTTTGAAAGTTGAAACACATTCACGACCGAATTCATCCTGATTGCTCGCCGCGCTAAATACCTGTTTAGTGATTCCGCTGTGTGCCACTTTCACGGCAAAAATCTGTCGAACATGTTCGAGGCTCGATTTCCAAACGGGGCATGTGCGCGACAATGAAGTTAGTTTTCCATTCTAGTAGACAACGAATTAACGAAACGTCCAATTAAAACGCAATCCACCTGTAACCTGCATTATCGAAAGTTTTATTCGGAACGTTTGCTAAAATTCCTTATGTTGCATGTAATTTAATATTAATAATTACCAAACTTAATTACACGCTTCTGATAGACACTTAATTGTAATTATTATAGCAAATGTTATCTAAAAAATTTTACAATCTTTTTTATGCAGATACTAATTCTGTTAGCACGCCGAATCCTTTAGGAAATCCGTATTACATATTACAGCTGGGGACTTCGATGCCTGCGTAAGCGGGACCAGAAAATCGTCCAATTAAATCGATTGTTTTTTCACGAGAAAGAACAACCAAAATATATTTGAAAACAATTCCCATAATTTTCTATAAAAATCATACGATTAACTTTGTTTAGATTTTCTGCCACCTTTGTTCGATTATTTTCAATACCTTTATTGATTATTTCCAATGTTCCATCTGTAGAATTTTAACGAACTCTCGGAATAGATCGAAACAATTTTTATTTCGGAAGTAAGATCCGCTGTCTAGTTACCAACAGCTATGAGAGTGTTCGACAATGGCGGTGCAATCTTGCAGTGCCTCGAGACGTTAACACGATTACGAACGGTCAATCAGACTCTCCTAACAAAGTCTCTATCAGCGTCGCCGTCTGAAAAGGTTCGTTAAACGCGTCGCTCGTTCGGAGGAGCTCTCGTAGCATAGGGATGGCTACACGGGGCCGTTTCACCTCGCGAATCGTTTAAAGGTGGCGATCTGTCAACCGCAGTGTGTAAAACGATCGCTGGGAGTCCATAGTCATAAACCGAGCTGCGAAACGCTCGCTTCGACTCTCGACTTTCGAGTCGCTCAAACTAGGATCCAATCTTTTCATTCAAAATCTACTCGCTCTAAGTTGCTCCAACTAAAATCTACTAGCCTCTATTCGCGTCATCTAGTCAATCCAACTCACCTCCATCCAAAATCTACTCGCTACATACCAAAATCTACTAGCTTCAACTCGTTAGATTCCAAAATCTACTCGTTCCAATTTGCTAGATTCCAAAATCTACTAGCTCCAACTCGGCTAGATTCCAAAATCTACGCACTCCAATTCGCTAGATTCTAAAATCTACGCGCTTCAACTTGCTAGATTCCAAAATCTACGCGCTCCAATTTGCTAGATATTAAAATCTACGCGCTCCAACTTGCTAGATTTCAAAATCTACGCACTCCAATTTGCTAGATTTAAAAATCTACGCGTTCCAACTCGCTAAATTCCAAAATCTACTCGCCCTAACTCGCAAAATTCCAAAATCTACTAGCTCCAATTTGCTAGATTCCAAAATCCACGCGCTCCAACTGGCTAGATTCCAAAATCTACTCGCCCAACTCGCTAGATTTCGAAATCTACGCGCTCCAATTTGCTAGATTTTAAAATCTACGCGTTCCAACTCGTTAGATTCCGAAATCTACGCGCTCCAACTCGCTAGATTCCAAAATATACTCGTCCTTACTCGCTAGATTCCAAAATCTACTCTTTCCAACTTGCTACATTCCAAAATCTACTCTTTCCAACTTGCTAGAGTCCAAAATCTACTCATTTCAACTTGCTGGATTTCAAAATCTACTCGCTCCAACTGGCATTATCCAATATCAAATCACTCTAGCTTACTCCAACTGAAATCTACTCGCTCCAACTCACTGCTCCTCTCTTCATCCAAAATCTCGCTCCATCCGAAATCTACTTAGTCCAATATCCACTAGCTACGATTCCCTGCAATTCACTCGACGAAAAATCATCTGACTGGAGCTCGCTCCATCTAAAATCGACTGGCTCGAGAGCTCCGATCTCTGGATCCGCTCGCTCCAACTCGGCGCGGCGCGTGCAAATGTTTCAGTTTCGTGAGTATAGACTCGGTAGGAGTAATAATCGTATACCGTTACTTCTTTCGAAAGGCCGTTGACTCAATTGCGCCCCGGATAAAAGAGGCGGTTCACGAGTCCTCCGCGAGAGCAACCGTGTGCCCGGAATATTGTGTACATATATGTTGTGTGTGTGTGTGTGTTGTTCTCTGTCTCTCTACTACACCTACGAGGCACACATGCTCCCGACTACAAGCCACGTGTTCACCTACGAAAGAAGCCAGAGCCGAGCCGGCTATTCCTCGAGTTCGACCACCCAGCTTCGATTTCGAGCTAACGAGCGATCCTCGTCGTTCTGACCCTGCGCTGCGTGATCTACGAATTCGCGATCCCCACCAAGTCCCAGAAGCACCCGCGACTTCACTGATCCCATTGAAACTCACTCAGCTCGATTCGAGCTGCACTTACTCAACACTTTATCGAGAATGAAGCTCCTACTTTCTTTTTTCAAGGTCCTTATTTTGGAAATTCGACTCATCAGCAGTTTTTAATTCAACTTTCCACTTGCTACATCGTGGAAAATGTTGTCAGGGAAAAATGACACTTCAAGCTTTCAAAAGAGTGCAAGTTTATTGTTGTACCATTTCTTTTAACGGAGTTATTGCAATTTCAATATGCACATGGCTCAATTACATATGGGCTCTTTTTCATTCAATGTTTCCAGTTGTTAAAACGTGGAAAATTTTTTCAGGGAAAAATAACTGATTCGGGGAGGAAGTGGACACTTCAAGCCTAAGAATGGGTGCAATTTTATTGTTTTACCATTTCTTTTAACGAAGTTATTGCAATTTCAATATGTACGTGGCTCAATTACATATGAGTTGTTTTTCATTCAATTTTTCCAGTTGTTAAATCGTAGAAAATTTTTTCAGGGATAAGTGACTAATTCTGGATAAAAGTGGACACTTAAGCTTAAGAATGAGTGCCAGTTCATTGTTTTACCATTTCTTTTAACGAAGTTATTGCAATTTCAATATGTACGTGGCTCAATTACATATGAGTTGTTTTTCATTCAATTTTTCCAGTTGTTAAATCGTAGAAAATTTTTTCAGGGATAAGTGACTAATTCTGGATAAAAGTGGTCACTTCAAGCTTAAGAATGAGTGCCAATTCATTGTTTTACCATTTCTTTTAACGAAGTTATTGCAATTTAAATATGCACGTGGCTCAATTACATATGAGCTGTTTTTCATTCAATTTTTCCAGTTGCTAAATGTCAGGGAAAAATGACACTTCAAACTTAAGAATGAGTACAAGTTCATTGTTTTACCATTTATTTTAACGGAGTTATTGCAATTTCAATATGCACGTGGCTCAATTAAATATTGCGAACTTTTTGCCGAAATTACGAGCATGTACTAATTAATATTGATAAAATTAGGGAGCACGCGTCGTCACCAGACAACAGAAACGAGTTTAACAGTGGAGAGAAAGAGAGAGAGAGAGAGAGAGAGAGAGAGAGAGAGAGAGAGAGAGCTGTTTCACGGTGAAAGAATTCAGAAAAGAAACTCCGAGAGACGAACGTGACGTGAATTCGAAACCACTCCCACGATTCTCGTTAATATCCTATCATCGTTCATCGAATTGATCACTTCATCAAGTTCATAATATCCTTAACAACGCGAGCGATACAATAATTTATCGAGTACCCGCTACACTGTTCGCGTAGGGGAATAACGTCCCATACCTTTCTGCGAAGAAATTTTATCCTGCCATTTATTTCTTACCCTTGTCATTTTAATTTTGTTGAAACACATTCGTATTGATCGTTGAAAAATAGCATTTCTTTATTTCTTATCATAACATTTCTATACAACATTGGTTGACGTTTTTAAATTTTTTTGGTGAAGTTTAACCCTTTGCACTCGGAGCAATTTTCACTCGAAAATCAAACGTTTCTTCTGGCCTAGAATATTCCCATTCTCCATGACTTTTACAATTTGGAAGATATGAAATTGATTTAATACATCGTATAGTTCTTAAATGTTCAGTAATTAGTTAGATTCTGACATATCTCATAATGTAAACAATATTTTAAATAATAGTGCAACAATTATTAGTAACGCCTCAGAGGATAAAGGGTTAAAATAGTAAATTTATCAGTATTGTTCATCTGTACTTGCGGAAAGCAATTTTTATGTACCGGAACGTGAACTGAGAACAAGAGCGGGTTTTCAAACACTTAAAGCGAAATCACTTATGAATTAATTAATCCAATGAATCGCATTATTGAAAAATCATGCACTATTTACAATCGTATTGATTTTTTCATTGAATCTTTGCAAAATTTTCAAATGCAACTACGCAGGATTATATGATAATACATATCGATTGTAGCAGTATCATATTATTATTTTTTTTTTTCTTTTTGTACATTTCTTTTTTTTCTTGTTAGACGAGTAGTCTTGTATCTTTGTCTTCTTTTTAAACACTTGTGTAAAAGGGCTTCAGTCCGTCTATAATAATAAATAATAATAATAATAATAATAATATCTATTTTGTATTTTTCATGAAGATCATAAACCACAACTGTCGGTTGACTTGACTAATTTTGAAGAATCGGGGCGACGATAACCAGACTGATTTTCATGTGACTTCGTGGAGACTTATGGTTGTGTTACTGCAACACGTTTACAACGAAGTGAAACGCAACTAATATTCGATCTCGACGAGGAGTGAACGACTTCGGTGCGGAATGCTCGCTATGTGGGACATAACGCTGCGCCGATATATTCGCCGGAATATCGCGAAAAAACCTTCGACGGTATTTTCGTTATCTTCCCGGAGCCGCCATTGGTACGGCGCGAGAGCCGAGGGCCGATATATCGCGTGACGTATGGCAGTGTGTACCTATGCGCGTTTAACATCCGACGAACGATGTTGATAAACGGATCCGCCGGTGAAATGCACCGAGGAACCCGCGTTTGCGCCGGAAGAAAAGTCTCGCTTCCGGTTTCCACTTTCAACGAAAGCAAAACCGCCGCGATCTGTCTGTCGTTCCACTTGCTGTTCTCGAAACGGACACGTACGTCTTTTAACAACATATTTCTAACGCTTTATCGAAGCTTTTAGACGTTTATCTATAAACTCCGGATCCTTTATGCAAAATAAAAATTGTCTACATCGATTGCAATAAATAGAAAATAAATTCGATGTTGTTTCTTCCCTTAATGATTCTAATAGTGGAGAAATCATATCCATCAATTCATCAATTTCAAATTTCATCTACCCAATTTTGCTGTAAATGCATAAAGATCTAGTTATTTGATCAAAGTCATTATTATTATTTATTGTAATTATATGCGGATCGAAAGTGGATCTAAAATCGTCGGTATTCGAACTGCGAGAATTGCATTAAAAACAACAGTACGATAATAAATTTCAACTCGTTTTAAAGCTAGAGCCTTCTACTTTCGAACACCGTGATTCATTTCTTTCGGACAAACTTGTGCTATAGACTCCGAATCCTTTATGCAAAATAAAAATTGTCTGCATCGATTGCAATAAATAGAAACTAAATTCGATGTTGTTTCTTTCCTTACTGATTTTAATAGCGGAGAAATTATATTCATCTACTCAATTTTGCTGTAAATGCATAAAGATCTAATCTATTGATCAACGACATTATTATTATTTATTGTAATTATATGCGGATCGAAAGTGGATCTAAAATCGTCGGTATACAAACTGCGAGTATTCCATTAAAAACAACAGTACGATAATAAATTGCGGCTCGTTTTAAAGCTAGAACCTTCTACTTTCGTACACCGTGATTCATTTTTGTTCTGGCAAACTTATGCGCGACATAGAAAATGGAAAACCGAGGACACGTTTTTCGTGAAACATCCTGCAAATCCAATCGTCTGTCGGAGCCTCGAGAAATTTCTTTTCTGGACGAATTTTCCACAGATTTTAAGATTAAAGTCTCCTCTTTACGACGAGACCTTAATAATTGATCTACGATCTTTTTTCACTGTTGTATGGAACAAAAACGAGGAATTAGTTCGAACTAACACACCGTTCGTGGTGTAGTGCAAAGTTGTCCGGATACCTTTCGTTCAAATATCGATAACTCGGCTAAAAAGAATCGTACATCAATTTATAAGGCCTCGTTCTAAAGAGGAGGCTTCAATCTTCAAATCTGTGGAAGATTCACCCTCAGAAAATTTATTAATGTTTCTACAGAAGTTTGAATTTACAGTATTTTTGAGAGAAAACATATCTTCCTTTTTCTACCTATCGCGTCGGGAAAAATTTGTTTGAGGAAATTCTAAAAAATTTCGGGTAAAAGTAGGGGTTTCCAGCTTTAAAATGAGTGCAAGTTCGGTGCTGTATCATTCTTTTTAACGAAGTTATCGGTATTTCGATGATGACAGTTTTTCGAAAATGAGAATGTTTTCTATGCAGAGGGCCTCATGTGTCCCAGCTACAGCACTGCGGTATTGTTATCCTCGTCGAGCGTTCATACTGATTGCATCGCCGCGATACTCGATGACCGCGGACAAGCGTAGAGCGAAAGGGGAAATGCTCTCTAACTGTGCGGAAAAAAAGAGAAATCGACGCCCAGATGAGAGATCGATGTCCTATAAAGAGAAATATCTGGCTTCTCGATGAGCCTCGCTGACTGACACTTTCCATCGTCAGTCAATGATTCGAATTCTACCTATCTGCTACCAGTTTCCATCATAACATGCTCAATACTTGACGTGCAAAATTTCATTCAGAAACAATTCAATTCTGAGAGTAACACAGAGATTCTTCGATTATTTAAAGCGTTCATCAACGTCAATTTTGTCAATGCATAAAATCCGCGTTCCAACTAGAAAATGTTTAAAAAAATATTTTCAACCTGTATTCGACGGGTCTCGCAATTTTTAATCGAGGTCTACGATTCCTTAACTGTCGTTCGAACGATCAATTTATGCGAGGCTTACAATTTGGAATTCAGTTCGAGAAACGGCGGGGTCATTACTGGACTGCAAATATGCTCGTGCATTAATGGGTCGCGAGAATCTTCGCAGACCGATAATTCGATGCGTGAACTTGGATAGAATTTAATAATGGAGTCGTCGTTTCATTTCGAATTGGACTCGTTAACGGGAAAAGAGTAATATTTATTCGTTTTATTCGTTCCACTTTCTTTTCATTGCCCTATGGAAATGTTGAATTTCAAAATGTTCAGCTTCGAGCCATCGATTCTTAATTCAAGATCAATTTTTGGTTGCGCTTTACACCTTGAAAATAATTATCCTTGACCTTTCGACCTCGAAATTAATGTTGCCTGACGTTACGAGCTTTACAAAATGCATTTCGAGCATCGAACGGTTGATGGTTCTGCAGCGCGTCTCCGAGTAAGATTTTCGAGACGATCCTCAGCCGGAAGCGTATCGTCTTTCCGAATAATAGTGAACGAAGGAGCGGAGTAAGGAACGGTTGCAGATCCTACGAGCGGGTCCGAGAGTCCCTTCGGCCTAGGCAGCATCGACACGCTCGCTTCGACGAGACGAGGAACGCATTCCACGAGGTCGTCCGCCGACGATCTGCATTCGCAGAAAAGGACGAAGAAGCCGAGGAAGCGAGCAAAACGAATTAGCATCCCGATCGTCCGGGGAGTTCTTCTCTCTTGGCGAGAGAGTACTCTCTCGTCCCCTGACTCCTTCTTCTTCTTCTTCTTCTTCTTCCTCCTCGTCTTCCGACCGGCTTGCGCCTCTGTATATTCGAGAGACTCTACAATACGCGAGAGAGACCCCCTCTCCGTTATACACCACAGCGAAACGCCAGACACACTATAGAGAAAGAGAGAGAAAGAGGGCAGAAGAAGAAGAAGAAGCCGTGGCACACGAGGCGTAGTCGGCAAGACGGCCAACCACATAAATCACCGACCTTTTGATGGCTCGCCAACGTTCCTATAGATGGTAATAATACGCTGGACCTCGATCCGTCCATGCGGATTTAAATGGCGCGCGCTTGCATTCGCGTACACACTGTACACGTCCATGTCCGCGTCCCTGGTGCGCTGGGTTCACCGGACTTTCGTCAAATCCGACGCCATTCTCACCTAGCCTGTCGCTACATTTAAATATACGATTAATAATCTTCACTGGAAGACTGTCCTCCACGGAGTTCTCACGTGGCACGAAATCGACAACACTGAAAATGGTCACAGTAAAAATTGTCACACGATCCGAGCTAAACTCTTCCAATCTTACGATTACACTCTTCTCGTGTATTTGATAGAGTGTGTCTTCAATTCTGGTTTCAGGTGCCGATTTTAAACAATTCTAGGATTTTTTCCGAAAGAATCATTGCAGGTCTTGCATCAGGATTTTGCACACTCGTTTACGAGTATCCAAAGTATGTGCATACCTGATTTCTTTCCAAACGAACCATTGCACATCTTGCATCAGGATATTGCACACTCGTTTACGAGTATTTAAAGTACATACCTGATTTTTCTCAAGTCGAAACAATCAAAATTGTCGGAGCTACATAACTTTTTATAGAGTATGTGTGAAGGGGTGGAATTCTAGTGACATTGTATGCCGACCTATATTATTTCTAAAGACCAGTCATTTTGATTGATTTCGGTAGAAATAGGTATATTTTAATTGCCGGTAAATCTAGTGTTAATGAAAATCAACTAATTTACGATATTTTCAACCAGGTGGGTCTCGGGAGGACTCAGGATATTAGCGATCATTATCAGGAGAAATCTCGAAATGTTGAACTGTCGTGCTGGTGCGAGAGAGGGGAAGAGGGAGGGTTGGGGAAGGCTGGTTGCGTTCTCTGTGCACTCGAATCGTTTTAGTATTATATTTATACGTGTATGTGTGTACGTGTACGGTGCATTTGGCCGAGTAGTGGTGCGTCGACAAGAACGGACTTCTCGATCCGTTAGGTAGTGGTTTCGCTGCGGTTCCTCCTCGGAACACGGCCTCCACGTGCATGTACACGTAAACCGGCTGGGTGTGAGGATTGTGTAGGTGGCACTCGTGGAAGGAGGGCGAAGAGGAAGCGGGGTCGCTGACGTTCCAGCCTGACGCCGCTGCACCGCCGATGCAACGCGATGCAACGCGCTGCGACCGAACGCAGCAAGCCGAGGGTGAGTAAAGGAGCATCTCTGCAGCCACGCACGCATGCGTCATCGGTGCATTAACGAAAACCAACCGGTCAGAATCGGCCGAGAAATCGGCCGAGAAATCGGCCTCGGAACACAACGACACTTCTTCTTTCATTTGTTACTCATATTTCGCAATTTTTCCCGGAACAACCACCGCACCTTTTCCAACGAGAGTTTACAGGCACGTTTACGGATATTCGAAGTGCGTGTAGAAATTTTTTCAAAAACATATAACCAAAATTCACGGAATTTCATACTCTTCTGTGGTTTATATGTGTTCAACAGCGATTCTGATCTCGAGTGCCATTTTTCAGTATCTTTGGGAATTTCTTTCAGATGAACCGCCGAACCTTTTGATCTACTATTTTGCGGAAGTATTCAAGGGTGTTTGAAGGGCACGCGTGATTTATTTCGACCGGCAAGAATAAAGATTACCCGAGTTATTTAGATTTTTGTAGATTATGTTTCAAGGGACATTCTAGCCTCGAGAGTGATTGTATCTAGTAATTAGAGGATTTTTTTCCGAAGAACTGACAAACATTTCGATCTAGAATTTTGCGGACGAAGTCAAGGATGTTTGAAGTACACGCATGATTTATTTCGACCGGCAAGAATGAAGATTACCTGAGTTATTTAGATTTTTGTAGATTATGTTTCAAGGGACATTCTAGCCTCGAGAGTGATTGTATCTAGTAATTAGAGGATTTTTTTCCGAAGAACTGACAAACATTTCGATCTAGAATTTTGCGGACGTAGTCAAGGATATTTGAAGTACACGCATGATTTATTTCGACCAGCAAGAATGAAGATTACCTGAGTTATTTAGATTTTTGTAGATTATGTTTCAAGGGACATTCTATAGCCTTGAGTGTGATATTATTTAGCAATTAGAGGAATTTTTTTCCAAAGAACTGACAAACCTTTCGATCTAGAATTTTGCGAACGTATTCAAGGATGTTTGAACGGTACGCGTGATTTATTTCGACCGGCAAGAATGAAGATTACATGAGTTTTTTAGATTTTTGTAGATTATGTTTCAAGGGACATTCTAGCCTTGAGAGTGATTGCATCTTGCAATTATAGGAATTTTTTTCCGAAGAACTGACAAACCTTTCGATCTAGAAGTTTGCGCACGTATTCCAGGGATTTTGAAGTGCACGCGTGATTTGTCTCGAAATAATTGCTTTGTCGAGGAGTGCAGAATGTGCCAAAGGAAAACGCATTGAATCCGCGAATAGTCGAGCAAAGTCTTGTGGGAAGTTATGCATCGAGGAGGCGATGGCGTCCTTTCCGCACGCGACGCGAGTATTATGAAAAAGAAGAGGCCATCGCCGCGATACATTAGAATAAACAGGTACCTATGAATCTGCCTACGGCAATTTTCCCATACAATACGCCCGGCGAATACCCCGTACACATTCGCGATCCCCATTGCTCGAGCCTCCTCGTACGAGGTGCATGTCCTAGGTAGAAGCCGCGAGCATAAAACACACCGATCTTCGCAATAATACGTGCGCACACCTACACGAACGCTTTATAATGCGTAGTAGACGAATGCCTTCGCGAGACAAGTCACATACATATGAATGTCAAGATTCACCTATGCCTCTTCCCTACGCTCGACCTTACTCCCTCTCTGTCTCTCCTCTTCGTTCCGCGTCTATCTCTCGCTCCCCGGTCTTCCTCATCCACTCACACATTCAATTTACGTGCAAAAGGATAGACGTCTCTCGTGTAAAGAACATATACTCACGGATAGCGCAGCTTTTACGCTATATCGCTCCTCTTCCCGAGCGTATTCCGGCTCTTCGTGTTTATGTACCTGTCCTTCTTTCTCACCTGCCGTGCATCTACTCTTCCGTGTGCACCGACGATGTACAACACGCAGACACACGTTCGAACTTCTCTCACTTTACACCACCGTTAATGCCCCCACCCCATCGCCGCGTTTATGTTCTCCCGTGCGAGCGTGTTCGTTCGGTTCCATGCGAATGGAACCGAGGAAAGGGATGGAAACGCGTGAGGGGATAGCGACGTGTGTATGTGTGTGCCTCTGTGTGCGCGTCGGTACTCAAAAATCGGGACATTGATTTCGTCTATAGGGTTCGTTGGAATGTATTGCAAAATGGTACGGATGCGAACTCTCAACAAATGTTGTTGCACTTCGTTTAAATAAGTGGTCTTGAACGGGGGGCACAACAGGATTTGTTTGTAATAACTCGTGCAACTTTTATTCTTGTCGGTCGAAACAAATCATGCGGGTCCTTCGAACACCCTTGAATGCGTCCGCGAAATTATAGTTCTAAAAGTTCGCCAGTTTTTCTGGGAAAAATTCCTGAAATTATTGTGCTAGAAAAATGGCAGTCGAACCATCACCGTCCTATAAAACATAGTTTATATTAATAGTATATAACTCCTGCAATTTTCATTGTTTCTGCTTGAAAGAAATCAGGTATGTACTTCAAATATCTATAAATAAGAGTGCAATATGTTATTGCAAGAAGTTTAATAGTTCTTGTGAAAAAAATTCCTGAATATGTTAGAAAATAGCAACTTGAGATCAGAACATCCCTTGAATCATATCTCGTATGTACAAATACATAAATCCTGCAATTTTCATTGTTGCTGCTTGAACAAAAACCTTGTATGTAATTCAAATATCCATAAATAAGAGTGCAATATGTTATTGCAAGAAGTTTAATAGTTCTTGTGAAAAAAATTCCTGAATATGTTAGAAAATAGCAACTTGAGATCAGAACATCCCTTGAATCATATCTCGTATGAACAAATACATAACTCCTGGAATTTTCATTATTCCTGTTTGAAAAAAATCAGGCATGTACTTCAAATATCCATACAGAGTGTGTAAATTTTCGTCGAAAGAATGATAGGTCGGAAGACTAGGTAAAAATTGTTACTCCATCGAGTATACCAGTTAAATGATTTAAACGAAGGATTCCTGGAAAAACCAATTATTGAGGCAGTTCGCTGGTAAAATTGTGTGTAAGGGGGACGCAAGAATTTTCAGCGCAACACGTCGGTGTGGTCTTCCTCGCGAAGGACCTCGGCTCACCTGCGGCTCTCGTCGACGCGTTTAATGCGGCGATAGGTAAAAAACGAGCCGAGGACGTCGTACTATTTGCGGAATCGTAAAAGCAGGACGTTTCGTCGACGTCGCCGGACGTACAGTGCCATTCATTGTCCGTTGTAACGCGAACCTCGGCAACATAGGCCCCTGGACGCTGCTCCGTCATACAAGCGTTTTCCGTTCGTCCTTCTTCCGTGCGCGAATATTATATTGTAATATTTATCGCCGTGAATGCCGACCGCCGGCGTATATTACGTCCGAGTGCGGTGTGATGTGCCAAGCTGACGCCGAAGGACCGACCCACGAGCGCGCGACCATAAGGGCTCCTCGCATTCCTTCGAATACTGGCAGACCTTCGCATGAGAAACCGCCATTCTTCACAGTAACAAACACTTCTCCCTAAATAATAACCGATATGTCATTTATATGTTCCACAAACGGTAGTTTTCGATCACTTACATCCGGAGTCACCAGATCAGCTGGCTAGACGATACTAATTTCGCGATAGCACTTCCTTGATTTTAATCATTTATTTGGGAGAGTCTGGGAACGTATCCGTGACATTTTACCGATTAAAATGATACCCCGCACGAACCACTTTGCTTTGGATTTGCTCGATTAATACACGATTTAATGGAGTTTCGATTATCCGAACTAGGTCGGACGAAATTCTGAAGGAGTTATTCGGAGCGATTTTAGAATATGTTCTCGTAGGAATTATGGCACGTTCGAGGTCTCAAATTGAAGCTGGAAGAACATACTTTGTGATAGGATTATGTAGGTTTCAGAGGAAAGTCTAAATCGTGTTGGAAAAAATTGAGAAAATCTCAATTAGATTAGACTAAGTTGTATCGTTTTAAGGTGGTTCTTCGAGACGATTTTGGAATGTGTCTCCGTAGGAATTTTTGGACGTTCGAGGGCTAAAATTAAAGGTGAAAGATCATACTTCGTAGCAGGGTAAGCTAGGTTAAAAAATGAACACGAAATCTGGTAAAAAATTTGATGAAATTCAGTCATAAATTCGGAAGAAATCGATGCGATTTTAAGGGCACTATTCAAACAATTTTCGAATATGTTTCGGAAGGAATGTTTGGAGGTTCCAGGGCTCAAATTAAAGCAGAAGAAAGGTGGTTCGCGATAGGGATACTTAGATTGAAAAAGAAATACGAAACCACGTGGAAAGATTGAGGTCAAGTATGGATTCCCAGCGACGTTTATGAAGATCCCTGTAGCCCCAGAGACAAGTTAATTTATTTTTAGTTCAAAACATGCTCGCATCACGATTCCCATACATCTATAGTCAGTCGAACGTGTACACAGCTCATCCGACAGCGGATTTATCTCTTACGTTCCACCCCCGCATCTACGTCACACGGTAATGCAATAATTGACCTTTTCCCCGGGTCGATGGAGACGAACGCAAAAAAGGGACGACGTAGGAGTAAAAAGAAAGTAGTATTATACGAAGTGGTATTATAAGAAAATCTACCCTCTGGCCTACGTAATATCGTTAGAGCTATCGTTCAACATCGAACACCTCTAACACTCTGATCCTAATTCAACAAATACAAAAATCTTCTCGATAAAATCTCTTGAAAGGATCAGAACACAGACATCAAAATTAATACTTGACTAAATAATAAGAACACTCTGATCCTAATGCAATAAATACAAAGATCTTCTTAATAAAATCTTTTTACATAATTCATGGTATAAAATGAATACGTGTCTAAATAATAATTTTCACTTTTGTAAAAGATACAGCAAGGATCTATTTCACAAAATGTTGATTTTCTCCGAGGAAATTAAATCTACAAAGCAGCCAACCATTTCTACACCTATCTATTAAGAAGCATGAGCCTTCTTTTAGGGTGTTCAAGGCTGTATGCATTCCGTAAAGGTGAATCACTGTCGCTGCGTTCGGTCTAATGTAATTGAGAGTAGACTGCGAGAGGCAACGAAGTTTTTCAGGACGACTATAATTCGACGCGCCTACGTCGATGCGTTTGAATTCGCATCGATCCAAGTTTGGCAACAGGTAATTAGGGAACGGAGGAGTTCTCGCGATGGACGTCACTCATGCTAACCTATTTTTAGAGTCCGATTTTTCATTCCCAAGATGACTTTCACTAGCTTCGTTTTTTATCCTCGGTCCAATCTTTCTGAATTCAGATTCGATATTTAATTAATTCTATCATTTTCTTTCGCTAACGAACTGCTCAATGCAAAGCACAGAGTGTCTCAAAAATCACTGCACCGTTTGCAAACTGAAATTTGTTCATAATAGAATTAATTGTCAATTTTATAAAAATATAAATTCCTTTAACATCATTTAATATAATTGTTGAATATAGAAATTGTACAAATATAAAATGGGAAATTTTGTTGCAGTCTAATTGCAGGGAGAGTGCAATCATCCCCTAGGGATTATTATGTAAAATTTTCCATTCTTATTTTCATCAGCTTCCAATTCTGGATAAAAATTGAAAACACGCTGGAACGAAGAATAATTTTCTTAATTCACGGAGCGGAAAATTCTTTTTTCGTAGGCTGTCCACCCACGTTATAATTCTAGACCGATTACACTGTGATAGTTCCACGAACAGTTGTCACAATAGCAATTTCGAAGGTACGCGAAGTTTCGCCCGAGTTGCCAGTAAATTGAAGCTTCACCGATAATGTGGGCAGGCAGTGGGTCTGACTACTTGTTGGCCAATCTACGTCGGCCTACATTATACTACCGTAGATTTTGGTGGAGAATTTCTTGCTCGAAGAATACATTGGGTTACTTGGCCTAATTTTCGCGGTTCTACTTCGGTCTGATCACTGGTGGGGTAATCTACTGCGCGTTTTGCGGAGGAGCAAGGCAGGGATCTACAATATCGACAGGAATATTTATATTCTATTTCTTTTTTGCATTTATAGAGCAACTTTGGAAAAACAATTATTCTCATAATAATTAGAATATAATTAAATTCAAAAGTATCATACTCGGAATATATTTAAATAAATCCCCGACAATCAGAATTGTAGAGAGATAGATTTATTGATAGACGATCTTAGGCATAGTTTGCCCATAGATCCAGGTACAATAATAACATATTAATCTATACATTGATCTATACCTAGTTAACTCTTAATCTAAGTGAGGTATTGCACAAAACTTTGGTATCGGGTGAAGATAATTACATAAGTTACATAAAACTAGTCAGTCTTTTAAATTTTATATGGTGATATTGTGTTGGTGTAGAAAATTGATGATTTGGGTCAGCTCTTGTATGTGTGGTTTAGAGAGGACACATTCTATGGATAGCAAATCAGAATTGTACTGTGCCCAATACCTTCTATGGCACCATTTAAATATTATTATAATTGATAGAATTATAGATTAATATAATTGAAATGACTACAAAAATATTTAAATTATTATAATTTCAATAGGAAATTTCACAAAATGGTTCCCATTTTCTGCAGTCAAAATTTCTGTGGGGGGAACATCGACATGGGTCTTTTGTAGCATCATTTTTCTCGAATCTGAGCCGCACTATGGCACCATGAGCGTCCTAAAAAGCGTACCCATCGTCACGGGACCCTCCGGTCGCAACCCCACGGAACCCGGCTCGAGTCCCTTTTCCCATGGCCGCATCTGAAAACGCGCGAGGATCGCGCACCAAGAGAGCAAGAGAGTAACAAGCGAACAAGAGAGCGAGCAAGAAGGGCAAGCGATCGTTGCGTTCATAGGGACACACAGGACACGGTGCTTGTCCGTACGAGCACACGTCTAAATAGCGCGTTAGAGTCCTTTCACACGGGGACACACCAATCGTATTTCATACGCGAGCCACATTCGCACTGATACAAAATGCACACCCGGAAATAAACCGTTTGTCTTATACAAGTCGCGAACATTTCTGGAACGAGATTCTACAATTTTTTCAAAATTGATTTTGCGGTATAAAATTCGGAAAAAAATCACAGACGTGTACATCATTAGATAGAACGTTCATAATTTTTTTCATCATTTTTCGTTGACTATAATAGGGAAAACAGAGCAAAATTAATTCGAACCGTGTTGGTTCTGGATTAAGTTTGATTCTGGAGTAAGTTTCCGGAATTTTTTCAAAATTGACTTTGCGGTATAAAATTCGGAAAAAAATCACAGACGTGTACATCATTAGATAGAACGTTCATAATTTTTTTCATCATTTTTCGTTGACTATAATAGGGAAAACAGAGCAAAATTAATTCGAACCGTGTTGGTTCTGGATTAAGTTTGATTCTGGAGTAAGTTTCCGGAATTTTTTCAAAATTGACTTTGCGGTATAAAATTCGGAAAAAAATCACAGACGTGTACATCATTAGATAGAACGTTCATGATTTTTTTCATCATTTTTCGTTGACTACAACAGGGAAAACAGAGCACAATTATTTCAAACCGTATTGATTCTGGGTTAAGTCTAATACTGGACCAAGTTTCCGGAATTTTTTCAAAATCGACTTTGCGGTATAAATTTTCGGAAAAAATTCACAGGCGTGTATACCATTGGATAGAAAGTTCATGAATTGTCTCGTAAGTTTTCAATGACCGTAACAGGGGAGAAGAGTACAATTCGTTGATTCTACCCTGGCGGTAGAGTTAGCGACTTGAAGAACGATGCGACCAAAAATCAATTTGAATGCTAACCTTACCCGACAATGCCCTTTTATTTAAGGTGTATGGATACGTATGGGACGCGTGAATCGCGGCGTGTCCCCGTGCGAGAAGGCTCTCGGTGCGTACCCTATCAAGAAAGAGAGGGAGAATCGAATTCCCACCGTGGCGCGGCGCTGGGGCTCGCAAGTTCCTGATGGTGTGTTCTATAATATAGGCAGCGAGTTGCCGTTCGTCCTGCAGTCCGTGTTGTCCAGCAAGTCTCCAGGACTCCCACCAGGCCGACCTAGCCTTCTTACGTGCGCCCACCTACTCTATCGAGCAATCCAAATGCATTCTTTCTTCTCTTCTTTCCATGCGCGAGCTGAACTCTCTTCCTTGGTCACCGTGGCGCGCCGTCCTCTTTTCTTCCCACAGGTCTGTGCGCGTCTCCTCGTTGTCCAGCAAGTATCCGTTCACGGGTGCAAGATCGACCGGCTACAGTAGTCAAAGATTGCGAACGTGTACGAACTTAGCAACCTGTTGACCAGGTCACTCTTCAATTGTGACTTGCCACGAACACGTAACGAAAGACAATGCGGAGTTGGGGTGAGAAAAATTGCGCAACCTCGAGCTTCGTAAAAATACCTAGCAGAGGGTTAATGATTTAAGGCAGTATACTCGTTTGTCCAAGATAACAATTATCATTTCTTGTAAAAATAGGATTTATTATAGGGTGATTGGCGGTCTAGATTGATCTTTTATCTAGCGTTTTTGTATTTCTCAAAACGAGTCTACCCCTTAAACAACACGAACTGTCCAGGACAAGTCCCGCAATCGTAGTTACGCTGATCTTTCATTGGGGGGGTCATAGCCACACAACAGTCCATGGTGCTTACGTGTGTGCGACTCTAATGAAGATGTGGTAGGTGTATGAATAACCAGTGCACCGCACCTACATGGAGACGGCGGTTCGCTAGCTGGTCTCCGTAGCCTCTGAAAATCGCGTGCAATGTCGGAGGACGGCAGGTGGACGGTGAAGGGAAAATAATGTTCCGCCGGGTGATATCGCCGCTGCGAAATTTTCCTTTTGCTTTCTCTCCCGGTGGCGCGCGGGGGGCAAACTTTTAACTCCGCGGTGGGTGTAGCCGGCTCGTTTGTATAGTCGAGCATTATTCCGCGACGTGACGGTTTAATAGTGGAACCCTGATGTCTTGCGCTCGCGCGAACCGCTCTCGCAGACAGAAGCTGCGATTGCGAGGCCACGGTGTAACGTGGATTGCGAGACCACCGCGTGTCACTGGCCCGTTCTTTTCTTGATGTTTGATCGAAATAAGGCTCTAGACACTTCTACGAGCTGTTGGAATCAATTCCGCGTCCCCATGTATCACTGTGTAACGCACGAAACAGCAAAAAGGGTTGCTCAATACCCTAAGACTCGGTACTAGACCTAGCTAACAGCAAGGTAGGGATTATTCAAGGAAGCAGACTTGGACAGCGGTCTATAGCTCTTATAAACATTGTCTAGACAAATAAATCTTTTATTGAACAAATTATTTATTAAAAATGATTGTTTTAGAAGGCACAAAATAGCGAAAAGGATTGCTCAATACCCTAAGACTCCGTGCTAGGTGTAGCTAAGAACAAGGTAGGGTTTATTCAAGGAAGCAGACTTGGGCAGCGGTCTACAGCTGTTGTAAACATTGTCTAGATAAACAAATCTTTTCTTCAATAAATTGTTAGATAAAAATGATGATTGTATAAGGCGCAAAACAGCAAAAAGGGTTACACAATACGGTAACTGGTAGGAACCAGCCAGACAGAGGTGAGGTGTCCAGAAAAATCTAATTGTGGACCACTCTCCAGCATTTGCAAACATTAAACAAATCTCGAGAATCTTTCTTCACCTACAATGATACCTACTGAACAGCTCGAGCAGAGTTATAAAACGGTGAGGTCAAATTTCTGGTTTGAATGTGTTACTTAGCGGACCACCACAGCTCCGGGTAAGAGACTTGATCTAACGATAACGTGCACGGGATTAAAATAATCCTCGGTAGTGGAAGGAGGAAGTTTTATAATTTCGCGTGGATCTGGATCGCAGTCGGTGGTAACACGAATACGGCGAGTTTCACCGGAGATCAGGCGAGATCTCTGACTCTCTGTCTGTTCGGTGTGTGCTGCGCGGGAATGCCGAGGGAGAAGGGTAGCTGGGTGGCGTAAGGTTCTCAGGTAGGTACATTTAGGCGGACGTGCACACGTCGAGATTCGTGGCCGTTCGCCGATCGTTGACACGAGAGACCGGGAGTGCTCGACTGCATTATCGTTGGCGTGCGAACAGGTAACCTTGCGATCTCTCTTGCTGCCTGTATGCACGCCGGCTATTTTCGTATGCTGGACTCGTCCACGAGCTGTGCAAACAAATACCCCGCGAAACGATGCTCTGACCGCGAACCTCGGATACAACACGGCCCGCGATGCTTTGGCAGGAATTTCACCACAGGCCGTAGGTCAATCTCCATCCTTTTTTCTTTCAAGTTGGCGACACTCGTGAGTCATCGTCATCCTCGTTGCCCAATATTACCACAACAAATATATCACTCACGATCTATAATCCCATCGTTCACCCAGCCGGAGGCTCTTTCCAAAATCTTGAATCGATTGTCCTAAACAAACACCCTTGACCTACGGATCCCCTATTAGCATAATGTTTTTATACAAACTAAAAAGATTCTATTAGTTGTAAGGTACAGAAGGTACATAGACAGTTCTTTCGCAGTAAATAACAATCCTACGATATTAAAATATGTTGAAATAATTTTACTATTTTGTACCGTGCTTGTATTGTATTCATACTCGATTGAAAAATCAGAGGTAATTATATAGAAGAGGTCTGCCTACTTCGATTTTGATGAAATTTTAATATGTAATAGATTTCGACATATTGAACAACTTTTTCCATTTCCAATATAGGGGGGTCGCTTTTAGTCTTCGAGATATTAACAAAAGACTATCGCTAATACTGTATTGAATTTTTCGTATTCCTGCATGCTCCGCGGCAACGTAAACTTCTTCCGGGGCCGCATGTGTTTATTTTTTTGTTTGTAAATACGTTGTGGGGATCAGAACAGAGTGTCACTCTATATAGTGGTGAGCTTTCAATGTTGAAAGACTAATTTTGGATTTTCGCATGCGTGGTCCCCCACCAACTAACTCTAACTAATTCTGATCGCATAATGTTTGCATTCTATATAGCCTTCATACAGAATTTGAACTAGTAATGGAAAAATCATGCAATCAGTATTAGTTAGGGTTAGGTGGTGGGGGCAGAGAGATTGTGAATATTTCGAAAACTATCTATCTCAAAACGAGAATTTTATTCAGCATTTAAATGATCTAATGGATATATAGAATTCATTATTCGAAACTATGGAAGCCTGAGGTTGCCACGGAGCGTGGAAGAATACATAAAATTCAATACAGTATTCGCGATTGTTTTTTGCAAATATCTTGAAAACTAAAAGCGACCCCCCTATATTGGAAAAGGGAAAAGTTGTTCAGAATGTGTTGCTGCACAACATATTAAAATTTCATCAAAATCGGAGTAGGCAGACCTTTCCTATATAATTACCAAATCAGAATTTTGGTAGAAGGTCGTGCGAAGGTCGTTGGCTCTTAAAATTTTCGAGTAACGTTTCGTTGAGGGTACAGTTACGGTGAAGAAGGTGTCTGGTGATCATCTCGGAAGCTAGTCAGGGTATGATCAAGCGACGGGACCATCTCTCCCCGTCTAGTTTTCCTGTGAATATCCTTTCACGCAGCTCGTCCTTCCACGACCTAGGTCTCGAGTGCGTTCGAAGCTGTCGAGGCTGTCTGTCCCGGTCTGTCGTCGTGGGGAGAGGAGAGGCCTCGCGTGGCCCGTGCCACGGACGACGAAGGGGCGTCGAAACCGGAAATGGTCCATCGAGGACGGGAGTTGCCGTGGCAACCGCGATCTGCTTTAACCCCCGGTCGATCATCGGTCTTCCGCGTCATTCGAAAGCGGTCTATTATTCGGGGTCGCTGCATCCTCTCGCCGCAGCCTCCTTCTCGAACGGAGAGAACCGCTCGACGAACTTGTGTATTGTGTGTTTGTGCTACCGGTGAGCGACGAGCGATACCCGACCGTAGCCCCAAGATCCCGAGCATCCGCGAACAGCCACGACTTCCACCGAATATTCTCGACGACAGTCGAACGTCCGAGAATCGCCGAGCCTCGCCGAGCACGCTCGACCACGGCCGATCAACGCCGAAATCTCGCGACTCGTTGCGTCGTGTTACGTCGCGTTACGCCCGCAAACAGAACGCGCTGCCAACTCGATCTTATCAGGGCCGATTGTTTGAATTTGTCTGTGAATTACGACACCGATTGGCGAACCTTTGCGCAAGACTCCCTCCTGTGTTCATTCAACTCGTTTCCATCCTTTTTCCATGCTAATCGCTCAGACGAGCAATCGTCCCATCGACAGGTAACGTAGCTCCCTCTTCGTCACGTCCTCTCTTCGTTCTACCGGTTAATCCTCCGACGATAAATTATTTATTGTGCAATTTCATCAATGTAATCGTTACATTTATTACCACAGACAATACATTTTCTTGTCAGGTTATCTGGGGGTGTCGTACATCAACTGGAAAGAATTCTGTAAGTGTGCAGTCCTGAATAAAAGCTTCTCTACGTTTACTGTGCACGAGGGCCTCCCTATAGTCTGATGTAAAATTTTCTACACTTATGAAATTGAAGATAGTCTTTCTAGTGTCAGGATTGTACTGTAGTTTAAGTCCTGATGATTTTGTTTTTGTGAGATTCTGTTTCGAGGATGGAGTATCGTGCACGATCGTTCCTATAACGATCGATTTAAAAACGTTTCGCATACACAGGTTCAGGCGCCTGGACGCGAGCGCGTGCGCGCATGCGTCAGGAGCGGATCAATCACGCAACATACCCGCCGACGGCTATGCTTCGGAAGGTAATTTCTAATGATCGCAATTCTCCGTACTTTCTTGCGCGTGAAATGGCCTGTGCTGGATCCTCTGTACTTTCACCTGGTTTTTGAACCGGAACTCGCGCCGAACAATCGATGTCGCGCGTCCTTCGAAAGTTTGTTAAACACGATTACTCAGCCTGAGTAACCGGCGCACCGTCTAAATTCTATTAATTGATAGCTGGCGATGTCGAATGAACGATAAAGTGTAATTGGAAGTGAGAGAAATCCGGTTAATAAAAGCCGATGCAGTCGGATGACTCACTGGCTGCCAAGGGCGACGCAGATACTTCGTCCTACACTGTCCCTGGAGTGATGGGCTCGAGATCCTCTGAATAGAACAAGAAACTAGACCAACAATCGGGACAAATGATCCTCAAATTTATTTCGAAATTACTCGAAGGATAATAATGCGTTCGTAGACCCTACAGTGATGGGTTTAAGTCGCTCCAAACAGTACAAAACATTAACACTGGACCTAACAAATGACTGGTCTCAAATTCTTTATTCTACAATGGTTGAATTGACAATGCTACTAGTTTTTAATGCTGTAGCGTTTAGCGTTCAATGAATTTTGACGCGAAAGTCCGCAGCAACGTTCGAGCGGCTAGTATAGAGGATATAGTATAGAGGTTGCAGCATTTTAAGTAATCTGTGTACACAGTTATGTACACATGTTTCGACACGTCTGCGATTTCCTTCAGTTTCTATTCTCTCGGAAAAAAGATCCCGCTGTTCCAAGGCCTCGGAGGCCTTTCGCAAAACCAGTTTCGCATTAATTCTACCAAAATTGTTGAACGTTTCCCAATTCCTATATTCTATAGAGGAGGAGCACGTCGAAAATAGCATAGTGTATACCGGAGAACCGAAACGGTTTTAGGCACTCGGGAAATCGTGTCGTAAACAAAGTATCCGTGATATCGTACGTCACCGTTTAGAAACCGATATAAACACCAATGTAAAAACAAAAGGTGCTCCCAAAGTTGTCAGCGAAATACGTCATACTTCATGCGCGACGCATTCGGATGAATCATTGCTGTAAAATTAGCTGTGGCGCCAATTGGGGGACAGCAAATTATTTATAAATTGATAATCGTCGGTCCTTGAACAATTAAGATGGAACACAAGTGGTAAGGTCTATCCTGTTCTCAAAAACTATCATTTCAAGGAACCACTGCTGCACAAGTAGCAAAGTAAAATGTTTATAACAAAACTACCAGGGTTCGTGACTTGAAGAGCTATCAGCAGTCTTGGTGCAGTTCTTGAAGACGACCTTTAACGTAATGACTCTAGAAAACTATAACACCAATTAATGAAGGGCAAGGGTATGAGCGTACATTATGTGATTTTGCATCAGCATTGGAAAGCTAACGGGGTCTGTGAGCTGAAGAGCTATCAGCAGTCTTGCTGCAGTTCTTGAAGACCACCTCAAGTCATTCTAGGTTCTAAACTATAACACCAACTGATGAAGAGGAAGGGTATGAGCGGATGCTACATGATTTTACGTGAGGATCGCCGGGTCTTTGGTGATCCGAGGAGGTATCAGTTCAGCGGCAGTTCTTGAAGATGCAGTGTAGGGAGACCAGGGTCGCTAAATAGCTCGAAAACTGGCGAGAAACAGAGTGAATTGAATGGGCATCGGTAGTTGGCGTGTATTGTACGCGATGTGTGGGTTCGCGGGGCCGCGTTGTGTTGTTGTAGGAATGCTGTCGGCAGCCGGCAGCAGGGTCGCCCACTGTTACTCGTCGGGACTCGCTTTTGCTGCCTCTCTGCCCTTCCTTTGCTCGGCCGCCTCGCTCGCTCGCACGCTCGCTCGATTCCGTTTTAAAACTATATTGCCGTGGCCCCTTTGTACTTGCGGCCACTCGGGCTCTCTGGCCAGGCCTCTCTTTCTCTCTGTCTCTTGCTCGTTCTCTATCCCCCCCCCCTCTCTCTCTCTCTCTCTATGTGTGTATGTACTCTGTGTGTGTGTGTCTGAGAGCGAGCGAGCGGACGAGCGCGTGCACACGTACACATATCGTATTACATATTTGTCCAGAGGAAGAACGGAGGTCTCGTCGTTCATCGTGTCGTCGCGGTCGTGCCTTCCGTCGCGCTTCTCACCACGCGATATGTGTATACACACACACCCGACTTTCTCGCGTGATTTCGAACCGGCCGAGTGTGCGTCGTACGGTTTTTCTAGCGGGGGCGCTGGCTACGAGAAACCGCCTGTTTGTTCGATTCGAAACCGACACAAATCGAAAAATACTGTATCCATACGTTAGAGGGACATCTTCCGATCAGTAAAATCGCATTCCCTTCCTTGAACGGCTGAGGATTGATTAGATATATTTGGATGCCAGAGGCGCTAACTCACTCGTTCATGATCGCAGTAGAACTCTTGTTTATTCTTTCAATTCCCTCAGCGGATCGAACTAATTAAACTAAACAGTGCATCTGTTAATGGAACATCTCCCGATTGGAAATACGTCATTCCTCTGTTCGGATGACTAAGGATTGATTAGATACATTCGGATTCTTTCGGCTCGAGTCCGTTCGTCTAAGGGGCGCTGACTACGCGAATGCCATTTGTTTCTTCTTTCGATCCTCCACACCGGAAGCGAACGAAATCAATTAGAATACACCATCCATCTGTTAAAGGAACATCCTCCGATTAGAAGGACTCCATTCCTTCTGTTCGATGGCTGACGATTTATTAGATACGTTCGGATACTTTCGTTCCGCTGACTATTCGTTGAAGAACAGCAACCGTTTCTTCTTTAGATCTCCTACACCGAAACCAAAGTACACCGATCAAAATACAATACCCATCCGTTAAAGAAACGTCTCCTGATTTAGCAAGTGTAATTCATTTCCATGGATGGCTAAGGATTGCTGAGATACATTTGGATAGTTTCGGCTGAAGTCGGTTTTTCAAGAAATCGTTTCTCAAGTTCCTGGAACCGAAACGAAACAGCGCCAATTAAAATACAATAACTGTCTATTGAAACAGCATCTGCTAATTGGAAAGCCGTCATAATTTTCCTTGGATGGCCGAGGATTGATTGGATACGTTCGGATTCTTTCGCGGGCTTCGCAATATCACGAAACTCCTCCGACTGCGCAGATGGCGCTGATGGTGGCCGCGTTCATAGCGTTTGTATAGCAAGCTCCTCCTCGCGCAGAGCTCTTCGCCTAAGATTTATCTAAACTCTATTTTCAAGAGCTGCGAAACATGTCCGGGAGTACAGTCCTCCATAAATTTACAGCTTTATCCCGGAGAGATTCGAAAGGTTACCGATAAGGGTATTGGCGTAAACGTCGCTGCCCACGAACGGGTTCTAAACGCACTTATATACCTGTACACCGCAGTGTTATTTGTTCGTTGCTGCTGGTCGCGCCATTATCTCAAACGACGTGGAGGATAAGACAGGTTTGCGCGCGTACAAGCGAGTATCGAACATTAGGGGATGAGAAAACGAGGCTGTTCGAAGCGTTCTTCTTCGGCAAGAAGGCCCAGAGACGAAGACCCGGGACTGTCGAATTCTCGGGGATTCCCGAGAAATGCCAGGCGGTGTGTTGGTCCGAAAGCAGGCAAAGAGAGAGATTCCTTCACGGTAAGGTCTTCGGCTCCGGGATTAAGCTTGCCCTTCTCCCTAACCTCCTCTCTGTCGCTCCCGAGGAGTTGTCGGCTCTTTCCACGAAACTCATCACCGTTCAACGGGCTTTATCCCGGCTTGTTTGCCTTTTCTTTCAACCGGCTGGTTTCTTTTCTTTTTTTCTCTCTCTCTTTCTCCGTGCTTCCTTGTCCTACTCCAAGCTCCTGCCTACCTCTCTCTCTCTCTCTCTCTCTCTCTCTCCCTTTGGACGGCCTCCTCTCTCTTTCTCTCTCTTTGAGGTTTCACTCGCACGCGCAACCTTTTGCCGAATGGCGTGTCTTACGGCGCGGCCCACGAGCAGCTCTCGTTCGAGAAACACACCGCTCCGTTTTGGTCTTGCTCGTGTTTCAAGTGGCGTGGCCGGCCGCGTTCCCGATAATCGGGCCCACAAGAGAGTCAGTCCAGTCCTACACTGCGGTCCAGCGGAAAGAGGAGAGGCTGCGTACCACCTGCCACAATGCGTTCCCGGCCCCGAAAACCTAGCCATTCACAATTTCAACGCCGATTTCACCGTTCCGCGCGCGAAACGATCGCGTGCACCAGTCACGAGACCCTACCCACTGTGATTTACAGTAAGATTTTACCCCTGGTCTCTGCGATCCGCTAAGGGTTTTGTCTCGGACCAGGAAAAAACGTGGATGACGTTCTGGTGGCGTCCGCAGACCATGTAGCAGGTGCCTGGGTTCATTCTGATGATTTTCTCGAGCCTTGGTGTTAGGGTATCCGGGTCTTGGGTCTGGGAAACACATATGTAATCTAGTCACAGCACCTAACGAATCTCGGGTGATCGATACCCTATAAATCAGTAATTGCAGCTCGAATATGTTAGCTCCGTTGAATCGTAACTATCGAGCCACGGAACTCGGTTGCACGTATAGGAAGCATAGGCGTCACGGATCCTGAGGCCCTCGGTCGCCAAGGCTCATACATTTTAAATCGTCCTTTCTCGCGACACAATTTGTGCGCGACAAATTATGAACACTGCCGGAGACATGGCTCTGCTTGATTGTACTAATTTCTGCGCGCCGTAGGAAGTTGTACCTATACACCGCCTACCGTGACCAGAGCGCGCTGCTTTTTTTCAATTGATTATCTGATTGTTATAAAACGCCATTTAACGTGTAATAACAATTGCTAATAAGTAGACTGCGGGTGTGTTCATGCATTTCCTAATTTTCGTAGAGAAATTTTAAGAAAGTGGAATGGAATGAAATCGCATTTTTAATGGGAACAGCATTTTTCAGATCTCGAACAGATAGAAATTGTACGAAATTCTATAAACATTTTATATTCGAGCCTTTTTCTTTTAATTGTAATTTCATAAATTTAATGTATATGAGAATTTTTTGTCGGTATAGAATAATTCGATACGTTTTCGTTCAAGCATATCACTCGATAACAAACAATTTCTATTCCCGTAGCAGTGAATGCAACCGAGGCATTGCATAAGTGTCGTGCAGCGATGCACGCAGTGATCGATGAACACAACGACAACAGGTTTGTCATAAACGAAGTTCCCTTTATTTCCATCGCGGCTCGTTCAAATATAAACTTCGCGCGAAGTTCGCTGACACTGGTGCATAGGTCACGCTTGATAAAGACATTTTTCACTGTCCTAATCGCTCTCGAATTCGACTTGCGAACTGTTCCACCACTGAGCTGGATATCTTTGAGAATACCGAGTAGCTTTGAAACCACTCTACAAATATTCTTCGTTCTGCAGGCATTTCTGTAGGAGAACAAATTCTTATTAAATTAAGTAAAACATTTCATGAAACATTTATTGTGTTAACAATTTATTGCATCAAATTTCATAATTGTGGTTGAGCTTCTCTGAACTCGTCACTCGACGAAACGATCGCCAATTGTGCTCCTTTAAAAAAGCAAACACGTAGTCGAATCGGAACAAAATGGACTGATCAATGTTATTGAGTGGCTTTCCCCACTATAGCATTCGGCCCACTATCTACGCCTGATGTGATTCATATAGGGGCGAAAGACCTTGAGTGATTAATTTATCTACTCCTCGCAATAGCACACACTAAATTTTCCGAAAGGAACGAGCCTCTAGAATCCACAAACGTATCGTTTCAAAAACATCTTCCTCCCCAACGAACATTAAACTTCATAATTCATAATCCCATAAAACAGTCTACGATCAGAGGAATCCAAGAATATTGTTTGAAAAATATGAACAAAATTCTATTAAAAGAATGAACTGATTTTTTAATGTATTTATTTTGCATAAAGATCCGCAATGTATTCCCAAAACGTTTTAATCGTGAATTCTCCCAAGATTATTTTATATTAATTTATTTACTCCTCGCAATAGCACACACTAAATTTTCCGAAAGGAACGAGCCTCTGGAATCCACAAATTTATCATTTCAAAAACATGTTCCTCCCAAACGAACATTAAACTTCATAATTCATAATCCTGTAAAACAGTGTACGATCAGAGGAATCCAAGAATATTGTTTGAAAAATATGAACAAAATTCTATTAAAAGAATGAACTGATTTTTTAACGTATTTATTTTGCATCAAGATCCGCAGTGTATTCCTAAAACGTTTTATTCATGAATTTTCCCAAGATTATTTCTCGGTTGCTCATCTCTCACTTAACAACGTTCTTATTCCCTGAACAATTTAGCTCCGCTCGAGAAAAATCCTATTTATTTAATGAAACGCTACTAGCACACCTGTTTCCCTTCGAGTTCGCTTGAACTTGTTTCTAACAAGCCCCAGCGAAATAAAAATTTCGGGAAAGAGAATCGATATCTTCACCAGCGAAAACCAGCAAAATCATCGGAGTCGTAGGGCGCCGTTAGTATCGTGTACGGGTCTGCGGCAGTGGCGTTTGGTGCGCACGGGGTTCCATTTCGAATGCCCGGAAAGAATGCCACGGCTGCCGTCGAAGCCAATGAAACAGGCTGGCCAGTAATTCAAGCTTGCAATGGTCTGGCGTAGGTGCAGCGACGGTGTCGGTGGCACTATACAGTATAGTCATCGCCTATACAGTGTGATCGAACAGGCCGGAGAAACGGTTCGAAGCGCGAGAAACGAGAAACACTTGAGAAACCGCGCGGGTCAGAGCGACGACGTTTTCATCGTCTCTGATAGGTGGAGCACGCGCACAAGGTGACCGAGAAGTAAAAAGCGCAACGATGTATCTCCGAGGACTTGGATCATCTTTGCTAAGACGTATAGCCGTCGTTCGCATAGTCGTTGGAGGCTTGGTCTGGACAAAGACGACAGTGTAGGTTCGCGGAGGGAGTGACGGAGAGAGAGCGGATCAATACCATGCGATACACGCCGAAATAATTTCATTGTCCACTGTTAGCGGTGGCTCACGTGTCGCGTGGCGCGGTATGGCATGGCGTGGCGTGGCGTGGCGTGGCGTGCGCTATACTCTCTTCCTCTATCTCCCTTCCGCACTCTCTTTCTCTTCCCCCTTTCACGGCACAGCCGTCTGTGCGTTTCGCTCTTTTCTTCCGTGTGGCTATCTGCCCCTGTCTCTCTTTCTTCGTCCCCCCGTAGCGGCTCTTTGTCTCTATCGCCCTATCCTCGTCCTTCGGGGGCGAGACCGAAGGGGAGAAACACCCAGCAGGGAAAGGGGAGAGAGCCTAGAACCCTTATGGCACGAGTGATAGCCGCACAACGCTACTGGGTATTGATCACCCTTCGCAATCGATGTTAACAACACTGCTTACGGATGGCCGGATCAATTATCTAGATAATGCTGGGATCTACTCGCCGATTGTCTTTCAATCCGAGAAGACACTGTCCAAGAAAGTTAGAATGTCTTGGGATCCTTACGGCATCAACAGTAGCAATGTTACTGGGTATTGATCACCCTCTACAATCAATGTTGGCAAGACTGACGGACCTGGTGATCGATTGTCTTTCAGACCAAGACGAAATCTAAGAAGACTGGAAATGCTAGAAGGGCCTAGCACCCTTCTGGCGTCAGTGACAACGGTGTCTCTGAGTGTAAGTCAATCGAAGGAGACGAAACGGAAAAAGTATGCCCCGGAGTACGGTCGAGAGTCTCGTGAAAGTTTTAGAGAATGCGTGTGCCCGCTCCAGAGCTAGAGAGCTTAGGGTAATTGAAAACAGTGGGCCGGTTGTGTATAGAGATTATAGGCGGCGGTTCAGGCCCGAGAGTGCAGAACGGTTTAATTGAAACGGGGCCAATAAACGCTGGAAAAAAAAGAACAGTGGACCGTAAAACCGACGACGTAGCCACCAGCTTCTAGACTTTGTTGCGACCGTAGAGGAGCGTTATAGAGCAGAGAGGAAGAGGACGACTACGAGCGACTCTCACGGCCGATCTTTCACTCTCGGACATTTAGAGCGTTGACTTTCTCTCCTATCGCGACTGTCGCTGCTCGTGCGAACCGGCCACGATACGACAAAGATCGTGACGACCAATCATGACCTTGTCGAGATGGATTGATCGGAACCCGGAACGAGGTGCAGCGTGTCGCCCAGGGTATTCAGGTGAACTTTGAACGGAGGACCAGTCAAAAGTCTCGTGCGACGACCTGGCTCGCCTGCTCCATGTTTAGGAGACGGATTAGACCCCACCTTAAATGCGAGATTGAAATTTCATTAATGTACTTGATCAATCAGGGAACATCCCGGCTGATGTTTGTGAGCCGGATCGAACTCCTCCCCCAACTAGAACACAGGCTTAGATTAGATAGCAACCATCAACCCGTGGCTTTCAAAACATCATAACAAAATATACAACTCACAGAATTTCGATTGCTTTCAGTTGAGAAAAATACCTGATGCACTTCGAATACCCACGAAGGTGTACGCAAAATTTTTAACCCGAGAAGTTTCACAGTTCTCTTGGAATAAATTCTTGAACATTGATAAAAGGACTTTCGATACCGGAGTACCCCCCCGAGAATGTGTTGTATAAAAAAAAGTATGTATCTCACGGAACTATGATTGGTTTCCACTTGAAAAAAATGTTGTATGTCCTTCGAGTACCCGAGAACGTGTGTGTAAAATCTCAATCGAAAATGTCGACTGGTTCGCCTGTTAAAAATTCCGAGAAATTCATGCGAAACCGGAATGGCCTCTTAAGGAGCGCATCCGCGTAGTGTCGCTAACCAGAGGATAGTCTCATCTCGAAAATTACGCGGCAATTACACAACGGTGCAGCATTATTTCCACGGTAGCCGTGCGCGAGAGCTGGGCTCTTCTTCGGGTGGCTCGTTAGACTATCGTGATCCTAACCTATCCTTGCATCAGTTAGTCGGTAGTTCCTACATGGAAGCATGCATTTTCTACTACAGAGAGAGAGAGAGAGAGAGAGAGAGAGAGAGAGAGAGAGAGAGAGAGAGAGAGAGAGAGCGCGAGAGAGAGGGAGAGATAGAGAGAGAGAGAGAGAGAGAGAGCGCGAGACAGAGGGAGAGATAGAGAGAGAGAGAGAGAGAGAGAGAGAGGGAGAGGGGGACAGAGAGTCGGTGAAAGAGAGAGGGGGAGAGGTCGGACCGGTGCACGGATATGCATACATCTGCGCGGATGAAAACGTTCACCGTGGCGCAGTCCTCGCTTGTCAGAACAAAGTCTTTCGCGGCGCAGCGTCGCTAGCCTCTGGCCAACACACTGCTGGTAGTAACAGGCCAGCAACGGTCATTTATGTTAGAAGAGAAGCGGTGCGCATGCATGCTTACTTGCTTACTCGCTTGCTTACTCGATCGCCCGGTTGCTCTCTCGCGGGCGCGCGCGAGCGTACACGCACAGGGACGCGTGCGCGTTCGCAAATCGCGTATTCCGCATGCACGCTCCAACAGTGATTTCTAAGTTGAACGAGGAGGAGGTAGTGCGAGAGAGAGAGAGAGAGAGAGAGAGAGAGAGGGTGGGAGAGAGAGAGGGTAGGAGGAATCACGGAGAAAGAATCCCTTCGTTGGGTATCGTTCGACTGACTCACGACCGACGCTGATGAGCTAATGACGAACATATGCAACGAGGTCTCGAAGTGCGTAAATAAGGTCGTCAGACCGTCCGGACGTTCCATTATTAAATACTTCAATTCTTAATTCTTCTATTCTATCAACCCTTTCGACTCGAAGCAATTTCAATCCCAAAATCAAGAGATTTCTTTCAACCTAAATCATTCTTATTTTATCCAATCTCTTTTACATTGTGCAGATCGAACTGAACCTGTTTTCTCGCGCAACAACTGAGCTTTGTACAATTTATAGAACACAAGCGAATTGAATAATATTAAGAGTGTTTTGAATAATGGTATGGCAATTTTTCGCGCCCAAACGATTAATTCAAATTATTAAGTTCATCTGGCTCATCCGATAGCCAATTCTTTTCGAACAACCCGGCTGAAATTCCCAAGAAATTACATCCTCGTTTAGCGGGCAATTCGTCCGATAACAGTACTCTCGGTGTCCCATTGTTGTTCGGCCCGAAGCTCGTCTTTCCCGCTTGTTTCTGCTCATTTCATCTCACACTTTCCCCCGGAGCCGGCGTGACCCGAGGAAGGGCAATGGAATTCGAGTCTGTGGATGGATCTCGGAGACGCATCCTCTCACCCTGCCCCCAACCACCTTCTTCTTCAGCGTTCGTCCCACGCTTCCCCGACGCTGTCTCTTTCTCCCTTTCTCCCTGCAAGATACACATAGCCGCCGCCGCCGCCGCCGCCGACCAGATAGAAATAATACATTATTTAAATAGTGTGGCGACTACGGTGCGTGACCTTCTCGTCGACGTCGCGCCTGATTCCCCTCTTTAACCTCTTCCCCCTCTCTGTATCTCTCTCTCTCTCTCTCTTCTGTTCTTGTGCGCGCGAGTCTCGCGTCACCCACCACATCTTACCTCTCTCTCTCTCTCTCTCTCTCTCTCTCTTCCCCTCACCCCTCCAGTCGTTCGTACTCGGCTCTCTCACCCTTGTACCCGACCCGACCCCACCACTGCGACCCGACACGAGCGCGCGCGAACGCATCCCCTCCTCTCCTCTCTCAGGCTCTCTTTCTTTCTTGTTCCTTGCCCCGTGTCTTTCCCACTCTCCGTCGTCGTCTACTTTTCGCCCTCTTGTCCCACTGTCCTTGTTCATTGTTCGCTCGATTTCTTCCTCGTCTCCTTTCCACATCACGAGAGAGAAAGAGAGAGAGAGAGGAGCTCTCTCTTTTTCCTGGTCGTCGTCCGTCCTTCTCTCCAGCGTCCCACCTATTTCAACTCTCGAACGACAGTTCTCGGTGGCTCTCCTCTCTTCTCGAGACTCGCCTGTGTGCAATACAGGGTGGCTTGCAAGGACAAGGAATTAAACAAACTCCTTAAGGCGGTTACCTGCCGACGACGCTGCTCGTCGCGTGCGTACTTGTGTAGACACCATAGACTCTCCGTACAGTGGGGATCTACGATTTTAGGGGTTCTCTTTGTTCGAGACAAACCATCATTGTTTTTTTTTTAAATAATGGTTGTTACTCGGTGATTTCGTTTTTGACGATCGATTCCCAACTGATACGTAAGGAATTAAACAAACTTCTTAAGGCGTGCTTGTGTTGGCACCATAGACTCCCCGTACGGTGGGGATCTACGATTTTAGGGGGTTTCTTTGTCCGAGAGAAACCATCATTGTTTTTTTTAAAATAATGGTTGTTGCTCGGTGATTTCCTTCTCGACGATCGATTCCGAACCGATACGCCGTACCGGTTACGGTCGCGTGACTTATTGTTATTCAATTAAGACGAATGCATCGGTTCCCCGCGCTCACCATTTTAGAAACGCGATCTTCTTCGAGTGTATACTCTCTCTCTTCTGGTTCCCGAGGTGTGCAGACCCGACTGCCGCGGCTAATTGCAGGGAAATTATTTGTTCGAGGCCGGGAGAACGCGCTTTAACGACTGGCTCTTTGCGATAAGTTGCCGTAAAGATTATGGCAGGGTTGAACGCGCGCGTCCTTCCGGCCTTTCGAAACGCGTTCTCTCGCGCCAGACATTGTACGCTCGGCTTCGGGTGTTCGCCGGCAGGGCGCACCACCTCGTGTCTCGGCCTTCTCGCCGAGGGGAAGTCCCCGCATTCTTGCGTTCCCGTATCTGTTCGTTCGGACCTGTTTTCAATGCGCCAAAACAATGCGCACCGATTTCCTAAATCATCGTCGCAGTTTATTGACGCATTTGAAAATAATGTTTATTACGCTTGAAGCATCCACAGTCTAGTTATTTGGACCGCGTACCCTATCTACGGATCGATCGATGAAAACTCAATCGAATAACGCACGTCGATTTCATGAATAATCCCCGAAGTTTGTACTAGACGCAAGTCAGCTAGTACATAGCTTGTTTTTCGTGTAACTCCTCAATATTTGTTTAAATGTTTGTCCACTGTTGATACAACATGTATGTATACTATTTCTGTTTTCTTTTTCCGTTGGAATTACACGGTTTTTCAAAAATATTGATCATATTATATTTTTCAGACGCAAAAATGTCTCTTTGAAAAAGAGCCACATCGGTTCTTTACACAAACGTTAGTAACATGATATAATAATTGCACATTTGTTACTTTTTTCTATAAATGATCGAACCTGGCGCCGATATCATCAAATTTATTATATGTCTTAATTTCGATCGAGAAGAATTTATCGTTTATCGTTTAGCTTGTATCTAGGTAGAGTATCCTCAGATAAATCAATAAAAGCATATACTCGATAGTATATCGAGTCCCAGCCGATCAACCGTCCCCTATGTCGCGTGAATTGGATCTTGGAAAGTTCTCGGAGGCCCGGAATCTTTTCAAATCCCTAACCGTGGTGGCGCTTCCGGCGTGCTTCCTGACGCCAGCCTCCATATGTCGCCGGACCGTCCATCGAAAAGAACGCCGTGCAACACAGTGTAAAAAAAAGAAGAGAAATCAAGAAACATGATCGATATGTGTCTGGAGCAAACACCCGCTAGAAAGAGTATAGAAGTACAGAGAGGAGACTGGTAGGAAGGCGCGCACGTAGTACTCTTGGCACTTGTGTTGGCCCCTTCGTTTATCCGCTTCCAGTTCTTGCATCCCTCCTCGGGTTCTTGCGGGGCAGCACCCTCGCTCTTCTTCGGGCACCGCGCAATCCTTTACCCTCTCCTACTCTCTCTCTCTCTCTCTCTCTGTGTCTTAAACCACTCCTCATCTGGCGGTGTGCTCGGAGAGCGTAGCGGGCGCTGTCGACACACAGCTTCCTTCCCCTTTGCGCGCGCGGTGCGCCACTGTGAACGAGGCTTGAACTGGCTGCTCCGGCTCTCCGGCGCTCTCCGTCTATTGGCGGCGTTGCCAAGTGTCCTCGACCATCTGTAACCGCTCCTCCTCTCCTGTTTATTGGTTTAATATTCAATACGGCTCGGCGGAGTCCGATGTGTAACACACAAGCCGATATGTAGGTGCCCCCCGTTCAGGCGCGTGCGTGCACATGTATCGGAAACTATGTAACTGTGCACACGGTGCTCTCTCGCTCTCCCACCCTGTCTAACCCCCTCCCTCGGATACTTCCTTCCCGCAGAACTCCACCCTCCCGGAGGCCCGAGCGCTCTGCTCTCTTTATCGCCTCGACACTCCGTGTCCGTTTCCGTCTTCTTTTCGCGCGCGTCCTTTCTTCGTACCGTTCTTCGTGTCTATACCCCTCCAACTTTCTTCCTCCACCTCCCCTTCCATCTCCTCCCACTCTCGACCTCTTTGCTCCTCGTTTTCGGGACTCCTCGTCCTTTTACCCAAGCCGAAATCCTTCTGGTGTGCGTGTACGCGTCCCGACGACGCGCACGGTGGGGGGATGGGTTCAACTATGTATAGTCGGATAATAGAGTTTGTCGAGTCGACATGCGCCCTTCTTGGACCAAGGTGCCGGCCTTGCCCCATATTTCTTCGAAATGCTCGGGGAGCCGAGTGACGTTCGATATCTCGAGCGGAGACGCCGACAGAGCATCGCGTCGCACCGACGTCGACGTCTGTACACACAGAGACACCTCCGGCGACGACGACGATCCTTGTTCATTCTCTTCTTCTTCTTCTTCTTCTTCTTCTTCTTGTTCTTCTTCTCTCTTCTACACCTCTCCCTCGGCAAGTCGCACAACCCCTTGTGCGCGTTCCTCGTAGACGCACGCGAGAACGCTGTTCGATTCGACTTTTTCTCTTGTTCCTCCGATTAGAGACGCTCGGATATCAGCGAATCTGACACGAGTCTTAATGTTGTGAAATGTAAACCGGTCGCGGACGGATTAATTGCCTTCCGCCGACTCACTCGGACGCGCTGCCGCGGATGTAATTGGAAATTTCGATCCTCTATTTTGCCGAGCACCTCAGTCCGTGGGAATATCGTTTCGGTGAGGGTGCCACAGCATAACAAGGTTTCGGCAATGCTGTAGCGATACTTGGGAGCGAATGAGGGAGGGGATTGTTTAAACATTAGAAGCTGATCGGGTTGTAGGATTCTTGCAATTTTTCCATCGTATTAGGGGAAACTTCGGAGCAACAGAAATCGAAACGTGGGAAGGGATTGTTTAAACATTGTAAGCTCACCGTATCATAGGGTTGTTGCAATGTTTCCACCGTGTTGTACCGAAACCGTGCTATGCGGGGGTTAAAAATATTTAAGTTTGTTTGTTTTTTCAAATAATATTTGGTCCTCTCAGGGTTTCAAATCTATCTACCACTCAACCCTCTTCCGCTCTCACTAACGCCTAATTTCAGTCTGGGAATACAGTTTATTAATGTAGGTTCCGCACCATCTTGGAGCATCACAGTTTCGATATCCCATGATAACCTTTTTCTAAATATTTCAAATTGTTATTACACTAAAAAATCTATTAACCCTTTACACTCGGAGCTATTTTAACTCGAAAATTAAACATTTCTTCCTCCAAATTATTACTCTTCTTCTATATTACTTTTTTCATTTGACGAAGATGAAATTGATATAGTATCTCATACAATACTTAAATGTTTAGTAATTGATTAGACACCAAAACGTTTAATAATGTAGCAAGTTTTAGCGGTGACTCTGAGTCACCACTCGAATGCTAAGGGTGAAGATATACTAACTTAAACAATGTGAAATATATTCAACCCCCTATACTATTCTATATAGGTCTATGTAGCAACCCCAATATACGATTGTTTAGATATTATTTATGCCAATCCGTCGATACAAAATAAGTGTATAGATTGTAGGAAACTTCTAGAGTTTAGCAGAAGGCAGGGGTTGAATGTCTAACGTTAGCGTAATACATTTTCAAATCGATCGCATCGATCGAATAGCGGGAAATAATGCGCGTTTCACGGAACACATACCTAACATTGATTTGTGTATTACGTCAGCCCGATGATACTCGGTGCGTGAAGTGCTATTGATTCGCCCCGCAGCCAGAATAGACAACCATGTTCCATTTTCGACTGTGCATCGCGCGCGCTATGATTAAGTAACTAAACTCAACCGATCAGATACTCAAATATTGTTCTTCGCCCCCTGTTATGAGCTCGTTTAAGTTATCCGAAGCAATCGATATACATATAAATATATGTATGTATATATATATATATATATATATATATATATATATATACACATACATATATATACACACCGCCGTGTAATATCCGCATTTGTTTATTTCCTCCATTATCCGGCGATTGTCAGTCGCCATTCATCATTCAATTGCGACGGCTCGCGGAGATGATTAGAACATTTTCAGAGATTAATGCACCGAACTGGGAAATCGTAATTGATCCGATTAATTGAATAGTCGACCGATTTCAGAGTGTACACGTATTCCGCGAGCCCTTATCTCGATCCTATTGATCTCCATTCGATATATCAACGATCGCAATTTTCTCACAATTTACTATTAAGTCAATCAATAGTTTTATTATACGACACCCTGTAGATCTTCATCGATACCGTCAAAGAGCACGAAAAGACGAGTTCAACGACTGCTATGACCGTACCATTGCGATCATTCGATCTCGAGATATTCATGTCTGAAAGATATATATTTCATAATTTCAGACACGAACATCTCGAGACCGAGTGATCGTAACTATACGATCACTATACTCGTTGGATTCGTCTCGTCACGTACTATGAGAATACCGAAACATATCTACAAGGTACCGTATAAAAATCCTCGACGACCTTGAGATCTGGTTAGAACATCCCCTTGGGGGAAGGATTCTTCGCAGTGTTATATCTCGAGATTGAATAATCGGAACGGTATGTTCAGGGTACTCGTTGAACTGGTCTTCTCCCGCTCCGCAACAACATCCAAGAAAATCTATAGGGTGTCGTGTAAAAAAAGTATCGGATACTTTGAAGTTTCGTTAGAAAATTGCCTTGGGGCTGAATTCTTCGCACCGTTGCCTGTGTAGGTTGAACTGTACGGGAAGAATGGGTTCGATAGGTCGACAGGAGCCACTCGACCCCATCGCTAGGTGTATTGGCTGGTTAGCAGTAGCGACTGCGGTGGACTACGAATAGCTGAGGCGGGAGCGATGACCAGATGTGCGGATCGTACGCCGAACGGATGAACGGATGAAGCGGTGGAGAGAAGCGGATAGTATTTGGCTTGAAAATTTCGGCCTCCGCGTACATATTCGACAGAGAGTGAGAGAGAGAGAGAGGGGGAGAGGGAGAGAAGGCGAGACCCAGCTGTCGGGCGTTGTCGGGACTCTATCCATGGCGTTGGGGAAAAAGAGAGTCACCCTACAGCAGCGGCGGCGGCGGCGGCGGCGGCGGCGGCGGCGGCGGCGGCTGAACAAGTCGTTGAGGGTCGGCTTTATCTCGGGGCCAGCCTTCGGACACCCTATTGCGACTACAGCCGCGCCGCCGCCAACGATGTCTCTGTCTCTCCCTCTCTTTCTCTCTACCATCACCCGTAAAACAGTAGAAGGATTCCTGGGTCGGCGAAGACACGAGTTTTAGATTAACTGGACAGTGGCCACTTACCACACCTGCGGGGATCAGTCCGCGGACACGTGTATATCGGGGGAAACAGACGTTCAAGCGTCTTCTGATACCCCGGTCTGATATTGACGACTGTTCAGACAACCGGCTGATGGAAAATCTCATCCTGGTAGACGTACCCTGCTTGTCGTAGACTGTAGACACTTGAAATCGATTCAGGAAACATCGGAAATGGTACGGCAAGGGGTTGAGAATGAAAATTGTCATTTTTTTCGTATTTCCTTCATTTTTATTAGATGAGGAGAATATTGATAAAGAGACATCACCTTTTTGTGCATTTTACGTGGGCACGCTATCGTTAGTCAGCGGATTTGATGGATTTATACGAGAAAAATGAGTAGGTGCAATTTAAAACACCAAAAACATTCGAAGAATTTTCTGATACTGTTATATTATTTTCAACTAATTAAATATATTAACCCTTTGCACTCGGAGCTATTTTATTTCGAAAATTAAACATGTCTTCCTATCTAGAATAATTCCATTCTACATGATTTTTTTTTCTATAATTCAATAATTCCATTCTACACGATGTTTAGTAATTGGTCAGATCCCAACATATTTAATAATGTAAACAATATTTTGAATAATGTATAGCAACTGTTAGTGGTGACTCAGAGTCACCACTCGAGTGCTAAGGGTTAAGATAAAAAATCAATGTTTACTTTCCTCGAGATTGTTGCGATTCAGGTAGAAAATTTGTAGTTTGCATAAAGATTCGCTGTGTCACTATTATTAACGGACAACACTGATTCTTTAAGAGGGGTACAATGTCTTCGCGAAGAGAAGACTTGCAATTAGAGAATTTACAGTCGGCCGTCAAGAGAGTACGCTTGCGATTAATAAATTACATTTACAAAGTTAGATTAAATTATTACCCCGGGAACGTTTAAATGTCGTAGGCGTTGAAACTGCAGGTGGGATGAAATTAACCGACTACTAAAGGCCAATGATGAGATATTCCCACCATGGTGCTATCCTGCCGTTCTATTCCTCGAGCATTTACGCAGGTCTGCAAGCAAACGCCCTCTGTCTGTCAGATTGAGTAGCACTCCATCTTATCCTGTACTCTATTACGGCATAGTTAGCTATATTCGATCATAGTAACTTCGATTGTAAATTCTGATTGTAGTTCTACTTTTCTGATGGCATTATTGATTGTGAAGATTATTGAGTTTGTAACGTTGAACGATGTACTTGCAAGAAGATGTGCAGGGTGGTTCCGGGAACTGGGACAAGTCACTGCTCTTTTTCTAGTAAAAATAGAAACAAAATTATACGGGAAGAAATTGTATATCGTAATACGTTCCAACTTGCTATGACTTCATCAATCGAACGAATCAATCGTGGATTTCTCAATGATTACCTTCTTTAATCGTACACATTAATCAATCGATCTTGGTTAAAATTTTAATCGATCAATAACCAACTCTGCCCTCTATCACGTTCTCCTATGACTACTTAATCAAAGAGCAGTAAATCGTTCCAGTTAGCATATTTAATTAAAAAAATATGCCCACCTGGATACAGGTTCATATGTTGTTCCAATCGAATACGAATGGAATTCCTTAATTAACCAAAACTGTTCACTTACCACTCTATCCACTTTTTGCGTTAGTTGCTTTCGCAATCCACTTTCTGTAATAGAACTTTAATTCTTAATTAGCCTGAGCGACTCTGTTAATCTTCAGAAGGAGGATATCGTAATTTTCCTGCTATTCTACTTCGTGCTTTAATCCTTCCGAGGTCACCATCGATCTGACAGAGAGATCTATATCTTTCTGATTTACTAGATTACACAGCTTGCTGAAAAGTTGTTCGAAGCATTGTTGCACGGCCAAAAGTGTTCGAATATGTCCGGAAACCATAAATAACGATCATCTTCGATTAACCCTTTGCACTCGAAGGTATTTTATCACGAACATTAAACATTTCTTCCAACCTACAATAATTCCATTCTATATAATTTTTCTGATTTTATGGATATGAAATTTCTATACCACCTCGTACAATATTGAAACATTTAGTAATTGCTTCGATTCCAAACATTTAATCATTTCAATTTTGTTTGAGATCGTTTTGTGAATTTGTGAAACGTTATTGGAAATGTGTAAACAATGTAAAAATGAGAAAAATCCCGTAGAAAAAAGCACTTTCATTTTTTCCCGAATTTTCCATTTTTCCGGGCAACTTTACCAATTTTCTTTCCCTAAAAACCTTATTCGGACTATTACAAACATTTTCTTTAAAAAATTAGTCAAACCGGTCCAGCATATCTCACGTGATGTCGTGATCAACGAACAGCATTTCATTTTTATTATATAGAAGAAGAAGATATAGATATAGAGATAGATTATATATAGAGATAGAGATATAAAGAATATTTTGAATAATGCTACAGAAGTTTTTAGTGGTGACTCTGAGTTACCACTCGACCGCTAAGGGTTAATTCTCTGTCATATGTTTCTGCAGTTTCAACCCTCGGACTCCTGCCACCGATCTTTCAATTACAGCGATCCGTGATTTTCTTGATCGCTTCTAATCTTCGCGCAAAAAAACAGAGTCATTAAAATGATGACCTTGATTCAGGACCGGGTTTCCTCCTATTTCGGATGAGGGCACCTAGAAGTCACGAGTGACTCCGCCATAGTATACGAAGGGTTAAACAGCACCAGAATTCTGTGCACGTTTGTAGAATACTTCACGACGTTTATTAACGCCATGAACAGAAGCGAGTTCCGATGATCGCAACCTCTTCCTCTTTAGAATCTTTTTCACCCCTCTCCTCTCTTCCTACGTATATACTCCCTTCTCCTCTCTCTCTCGCATGCTCCCCCCATAGCCACGCGATCTCCTTTCGAAACGAGCGATCGGGTTCGCCGCGTTTTACAATGTTTACCTCTCGGCCCTGCTATTTCTGAGCCCCAAGACGGTTGTGTATGAACAGTACACTGCGCCTCCGGTTTTTTAAACATTCTTCCCGCGTGTCGTGATGCCTTTTATTGTACAGATTATTTTCAGCGCACTTGGGGGCGAGAGCGGAAAGAAGAACGGCCGTTCTGCGGTTATCGGGAAGGTTATGGTCTTTCACGAAGCTTCCTAACGTCTCGCCAAAAGACACCCATGTCTTTGCTAGTCTGGAAATACATTATTTAGACGTGGACAATGTTTATCCCAGAGAACAGTGTCTCCTAATTAGCGTAATTTCTTCCTGGTAGGTTTAACCCCTAGCCGTACCTATTTTCTTTACAGTTACAGTGATTTACCCTCATCCGTCCCTCATTTCACGAACCGAATCTGTTTCTCGGTGTCAAATTGACACATTGGTGAAATATTGTTCATATAACAAGGTAAACATTTATGTTTCGATATTTTTTTTCATCCAAAAACCTGATGAGTTAACATTTACATTTTAGGTATTCGGTTGTGTTTCGTATTTAAAAAATTAAAGGCAAGAAGGTTCGGGATTTACGTACGCAAATAACAGAACAGTATAACTTATTTCGGGAAAAACTGTGTCAAATTGACACGAGGGACGGATGAGGGTTAAAACGTTTGTAAAAATGTATAATTTTTATTATGGCTACATTTATTTTAATACGTAAATATTCAATACAAACGAATCAAATTTTATTCGACTTTGCTTTGAAATATAAATAAGAAGCAATAGAAAATGATTTTCTATACCAGGGATTCCTAATTCTTAGCACTCGAGTGGTGACTCTGAGTCAACGCTAAAAATTGCTGTACTATAATTCAAAATATCGTTTACATTATTAAATATGTTGGGATCTAACCAATTATTAAACATTTCAATATTGTGTGAGGTATTATATTAATTTCATATCCACAAAATAAAAAAAATCATATAGAATGGAATTATTCTAGATAGGAAGACATGTTTAATAAAACATGTAAAATAGCTCCGAGTGCAAAGGGTTAATATTTGCCGTTTAAATCCAAAGTGGCAATAACTAGTGTAGTGCCAGCATTAGTACAGTTTACCCTATATTTATTACGATAGTTATCGGTAGATAAGTATAATTTTTTAATGAATTTTAGTGGAAATGTCACAAACAGACAGACACGATTTATTATGTATAGAGATTTGCTACGCCCTATATTTTCTTATTTGGGTAAACGTATCGAATCCCATTAGCAAATTGTGTAACCTAGTAAATAGATACGGATCGGATTAAATTTCTTTGACGTTCCTGTTGCTCTTGCCGGGGTCTCGAGCAACTAGAGCGGTAACTATCGGCGGTACTCTTAATTGAATAATGAAAAAAATTGTACGAATGGATCGTTCATTCTCTGGTGCACGAGAGGAATTTATCTGCGAATAATTGACCCCTTTAACGCGCTCAAATGACAAGGAGTTTGATAATAAAATAAACATTCTCTTCTGTAGAATACATTGCTATAAATCGTTTCAATTTTTCACGCACAATGTGATCAATGAAAATATTCCAAGCCACGAAGAAGAGTCTCCATTCGGGTGTTAAAATAGCCTCGAGTGCAAAGGGCTGAGGCATAGAGTGAACTACCGATTCAGCGTAGCGTCGATTATGGCAGCTTTCATCGATTTAAAAATAATTGTTCGTAGCCATTGCTTCGCGGCTGAAAGGAATTTCTGTTCCTTAAATAACAAAATTTTCCGTTCGGTGGGCGTCGAAGGATATTTTCAGCTACCGTTTGAACGGTACCCTAAATTATCCGGTTTTAACATCCGGATTCCGAAATTAGCGGACCCTCCAGCATAAGGGAAACGCAGGGAAGACGTGGCAGGACTTTTCTTTCGATTTTCCTTTTACATTCAGACGTAATTTTGACCTTTTAAATTTCCAAACATTCGTATTCAAATGGCATTCAGAACCAGAATACCCTTTGCATCATATTCTATAAAAAAATTGATAACTCCGGCAATTTTGGTTATTTGTACTTGACAAAAATAGTGTACGTACTTTGAATACTCATAAACGTGCTTGTAAAATCTCATTGCGAATGGTTCAACAGTTCTTCCGGAAAAAATTCTTAAAAATTGGTAAAAGTGTCATTCAAAACCAGAGTAACCCTTCACATACAAAAAAATTCATAACGCTGTCAATTTTGGATATTTTTACTTGAAAAAAATAATGTTCGTACTTCGAATACCCATAATTGTGCTTGTAAAATCTCATTGCAAAAGAGTTCAACAGTTCTCCCAGAAAAAATTCTTAAAAATTGATAAGAAATGGCATTCGAAATATCTCTTCCAGTATAGTATGGGGGTTCTGTTTATGGAACTTTTTCGGCACTTTTCGGTTCTGTGGATTGTTGTAGAGTACAGTTGGTGGCAAGAGGATTCGATGCACACAGGCACCGTTTAATCGAAGAAGGTGCCGAAGCGGTAATCTTGAACGGTGTTGGTTGAACGTCGTCCTGCCGCCGACCTGCAAATAGCCGGCCACAGCAGCGCAGTCAATGCCACAACAAGCAAGTAGAAAATATACTTTCAAGCCTAACGGGATAATGTCGCCATAGTGACCTGCTCCGGCCTATTATTTTTCCTCGCAAACCATAATACGCCGGGGCTCCGCGTACTCGATTAGCATTGCTCGAGCGAATGGTCAACGGAGCCATAATCTCGCGAATCCACGCGGTTTTTCCACTCGTTTATCCTTCCAACTAATAAAACAACAACCGTGCACAATTATACATATCGTACGTACACGCAATTATTTGTTACTTATTTTTAAACTGCGGATCTTTACTACTTCTACGAAGAGATTGTTTGGGTAAAATATACACCAGCAAAAGATTTTCAAAATTGAAGAACGTTGTATTGTTATTTTTAATATATCAAACTAGTTACGGGATCAAATCAATTTCTTTTTGTTATTTCTGCTTCCCACAATCAATGCAAAACATTTTTATTTTCCATGAAGATCCGCGGTTGACTTATTATCTTCACATTATAGATTTTTATGCGAAATAAAAGAAATGGGTCTGATTTAGGTTTATTATTATTCTTAACATTATTCGTACCAATTATAGGCAGGAATTTGTTATAATCTTTATTTCGCATGAAGATCCACAGCCCAATTATCAAGATAATTTCGATTTAATGAAATTTCAAGCAAAATAAACATTGTTTACGTTGTTTGCAAGTCTTAAGAAACAAACAGCTCTGATTTAGGTTTATTCTTGTTTATTATATCATTTCTATCTTTTACGAGTAAATAGGCGCATTCGCTTCAATTTTTATTGGGCATAAAGATCAATATAAAAAACTTGAAGAGAACATATATCTATTATTGTTCAAGACTCGGTATTTTTGCATCAAGAGATAGTTTTGTTCGTTTCGGAAATTGTTAGGGTAGCGCGTGAAGGACGAAGAGGTAATGGTGACGTAGTGTATTTTTGATTCGTCCAGGACATGTAATAAAGAGAGTATGACCAGTTTTTCAGAACGAGGTAAACGACACACGCATACACGAGATCTTATCGAGAATCAAGAATTCCATTGGTTAACCGTGCTATCCCCAAAGCAACGCGAGATACCGCTACGTGCTACGATCCTTTCTTGGATCAACGAAATCGTATCGATCACATTGCGCACCTAGGCGAACGAACGTGTGCAAGACGGACATGCGCGACAAGTATCACACGTATTCGAGCCTGTTAGCCTACGTCATGCGAACGGTGAACATATTTATGCTATTATTAGGCGGTCGGACAATCTATAGTATCGCTCGAATTAATAAAAACAATCTTTCTTTAACAATTATATCGAGAATAACTGAATAATCTATCTATCTTCTATCTATATAAATAAAAATCAAATGTTGTTCGTTGGTAAGCGCATCACTTGAGAACGGCAGGACTGATTTGGCTAATTATTTTTAAAAAATGTTCGTAATTGTCTGAATAAGGTTTTTAGGGAAAGCAAAATTCGAAAGGTTGCCCGGAAAAATTGAAAATTCGGGAAAAAATGATAATGCTTTTTTCTATGGGATTTTTGTATGAACTCAAGATCATAACTCACGATTCGAACGATAAATATGCGTAATTAAAGCGATCACAAACAAATTTATTGAAATTTAGACAGGACAACGTCTGTCGGGTCAGTTAATATAAATAAAAATCAAATGTTGTTCGTTGGTAAGCGCATCACTTGAAAGCGGCAGGACCGATTTGGCTAATTATTTTTAAAAAATGTTCGTAATTGTCCGAATAAGGTTTTTAGAGAAAGAAAAATTGGAAAAGTTGCCCGGAAAAAATGGAAAATTCAGGAAAAACTAAAAGTACTTTTTGAATCGTATTTAAATTCAACAACAAAGAAAAAAACGAACCCCGCGACCTTTAATCAATATTTCAATAGGAATTTACATTATCGATGTGATCACAAACAAGTTTATAAAAATTTGGAGAGGACAACGTCTGTCGGATCAGCTAGTATATAATAAAACTAATACAATCAAATATAATACTAAATTTATGCTGCTTATCTAAGTAAAAAATAATAATAGTATAAAATACAATGCATATTTACACGCAATGTCAATCGTTTCTTTCAAGTCGTTTATAGCGCAAGGCCACGCGATTGTAAACGAACTGGCCCATCCTCCACGACTTCCTGCGCACTTCCTCTTTCATACACCGTTCTTAAATAGCCAGTCTCAAACAGTTTGTTGGTCTCCTCGTGGTTCCGGTTCAGCGAAACGTCCGCTTTGTGAGAAATAGCTATCGAGAGAACTGCTTCCATCTCTCTCTTTCGAACACAAGTTCCCTACCACATCATCGTTTGTTTCATGCTAAACGACAACTCTTTGACTCATTCGCTTTTTCTTCCGGCTACGTCGTACCGTATCACCTCGCGCGTTACGCTAAATTTAGGGGTAAACACGTGTTCCTCATTATACACGATTATTTCGAAGGGGGAGCGGTTTTACAAAATTCCGAACGGGAATAAGAATGGCCCCAGCAGGCTCGAAGATGTTTTTCTACGGAATAGGGTGAACTGTACTAATGCTGGCACTGCACTAGTTATTGCCACTTTGGATTTAAACGGCAAATATTAACCCTTTGCACTCGGAGCTATTTTATTTCGAAAATTAAACATGTCTTCCTATCTAGAATAATTCCATTCTATATGATTTTTTTTATTTTGTGGATATGAAATTAATATAATACCACATACAATATTGAAATGTTTAATAATTGATTAGATCCCAACATATTTAATAATGTAAACGATATTTTGAATTATAGTACAGCAATTTTTAGCGGTGACTCAGAGTCACCACTCGAGTGCTAAGAGTTAAGAATCCCTGGTATAGAAAATCATGTTCTATTGCTTCTCATTTATATTTCAAAGCAAAGTTGTAAGTTTCCATAACAGAGTTCCACGTATGACTGTTAGCAACGCTGGAGGACAATCAGTAAGACCGATTTTAGAATTAAGCTGATATTAGTTCAGACGTAAATTATAAATTATGCAGAATTTAAACTACCATGCAGTACAAACTATTTTCATTGTTTATCTTTATTTAGTTAATAATTCCTATTCAGTTCTTCAGTGCCAATAACTGATACATGTTGTGCCAATAACTATACCAAATATGCCAATGACTGTACTATTTGTCTCACGATTGTTATTCAATGAATATATTTTATAATAAAGAAGTCTCATTATCAATTTTTGGCACTGTCAAACATTGTACATTGAAGGGGCCCAATCACTATAGAATAATAAGGTGCCAATCATTACAATGGACATCACAGAGTCAATCGTTACCTCAATACAAGTTCAATGATGTTGCACACGATGAATCTGTATAGATTGTAAGACTGTTTGCGTAAGAATAATTTCTACGAGTATGAGAATCTGAGATTAGATGGTGCAGTTGGGAGAACGTGGTCGGAGAGCGTCGAAATAATAATTGTAAACATGTTTGGCTGATTATGAGCGGCTGGATTTAACGATCGATCGTAGACACGCTGAACGGAAGCCATTGTAATCGGTATGAAAGCTGCCATAGATTTTCACAAGAGAGAGAGTCGCGGCACGACGTTTCGTCTTCACTGACATGGATAGAGAATCCGGGTGCAGCGGAGAATTCTTCTTTTTTTTCGCTTCTCTCCTGTCTTTCTTTCTCGACGATTACCCATGCTGATCGAACCATTTTTACATACTTTCCAAACACGCCGATGCCTGTCTCTTCTAATCAGTCAGTCGGAATATACTTTCAGTCAGACAACTTTCTTGTCTATAATTATTTATTTATGAATCTTTAACGAACGTCTTCGTGACTCTGTCCTGATTAAAACGAGACCAAACACGACACAATTGGGTCCATACTCGTCTAATCGACAACAGAATAGAACTGCGTTACTCGAATATCGTCAGTTCGGATAGCCGAGACTCTACTCTATCGTGGATTGAACGAACAATTATTATTCAAACTGTATCGTGTTTGAGCTGATTTTAATCAGGAAAGTGTCACGGACATATTAGTACGGGTAACGTGTAATTTGTTGTTCAGATTAAGACAGTTTATTTAATTAAACATTTTAGGTGTTTGAGGAGGGTTCGATTCAACACTCGAACAAAATCTTTAGATTTGCCTTGACTCGACTTGTTTAACCCTCATCCGTCCCTCATTTCGCGAACTTAATCTGTCCCTCGGTGTCAAATTGACACAGTGATAAAAAAAATCGATAAAATAACAAGTCAAACAGTTACATTTCGATGTTTTTTTCATTCAAATTGATGAGTAAACATTTACGTCTTAGGTTTTTACGGTTATATGTTTCGTAGTAAAAAAATAAAAGTCACCAAGTTTTGGACAAATTTACTTACAAATTACAGAACGATATAACTTATTTCGGGAAAACTGTGTCAAATTGACACGATGGACGGATGAGGGTTAAAGGATTCAGGGGTTAGATATAAATGATTAACTGATTAAACGAAAATTGGTGGTGTGATTGAACGTCTGTTGAAATCAGCCGCGAGAATAAAGCTGTTCCGGTTCTGCTCGGATCCGGTAGGTCACCGAAAATAAAACTAAAGTTTCCCGGTGGCGCGCAGGCGTGAATACGGTTGTATTATGCGGAGGCGACATAAGGGTGGTAAAAATATACGCGAGCATGCATATGGGAGAAACGGGTGCCTCGATTTTTGTCCCACGATTACTCGACGCTCGCTTCCTCGAATCGAATTCGATTCGAGAGGGGTTCGTCCCCCATCGTTCGAAACCCGTACACATGTGTGGTACGTGCATGTACACGTGTCTATACACGACATGCATACGTACCATTCTCGTGATCGAAATTGTGATCAGCGATGACTAAGATGGGAAGAGCAGCCTCGTAGATACGCGTCGACAAGTTTCCCATCTCGACAAGTCCACGATTTTAATCGGAGATTATTTCCACCGGGAAGCAGGCAAACCGAGAGAGGGATGCCAAAGGAAAATTGGTTAACCCCGAACGTCCAAAGATGGAACCGCCTCTTCAACCCCTAAACCAGATGATCGTTGTCCTTTGAGAGCGGAGTGCCTCAAACTAATTTTATTATTATTAAGAAAATATCACTGGTACTTGCTTCCGGTATGTTCCGCCATTTTACAGTTATTTCAGCCATTTATTAAAGTAATTATTACGTCTTCCAATCAGGTTTGTCAGATCGACGTCTGTCTCGCTACGCAGTCCGCTCACGTGACTAGTCTGGTACTGATAGAGAGACGGTAACCTGTTCATTAATGGTTTTAATTAACACTAGATTGCCCAAGGAAGTCATTTTGACTGCTTTTTAATTTCAATTAGAAAAACAATTATATGTATAATGATACGATTTCTTAGAATTTTGTGACTTTTTGTACAACATATAAATGCGTTTATTAATAATTGTAGTTACCTCCCCCCTCCTTCATTTCCGGTATATATATATATGTGTTATACCTATATTGCCCAAAAGCAGTCATTTTGACTGCTTGGGAAATTTTAAATAATCAAATGACTCTTATTATTGAATTGAGTAAATTTCTTATATGACCAGTTCGGCTCTGTATTGAAATAACAGTTTTCATTTTTTTTCGATTACCGTCACATGATAACATACATGTACATGATATGTACATTGTCGATTTGGGCGTATACTTGATAAGTTGCAGTTGCTCAATAAGCTAAAGTAGTACTCAAGTAGTAGTTCGAATCTTTATGCAGTGATACTTGTTCTAACAAATTTTTTTAATAGTTAATATTTACTAATAACTTGTTATATAACTGTAAATAATATAAAAAATATTAAAAATTAATTTTAAACAAATTTCTTTACACATTAGTTATTCTTTCACAATGCAGTCATTTTTACTGCTTTTGGGCAATATAGGTATATACTAAGTTTCAGTCTTTCTAGTGTTAACGTCCTTGTTTTATTATATATTACATACTTTTCATTACATATATTTTCTTAATTTTTTAGACGCAATTTACCTTTGATAAAGGTTCAAACTAGAACCGGAACGTTATGCATATTTGCAAAATAGCTAATTGATTAAAAATTGATCGAAACTGTTGGGCCGAAAACATTAATATAAAAATTATTAAAAATTTGCGATCGATATAATTGATTATTTAAAATTGTTTATTATTGCGCGTGTTCCATCTCGGCCGCCATTGACTTATCCCTGTCTAATCCTGGTTAGCAGTTAATCCTTCATTGACCAAGATCCCGGTAACCCGGATTCTCAGACCATAAAGGAGTTTAGGCGTAAAGTCTGAAGAGCAGCGCCGAATGAAACTGGTGTCGGAGTCGATTGAGCGTACTGCATAACAGGGAAAGGAACTCGACGAAGAAGACAGAGAGAGCGAAAGAGAGAGAGAGAGAAAGAGAGAGAGAGAGAGAGAGAGAGAGAGAGAGAGAGAAAGAGAGAGAGAGAGAGAGAGAGAGAGAAAGAGAGAGAGAGAGAGAGAGAGAGAGAGAGGAAGAGAGAGAAGAGACTGCATAAGAGAGAAAAGATTGCGGCTCCGTGGCGTGGCGCGATGCAACGCGGCGCAACGCGCAATGCATCGCGGGTCTCGGATGCACCGGCTTGCAGTTCCGCCACTGATTGGCACCACAAGCGTAGAATGGCGTCTGTGTTCGCGGTAGACACACGCGTACACACGGTACATACGTGTAGCAAATACGAACACAGTACAGTTTGGCAACGCAGCCGGTGCAAAGCCCGTAACAGCCTGTTGGCCAACATCGGGCATATCGGGCGCATGCGTGCGCACGCCTTCGCCTTCGTGACACTTTAAATAAACCATGGTGGGGTGTAAAAGGGGGACAGGCACAAAAATGATAAACCGCTACAAAAATCCCGATATAGATGCGAGCACGCGCGAGACCCATACAGGAGTGAGAGAGAGAGAGGGGCAGCTCGTGTCGAGTCGGGCCACGTCGGGCCGCGCCGATTACGCACGCGGCGTGGCTCGCCGTCGAATCAACCTTCTCTACCGTGATCAACGGATTGAAGGATGCACGCCGGAACCCTACCACCATCGCGCAGCGGATCTCGTCAAATGAGATTTCGAATGGACCCGCCTGTCGATACGAGGCCAGCTTTAACCCCTTCGAGACTATGCTCGCGTTTAGGTGCCCTCGGACACCCTGCTTCGCAGCTTGAACAGCCTTCTTCGAGCTGTGACTCTTTCTATACAGCAACGAGACTCCGAAGGAAATAGTAAATTTTATTTTGATTCGATAAAATTTGAAGTAGTTGGGGCCAAAGCCTCGGCCGCAAAAAGTCTGGCTTAGCGCCCATCCTATTTTAACTCTTGTGTAGTCATTCAGATAGAAGATATAGAAGATATAGAAGATATAGAAGATATAGAAAACATAGAAGATATAGAAGACATAGAAGATAGAAAATATAGAAGATAGGAGATATAGAAGATATAAGATATAGAAGATATAGAAAATATAGAAGATATAGAAGATAAAAGATATAGAAGATAAAAGATATAGAAGATAGAAGATATAGAAGATATAGAAGATATAGAAGATAAAAGATATAGAAGATAAAAGATATAGAAGATAGAAGATATAGAAGATAGAAGATATAGAAGATAGAAGATATAGAAGATATAGAAGATATAGAAGATATAGAAGATATAGAAGACATAGAAGATATAGAAGATAGAAAATATAGAAGATAAAAGATATAGAAGATAAAAGATATAGAAGATAAAAGATATAGAAGATAGAAGATATAGAAGATATAGAAAATATAGAAGATATAGAAGATATAGAAAATAAAAGATATAGAAGATATAGAAGATAAAAGATTTAGAAGATAGAAGATAGAAGATAGAGATAGTCTTATAATGAGAATTTGTGCAAACATGGTAAATTCAGAAACATTTTAAATAATCTATACATTTTGGCTGACTACGTAATGGCTACTTAGAAATTAAACTGTACGAACTGATCGTCGGTTCGGATAACCGAGGCTCTACTAAATCGTGCATGAATCGACCAGATAACCATTGAATTGTACCGTGTTTGGGCTCTTTTTAATGGCGAGAACGTGACAAATGCGTTAGCAGAAGTCCCACAAAGAGATGACTGCAGCATACAAAGTTTTGTCAATTTGCAAATGAAATTTACAACATTAGTAACACCAGGCCACACAGTTTCGCGACGTTCGTACCCGAGGCGTGATTACACGGACCGTCAACGCAAGAAACCGGCGGCGACATGCATTTTGTCGCTACAAAGTGAGTCGGCTGTTTGCGACTCAAGCACGGCTACCAACAACACGAGTCGAAGTGGAAGAAGCACGTGTATACTACGCGGGCTGGTTGGTTCTACGGACGTGCTAAGTTGCGGGATTCTGCACGCCCACATTCCAGTTTCTACATATTTTTCTCTACAACTATACTAATTGTTCCACAAGCACAACGAATTAAATCGACCCTTTTTATTTCAGCTCCATAAACATTTCGTACACCTAAAATATCTCCATTTTCTGAGTACGAAGTAATTGATTAAATTCAAACAAATTTACTAATGTGTCAACTGCATCAACAAATTTCCATTTTGTATAATCTCTTTTATTTCTTGAATGTAATTTTCAAAATTTAAACTAAATTCAATGATGTCGACGATGCTTCGAATAATGGTGCAACAATTTCCAGAGGTGCTCGAAAATCTTGCGAGTAATTCGCGAATGTATCTCGGTCCCTTTATTGATTCGCAGAGCCCGTCCTACATATCAGCGCCCCTTATCTCCTTATCTCTCGCGTGAAACAGAAAGCGAGTTTACTGATCGATATCCGCGGATTCCCGGATATCTATCCATTCTTCGGAGGAGGCAGCTTATAGTACGTTGACTAACTCACGTGACAATGAACACCGCTGTGAACAGTGAATTATGGTGGTAAAATAAAATTTACTATTTCCTTCGGAGTCTCGTTGCTGTATAGAAAGAGTCACAGCTCGAAGAAGGCTGTTCCATCTTGGTGTTGTTGTAAAGGGGAGACTTCGCTCTTGAAATCTACGGTGGATTAATCGACGAGAATAATTTGTGAATGTTTTTACAGGCGTAGATCGGCGGTATGGAACATGATCTAAATTACAACTGTTTCCTCGTTCCTGCACTGTGCATTCGCGACTGTCCCCTACCCCCTTATTAACTGTGAACCATCGAAATCGCTGGCGAATCCGTGCCAGCGCTCGGCCGGATCGCTTTATTCCGCCGCTTCGTTTCAGCTGGCCTACATATGAAATTCCTTGGGCTGCCGTCTCTCTATCCTTTTACCAAATGGAACAAAACGGCCGGAAAAGAACGGTCCCCCCCGGACAAAAGGCACCGAGAGGTAAGCCGCGGACCTTGCGGACCGTTTCGTTTTCCCGCGGAGGAATATAAAAATAAGCGCGGGGAAAACCGCGTCGAATATCGGCGTCGCCGGTCACGGAAGAACGGCCGGGAAAAAGAGAGAAGCGTAACTGTTTCTCCGAATGTGGAGCAATTAAACGCTTAAACGGGATCTGATCGCTCTGAATTAATTACGCGTATCTACTTCGCCGGAAGTGGCCGCTGCGCGTACGATTACCTGGACGATCGTGCGCCGCACGTGATCTCCGCATCGATCGCCAGCCTTTACGTAAGCGGAAGATTTACCTGTTCGGATTATCGGTCGATTGGATCCCATCGGCTGTTTTTCGTGCGCTCGGTGAGATAACGACGGCGCCACTCACTCGAACACTTCACAGAAACTGGAAAAATTGTCATGACATAGTCGTGCATTTTCGATTGTTACTGTGTCGAGTGATCGTTCTTGGGAAATGTACTGATTGGGTCTGAAAGTATAGATTTCACCCTTTAAAATGAGACTAGATTCATCGTTATACGATATTTTCTTGCCAAGTTACGGAAGTTTGAATATCGAGAAGTTTGGGGCAAAGATTTCGGCCTCGTTGCAATTTGGATGTTACTGTACTTGTAAATTGGAATTTGCAGATGAAATCACGTTCACTGTAAGGGACATACTTTCCTGATTGAAACGAGCCCAAGCACGATACAGTTTGCTTCGTATTTGCTCGTTTAGTTCACGATATAGTACTACCTCTATTACCCGAACTGCTCAGTAGAACAGTTCGGATATTCGAGACTCCACTGTATCGTGGATTAAATACGAATACGATTTGAATACGAACCGAATTGTGTCGTGTTTGGATTCGTTTCACCCGGAAGAATCTGACTAATATTTCGGTAACATTTTCACAGATAAAAAATTACAAAATTGTAACAATTAAGTAATTAATACCGTTCCTAGCGGTAACCGATCAAACACACTTATGTCACTACATAAGTGAGATATATCCCGCAGTTTTTACGTGTACAGAGTCGTTGTTTTTATAAATGTTTACTAGAAAATATGCAAAAATGTAAGATGCGACTGTGGGTCCGGCGATCCATCGAGATCGCGATCGTCTCTTGTCCCCGGTAATATATTAAGGGCAGATGAACCGAAGCGTCGGCTATTTTCGTGCGAAACGTTTAATTTAGCGTCTAAGCACGCCAGCGATATATCGTCCGGCGCGCTAACAAGTCTAACCCTTTCAGTGTCGCAATTACGTGTCGAGATTAATGGCGACGTTTCTATTTAGTCCGCGGGGAAAGACGAACGATGAATTAGTTTCACCCCGGTCGAACTGGAACGTTGTGAACGCTGGATCGAATTAACGAAAGACGCGGTGTCCTAGTCACTTTTTTTCAGTTTCTGTTTTCCGACCGGGGACTATGTTGTGTGCACCGTTCTTACTGGTAATTATGGCCGACCGGTGTCAAACAAAGTATTAATGCCTGGTAGAAGGTTATTTATTAGCTGAGCCGACGAGAAGATTTGTAGACGCGAGCTTCGGCAGGAAAATTTCATTGGAGCCTGGAAAATTTTATTGCGGGAGTTGAATTTCAAGAATTTTTTGAAAGTACGGTGAAGCCTCAATCTAAGAAAATCCATTGCTGTAAGTGGAGAAATATTTGTTTTTCTTAGATCGAGGCACAGTAATTTGTGTACTGTCTTCAACTACATTACATTATTAAAAGAAGAAACAAATGACTCTGTACCTCCTGTGTCTTGTAATTGTTACAGACAATTTTTTAAGTAATATAATAATTAATATTGAATTGAATAAAAGAAATAAAAAGCAGCAAGTGTCCACTGAAAACAGATCAAGAATATTTTCAAATTACAGTGAAGCCTCGATCTAAGAAAATCCATCGCTGTAAATGTCGGAATATTTGCTTTTCTTAGATCGAGGCTCAGTACTTTGTGTACTGTCTTCAACTGGATAACATTATTAAAAGAAGGAACAAATGACTCTGTACCTCCTGTGTCTTGTAATTGATACAGACAATTTTTAAAATAATATAATAATTAATATTGAATTGAATAAAAGAAATAAAAAGCAGCAATTGTCCACTGAAAACAGTTCAAGAATATTTTCAAATTACAGTGAAGCCTCGATCTAAGAAAATCCATCGCTGTAAATGTCGGAATATTTGTTTTTCTTAGATCGAGGCTCAGTACTTTGTGTACTGTCTTCAACTGGATGACATTATTAAAAGAAGGAACAAATGACTCTGTACCTCCTGTGTCTTGTAATTGTTACAGACAATTTTTTAAGTAATATAATACCTAATATTGAATTGAATGAAAAAAATGAAATGCAGCAATTAAAAATAAATGTATGTATTTCAAGTTAATCTAGAAAAGTTCGTTTTCATGGACCGGGCCGAAGTTTTGATTGCAGTAATAAGAGACGCGATTGCAATAAAGAATATAGGGAACGTTTTTATCTTCACATTTTTGTGATTTCCGTCGCAAATAATCGTTACTCGCTATTCACGTTATCGCTAGAAAGTCACTGAAAGAAACAGTCCCGCAAGATGCAAAGTATACGAGGCATACAATTAACCGGAGACTTCCAAATGTTTACGACTTCTCCAACAATTTCAGCTCGTATCTTCGAGGGTCGACGAACTTCGCTTTCAAAAGTGAACGTATCGGTGTAATAACGATCCTCAAGTGTCTATCGTTCGGTGCCACATAATCCATACAGAATTTCAATTCCCTTCGGTCAATTTCTATTCGAGTGCAATCTCGATCGCCACAGTGAAAGTTTCCGAGTTAACGTTTTCGAACGACATAATATTCCACTGTTGTACAATTGTTTGTAAAAGAAAATTGTCAACAGTTCCATTACATGGCATATGTTAGAAAAATTGTATAATAGCTTCGCAGCAAAAATCGAAATCTGGTCGGTTTTTAAAAAAGTTATTGCGACTTGAAGTGTCTGTGACGTCGATTATGTGATTGACGTATGGCCAAGAAAATATTCAGGTAAAAATCGCAGCGCGTTTGGCGAACGAGATCGGCCGAAACACGGGTATGCCATAATCGAGCGAGATGATAGATCATTTCTAGAAAGTGCTCCGGCCTGTACACGCATCACGCAATCGTATCAAATCTATGAAAGTCCACCTACATGTAGGCTGTTCACGTACGATCCGACGTTTCACCTCAAGCAGTGAAATCCGAGACGCTGTTCTTTCGAGCTGCATTTATGCACCGCGATTAAGCGTGATCTAGATACACACCATCGGGAAAAACAATGACACCTTTTTGGAATTGTCACCGCCTCTTCAATTGATTTCTCATGGTCCACCGCGAGAACGATTCTTTGATGAAAGCGTTCGTAAAATCAAAAATGGTGTCCAGACACACACGCGTCATTTAAAAAATTATCAAAACATACAGAGATGCGGATTTTAATGCAAAATAAAACTTCTTCCTTTTTTTAACAATTCTAGTAAACCAGAAATAATTTAACAATTTTTATGAAATTCGTTAAAATTTATGCGCTAGCTGTACCCGCGACTTTGTCCATGTGCAATAACAAATCCTGGTTGATTATTAACGTAACTAAATTTCCAATCGTTAAGGTAGTCTCAGATAGAGATTTTATTTTTAGACAAGAAAATTTCACGAAATTAATTAAAAAATGATCAGAAAAAATATGGTTGTTATGATAGTTATCAGTAGATAGGAATAATTTTTTAATGAATTTTAGTGAAAAAAAATATATATATCATAATTATTAATATGTCCAATTACCAAACGCAAAATTTCCCCACCTAAACGCACCCTTAACCATTCACGAAAAACCAAGGTGACAACGGCAGTATTATGTTGACCGTGGTCGGAGTAACTTCTTCACGTTTGTTGTCACGATTTTGGATTATGTGTTGTTTTGTGCCTCACGCTTATTAATACGCGCAAATGGCAGTGTGCTGTTGATCCGACGCAGCAACACAAAATTTTAAACGAATTGTAAGTAACTATATTTATTATGATAGTTATCGGTAGATAGGAATAATTTTTTAATGAATTTTGAGTGAAAATGTCCCAGACAGACAAATTCGATTTTATTATATATAGGGATAAAGATAGAGATACGATCCAATGCACAACTTCGTTTTTGCTTTGAAAGTTTCTGTTTATTTATATTGTACTTCGAGGGGTTCGATAACTTGTTAAGAATTTATGAAAATGAAATTATTATGGTTTTATTGTTCGCACATAATAAATTTGGTAACAGAACCAAACACAAAGGTTTATTGAACGAGTATGACAGAGAGAGAAAGAAGATAGGAGAAATATAGAGAGAGGAAATGTCAATACAGAAACGGGGTTGCAGCGATCTACGTCAGCTGGGAAACGAGTATATGATTTTGGTGATCTGTCATCTGAGAAACAGGTGCATTTCTGTTAAACTCGTGTCCGTGGAATTTATGTGGTATAATTGGGACGGGAACACGTGGGTTGTGCGTTTGTACAAAATGAACATCGGTGTTCGCTCGTGTTATCTTGTTACGCACCCCTTGATCCGTTTACCACCTCCGAAAAGTGGACGTCATCGGACTGTATTACGGTATGAGACTATTGGGAAAATTTCAATCTACCATAGTACAATGTTCATCTAGTCAAAATTCATTAGCTAAAAAATTTACTGAAAAACTTATTCATGCTTGGGCTTGATTTTTTTTTATTGGCTTTCAAAAAATCTGTAAAAATTCCGAACCACTCGTTGTAGCTTTTACGTCAATATAAAAATGATATTCTATACGATAAACATAAAAATTCGTGTTGAAAGAAAAGAGATTTAAAAGGGCCTTTGATGTCCTCCGGTTCGAGGCTTCCAAAAAATCCGAAAAAATGCTAAAGTACTCATTGTAACCTTTGCTTCAACCACCGAAGTGGTATTCTAGCCTAATGTTTAAATCTTCCGAAATAAGCATAAAAATTCGATAGAAATTCGTGTTGAAAGAAAAAAGATTTAAAAGGGCCTTTGATGTCCTCCGGTTCGAGGCTTCCAAAAAATCTGAAAAAATGCTAAAGTACTCGTTGTAACCTTTGCTTCAACCACGCAAGTGGTATTCTAGGCTAATGTTTAAATCTTCCGAAATAAACATAAAAATTTGGGAGGATTCGGCCGAGCGGCGCAGGGTCGAAAAATCGTCGGAGTACCAGTGATTCGGTCGGCGGTGCGTTCGGTGTTTCCGCGGGTGCATATTGCAGGGGATGTTGATACAAGGTAGCGGCCGATGCGCGACAATTTACGTCACCGGGCGAACTAGTGGATGATTTAAACGGGCCGTCGTTTAAACAACAGCTGCGTGCGCGATCCGCGAGAACCAACGTCCGCGAGCGCCGCGCGCTGCGTGCGCTGTGAGTGGATGATCGCGGGATGAAAAAGAGGGTTGGTTCTATTAGCGGTCGGCTATCGTTCGTTCGCATTAACCTGTAACACATTAATGACGCGTCAAATCAGCGCATGACAACGCCGGGCTTCAGGCCGCGCAGCTGATGTCCGGCTGCGATCCTCTACCCTCTCTACCGTCTCATTTTCACCATCTACCTCCCTCTGCCTTTTTCCGCCACTTTTCATGCTTTTCCTTCCGTACCGTCTCTATCATCCCTCTGGGTTTGGTCTGGGTAAGAACCCATCTTCCTCACTCCTCTCCAAGCTCCCTGTCCTTTTTCTGGCTTTTCCAACTTCTCTATCGCTCTATACCTTCTCCACCTCTTTCCCTGTGTTCTCCTCTCTCTATCTTCTCCATCCTTCTCTTCCCTATCTTCAACCCCTCTCTATCTCACTCTCTTCAAACCCCCTGTACTTTTTCTATCTTTTCCAACTTCTCTATCCCCCTGTACCCTCTCCACCTCTTTCCCTGTGTCCTCTCTCTATTTTCTCCATTTCCCTCTTCTCCATCCTTCTCTATCTTCTCCAGCTTCACCCTTCCCTGTCTTCTCTAGCTCCCAATGTTCCTCTCTCTGTCATCTCCATCTCCCTCACTTCTAGCTCCTTGTCTCTCATCTACCTCTCTCTCTCTGTCAACTCGATTTCCCTCTTCTCCATCGGTCTCTGTCTTCTCGGGCTCTTTCTACCCTTCTCTATCTTCCCTATGTCCCAGTCTTCCTCTCTCTGTCAGCTCCATCTCTGTCACTTTTAGCTCCCTGGCTGATCTCTGTCTCTCTCAACGTTCCACCAGCAGTTTCCCTCCATCCAGCGGGGTTTCATCATTCCGTCTCCGTCAGTCTCGCTGTCTCACCCCTCTGGTGAACTCTCTGCTACTGGTCCGAGCTCTGTGAGGAGGATCAATAGGGATCCCACACCCTCCGACATGCTGGAGGAGGACAAAGGTACTCTCGCTCTGATGTTCCACTCGCGGTACTGCTGCTGCTGCTGCTGCTGCTGCTGCTGCTACCGCTTCCTGTGTACGTGTGCACGGCACACACGGCTCTGTTTGCGCGAATCACCGCCACCGTGTACAAGTCGTTGCGAATTTTACAGGGAGAAAGGGACGAACAACTGCGCCACGGCGAAATGTGCGCGAGAGGCGAGCGCGTGTCGCGCAAAGATTCGACGCGGCGAGGATACGGGGATTCCCGAGGAGAGAGATGGCTTTCTTTGCCGCCGGATCATTCGGAGGGTAGTATACGGTGATTAGGCTGGTTTTCTGTAGAGATTTTATGGATGACGACCTGCTAGGTACCGGTTAACTTTGAATTAATATTGTGCAGGAACTGACACTATTATGGGGAATATTTTTATACTGCGTTGCATAAAAATGTGTAGTACTGTGTGGGTGTCTGACATTCGTGTCTGATCAGTAGACTCCGGATGTTTATGCAAAATAAAATTCGTTCGTGCATCGATTGCTAAACGTAGGAGCTTTTATATTCATGATTAATAACATTAACGTGGTGAAAATAATATATTGATAGTCTTTTAATATTTTCACTGCTGTAAATGGTACTTGGTTATTTTTGTTATAAATGCATAAAATATGCAGTCTATCGAATCAGTATTGTCGAAGGTATTAAGGGAAAATTGAGAACATATTGCAACTGTAGAAGAAACTGTAGGGGTGAAAGATTAAGTATATTTGTTTATAAAATATGTGTTATGCTCTCGGCGCACTGATTCGATCAAATTTTTACGTAGAAGCAATTTTGCAATTTATCAAATTCAAATTGCGACGTTTCGATCTATGTTCAGATCATCTTCAAGAAAATTAATAATTGCGTTTGTAAATTATTAAACAAAAAATTATTATATTGACTATCGATATCAGTTGATTAACCATTGAATATCTAATTATGAAATAATTGTGGCCAGTACTGAGAGAATGGGTAACTTTTGCCCTCGTGCTTTTCTACTCGTGCTGTAGAAGGGGAATCGTAGTAGTTTAACTTTAAATTATTATCGTGCGATAACCAGTACGTTTATATTTTACTATTTGTAATAATTGCTTGTCACCATCGAGGGAATCATTCTCATTAGAAGTTATACATTCTGCTGAACAAAATGGGGTACCCATTCCACAAGGAAAATCGTCAGCTTTCTGTGAAATAAAAAAAGCAATAATTTCGTGTCTTGCTCGAGATTTCATTCTTACTATTAATTGCACATTCGGCTGAACGAAGTGGCCCCTTTAACCCTTTGCACTCGGTGCTATTGTAACTCGAAAATGAAACATTTCTTCCGACCTAAAATAATTCAATTCTACATGATTTTTCTTATTTTATGAATATGAAATTGATATGATACGTCATATTGTACTTGAATGTTTAGTAATTGGTTAGATCCCAACATATTTAATAATGTAAACAATATTTTGAATAGTAGCACAGCAATTTTTAGTGATGACTCTGAATCACCACTCGAGTGCAAAGGGCTAACCCTGATCCGTCCATCATTTCACAAACTGAATATGTCCCTTGGTGTAAAATTGACACAGTGACATAAAATAATAAAAATTTCAATATTTTTTTATTCAAATCGTTAACATTTACATCTTAGATATTTCGGTTGTGTCCCTCATTAAAAAGAATTAAAGTCACACGAACTTTCGGGAAAATTTACCGAAAAATAACAGAACGGTATAACTTATTTCGAGAATAACTGTGAAATTGACACGAGGGACGGACGAGGATTAAGGTGCCCATTCCACACGGAAAATTGTCAACTTTCTGGGAAATAAAGCTAGAAATAATTTCGTGTGTTGCTTGAGGAATAATTCTCAAGAGTGATCGCACATTCAACAGTTTTTTTGCGGGCTTAGGTCGCGTGGACATTCCCGTTGATACTTTCTCCTCTCGGCTGTTGGTTCGACAATCGGCTCGAATAAGGATTTTTCATCTTCGGTGTAATCGATGTCTGTCGGCCGTTAAGACGAACACACTATAACTTCGTCACGAATACTATTGCGCGTAAGTATATGAACAGGATCGCGGTGTCTCGTGGCGGTACAGTAGCAAAACGGTGAAATTTTGTGAGAGCGTGTAACGCGTGGCTGTTAAAACCGCCAAACCCACGTGCACACACGTGCCCGGGAGAAGAAAGTGCACTCGCGGTTGCACCGGTTGTTGCACAGACTGCTCCACAAAACCACCAGCCACCGCGGCCGCACAAACGAATCGAAAGTCGCATCAGCCTGGCCCGGGTACACACAACCGGTAGTTGAAATTAATTAAGGGGATTAATTAATAGAGGAGATCGTCGACGATACCGCGCCGGTGTCGATTCAATCGGAACGCAGAAATGTTTCGCCGTTTACTTGCAGGTGCCTTGCGAGAGTATTGCAAATGATATGCACCGAGTGCAATTTATTGCATTAATGGTCCCCCACCCTTTTCCGCGTGTCATTTTTATGGTCCTCGATGCTTCTGGATACGTGGTTCTCCTGCCGGTCAATTTATATTTATTACTAACTCACCCGACACACGTTGTCCTGTCCAAATTTCAATGAATTTCTTTATGATCGTTTTGTGAATTTGTCAAAAGCTATTGGAAATGTTTAAACAAAGTAAATATGAAAAAATACGTATTTCTGAGTGATCATTCTATCTATTAACAATCGTGGTATTGATATTCAATTTGAAATGATGATTTTTGCAGTTCGTCCGAATATTCCGACTTTCCTTTGTAATTGTCTGGAATTTGTTTTGCTTGAAAACTTTTCCAGGACCATGACGAACAAAACAAAAAAAGAATTACGCATATACATCGTTCGAATCGTGAGTTATGGTCGTGAGTTCGTACAAAAATCCCATAGAAAAAGCATTGTCATTCTTTCCTGAATTTTCCATTTTTCTTGGCAACTTTTCCAATTTTTCTTTCCCGGAAAACCTTATTCGGACTATTACGAACATTTTTGTAAAAAAATTAGCCAAATTGATCCAGCCGTTTTCAAGTGATACGGTTACCAACGAACAGCATTTAATTTTTATTTATATAGATTCCCGAAAAGACAGTCTTTTCTTTTTTTAGTTTTTTTTTTAACACGTGTAGCTTGTTTATTTCACAATATAAACATAGAGAATTCATTATAACTAGACTCTCCGAATGTTTACACGAAATAATGTTTGTGCATCAATTGCAAGACCCAGGAGCTAAATATAAAATATTCTTCATTGATAATTTGGGCGTGGTGAAAATAATATATTAATACTCTTAAAGTATTGTAATATTGTCACTGTTTTAAGTTGCACTCACCCATTTTTGTTATAAATGCATCAAATCCGGTGTCTAATTATAACCATCATTTTAGTATACAAATCTTGCAAACAAGATTTGGTTTATTCAAGAAATTATAGTCAACATTGATTTTGAAGTTTAATAAAAATATTGCGTGATCCGTATGCGTGTCAAATAAATTGTTAAAGATATTCCAAGTTTCATTATTTATCATCTCGTCATAAAAATCAATATGTTTTAATATTCTCCCAATTTGAAACCAGATATCGAGTTAGGTGTAATCTAATTGCAATCGATTTAACCTGTTATTAATAATTGCATAAAGAGGGCCAGGTTAATATTAAATTAGTTAATATTAAATTAATATTATAATTAATATTAAATAAACATATTTTTGAATATCGTATTTTACTTATACATTTTAAAATCAATGTTGTGTAGACAGTGATGATTTTGAAGTCAATGGTTTGTGTAGACACAGAACTACCTCTAAATCGATACAAAGTTTTGTGTAGTAGTTTGAGAAGTTATGGCGCTTAGAAAGTTCCGGTGATACGCGTTGTATTGCTTTTGTGCATAGTTATGATTGTTCTCCGTTTTCTCCTTTGCTAAAACACGGTGCTTACATGCTAGCCATTACTTTTTCAGTGCATCATCGTGTAGTTCTTTTTACTTGTTACCTCTAGATTTATTTTCAAATTAAATATTCTACATATGCATCAAGTTTAATACGAAAAATGTACATCTAAACAGAAAAAATTGCAAACAAGAATGAGTACTTCCTCGATGATTAACGAGACTGACAATTAATTTTAGTAGACGAATTTCAAGAAAGTCGATTCTAATCTGTTTAGTTCTGAAATAACTTAAAAACGTACTGAATTCTGTCGAATTTTGTATCCCAATATTTCTTGAAAATCTTCAGCACACATAATTGCGTAAAGATCCTTAATCTAGTGATTAAAGACTGATCGTATTAAGATCGAAATGACTAGATTTCAGAATCTGGGAAGTAGCGTCGATGCCATATCATCGATGCCCAATTAAAAATCAAACAAACAGAATAAATTAAAATCGTACTGAAATCTATCGAATTTTGTATCGCAGTATTTCTTGAAAATCTTCAGCGCTCGTAATTGCGTAAAGATCCTTAGTCTAGCGATTAAAAAGCAAACGATCAGAATAAATTAAAATCGTACTGAATTCTGTCCTTTTTTATATCCCACTAATTCTTGTAAATCTTCAGCACTCGTAATTGCGTCAAGATCCTTAGTCCAGTGATTAAAAGCTAACGGCATTAAGATCGAAATGACTAGATTTCAGAATTTGGGAAGTAGCGTCGATGTCAGATTACTTCTACCTAATTAAAAAGCTAATAAACAAAATTAGCGACAGCCTACAGCGAGCATAGACCGAGCCCAACAGTTTCTGAAGACGCTGCCAGCCGAAGGGTCACCGTCAATCACCGACAATTCCTCAAAATTCCGCGTTCTCAGGTGCAAAGCCGGTGAAACCGGGTCCCCGTGGTGTAGCGTGACGCATCCGCACAATGTGGCACACACAGGGAATCGCGTTGCGTACGAGGATCGTTCGTACGCGATATCCCCATCGAGTCTCGAATGATCGAGCAACGTGTACGCGTGTACACGGCTGGCCTAACCGGCCGGGCTGATTCGGTCGCGAAGGGGCCAGCCACCTGTTCCTGTTCAGATGCCGGGCACAAAATAAAAGCGAAAAGAACCGCGACGACGACGACGACGACGATGTGGCATGTGCGGGATCGGTGGCGGCGGATCACGACGAGGAAGGCGAAGAAGAAGACGATGGCGGTGCGGTGGCGTGGTGTCGGTGGCGGTGGCGGTAGGTGACTTGGGATATAAGGTGGTCATAATAGTCGCCGGCACCTGTCTCGACGAGCAGAGCATCTGAGATCGAGACTGATGCAGCCGCCGAAGAAGTCGACGGACCCTGGTGGTGGGGAGGGAAGAGAAAAAGAAGAGAGAGATAGGAGAGAACGGTGAGCCTGGAGCGATGAGGAGGTAGTTAGAGGGAGGAGGAGAAGGAGGGATGTAGAGTGACAAGGAGAAGCCTATAGGGACCTGGAGCAACAAGAAGGAACCAAGAAGGACTTGGAGGACTAAGGAGAAACCTAGAGGGACCTGGAGCAACAAGAAGAGGCCTAGGGAATCAAGTCTAAGGACTTAAAGGAACAAGGAGAAATCTAGAGAGACCTAGAAGAACAAGGGAAGACCTAGATATACCTGGCACAACAGCAAAGACGCAGAGGGACCTGGGGCAACAACAAAGAACTTAGAAGAACTTGGAGGACTAAGGAGAAATCTAGAGGGACCTGGAGCAACGAGAAGAGATCTAGGAAATCAAGAAAGAGCCTAAGGACTTAAGAAACTAGGAGAAATCGAGAGGGATCTAGAAGAACAAGGGAAGAGATAGAAATACCTGGCGCAAGGACAAAGAAGTAGAGGGAGCTGGATCAACGAGGAGGTACCAAGAAGGATCTCGAGGTACAAGGGAGAGCTGGAAGGATCAAGAAGAACCTAGAGGAACAAGACGAAATTCTGAAGAACGAGGAAAACCCTGGAGAAACAAGAAAAAGAGTGATCTAAACGAACAAGGAGGAGTATAGAGGTCTAAAGGGAGAGTTAGAGGAACAAGGATTCTAGGTGGACCTGGTGGAACAAGAAGGAGCCTACAGGAACAAGAAGAGACCTGTAGAGGTGCAGAGGAACAAGGAAAAACCAGTACGAACGCAGAGGAACAAGGAGAGGTCAGCAGAAAGTTGGAGGAACAAGGAACGACCACTGCGATCCCGGAGTAACAAGGAGCGAGCCGGAGGGACAAGGATGGGAGCAAGAGATGATACAGAGTGCCGTAGGTGGGAGTCGAAGAGGGAATGAAAAAAGTTAAAAGGAGAACAACGAAGACAACGAAGGTGAAACGAGATGGAGGGAGGATCTGCAGACGGCTACGGTGGGAAGGGAGGATGGAAGAGAGGGAGGATGTTAGTGAAAAAAGAACGGACAGAGTCGTAGAGAGAGGTCTCTCCGGGGCAAGGAGAAAGAGCAGCAGAGCGAAGGAGCGTGCGCGTGCCACTGTTACACCGACACCTGCCACAAAACTTGGCTCCACTTTTTGGCGCACATGCACCCACCACACCTTTTACCCGCGGACCCTCTCGCTGCCCCCACACCTTGAGTAGACCGTATGCAAATCGGAACCTTCCGTTTGGTAGCCGATAGAGGATGTCTTATAAGGAGAGATTAGGTTCCGCGGTTTTCGAGGAGTACACTGAATTCGGGGTCTATTTCGTTAACGAGTGTGTGGATACTTCATTAATTCTTCGTAGGTATTTCATAGTTTTTCTTTTTTTATTATAGAAAATCTCATATGAGATTTATTTCAACATAATTGAAATACAGAATACAATACAGAGAAAATAAAAATTTACAAAACAGAATAGGATACGGAGGATGCATGAATATTATAATAAAGACATATGAGTGGTAGAAAGGGTATAAACCAAACACTTGTACTTTATAGCCACAGCTCTTAAAAAATGATAACATGTAATGACAGGCTTGGATATTCGGTTTGGCTATTAACATTGAGACATCTACTGGAAGCTGGAAGTTAATTGTACGGAGTTTATTAATGTGAGCCATAAAACATAGTTCAGCGATTCGTCCCCCTTCCTGCAACTACACTTAGGATCATCAATAAAGCCAATGCGAGCCATAGAAGAAGCTAGATGATAGTATTTCATAATTGAGCGTCTTTTAAATCATTCTTTTGGCTGTACTCATTTGCTACGTGGTAAGAAAAATCGTTCATCAAATCAAACATTCAAACATATCCATACCGCCGCAGAGGAAACAACAACCCCCGCAAGAATCTCCATAAACTTAAAAACGTGAACTGCAAACAACCATGAAGCCAAACTCGGCAGCCCCTCTCGCCATCCACCGTCAGCCTCGACCTCAAATAGGTCACTCCCTCCACCCCATTCAATAACCCCAATTATTAAAACCACCGTCGAATTCGCTGAAACTCCATCGTCAAGCTACCCTGTACAATCTAGTCATACCTGATGATCCCCCACCCGGATGAAAAATCGTAGAAAGAAGAATAAAGAAAACAAATAAGAAGAAAACAATGCAGCCGGGGTAAGACACGCGACGAGCTGACAGAAGCTCCGTTTCCCAACAGTGACGTCGACTACGAGGCTGCGGCGGGCGGAAATTTCAATTAACTTTATGGAGGCCGCGATGTAAATTGCGTAGGGGTCAACGCGTGTCGGTAGACTGGGGTCAAAGTGAGTGGGAGAGAGAGAGAGAGAGAGAGAGAGAGAGAGAGAGAGGGGGAGAGGAAGGGTGCTGCTGCTGTTGCTACTGCCGCTGCTGCTGGTAGCATTGCCGCTTAGGGGGTGGCAGTCGTAATGGTGGTGGGACGGTCGGCGGTGGTGGTTGGCGTTGGTGGTGGTGGTGGCGAGTTCAGGGGTGGTTAGAGGTGTAGGCACGGTCCACGGCCCCGTGGGCATAGGGTGGCGGGCAGAGGGTCGCTGGTTGGATGGGTATTGATCAGCCAGGCGGCCAACAAGACGCCTTTGCAGGATACCTACTGTACCCACCACCGCCATCAGCCAAGAGGGAGCGAGAGAGAGGGAGAAGGAGAGAGAGAGAGAGAGAGTAGAGGACCTGCACACAATGTCAGGACTCCCTGTGTCACGTAGCAGCCTCGTATACTCGAAGCGTGGTTCCCCTACACCGACGATGGGCCAACATAAACCAACCCCACCATCCATAACATCACCCACAACAGTTCCCCTATCTCTTTCTCGCTTCCGCTCTTCTAGCCTCCTATCCTCTTCTAGCTACCCATCCTTTTCCCTGCCATGTCTCTCTGTTTACCGGCACGCGAAGTTCCAGAGAGAAAGAGAGAGAGAGAGAGAGACTGGAAAGAAAGCTAGAGACGGAGGTACAAGCGTGATAAGGCTCGGCAGGGTAGCGTGGAAGAGGGAAAGGGAAGATTTTCACGATGTTACTAGCCAGCCAGCCAACAAGACGCTCTCTCGCGGAGAGACGGCATTGTACATAGCGCGAACCCGGATCGAATATACACCACCACCACACGGTTCGACATCATATACCCTACGGACATAAACCACCGCCGCCGCTGGTGTCCGTGAGAGACCACCTACAGAAACTGGTCTCTCCGAGCGAGAAAGAGGATTAGAAGGATGAGGAAGGAGGGAAATATTTCGCGATGCCAACTGGCTACCAGGCCTAAACTATACTGTACATCGTCGTAAGTCTGTGTACATACGTCCACCGCTCTGTTGGTTACCTCTACATTGCGTTATGATCGCCTGGCACGTCGCACCACGTTCGAGCTGAACGTCGTCACCTGGGTGGATTGAAGGAGGACCAAGGATCGGTCAGCGTAGATAAACAAAACACCAGAACCTCTGTCGCACTCGAGTTGTTTAGAGGACTGCCGAAGCAAAGGGCGCTTTTGCTGGCTAGCTTAACTATTGGAAAATCCATTAAAAAGTTTTCAGTTAACCTAACGTCTCTGATGAACGCTGCACGCGTCTGAGGAGTTCGAGAAACGAAGAAGAAAGTGTTAGAGACTCCCCTGTAGAAGAGCATGGTCCCGCTAGGTTGGGGATTCCCCGTGGTGGTTGGGCTGCTGAAGTGACGACGCTTCTCCTACTCTAACACCTTTGTTGTTGCTCGTTTAGGAGTTTAAGAAACGGGGAAGAAAGTTTGGAAAAGTCTAGCTGCTCTATCGGGGGTTTCCCATGGTAGTCGATCAGGACTACCTTAGAAGTCCTGCAGTCTTCTATAACTGTTTTCTGTACCTAGTGTTCCGTAGCCGTCACCTATACACAGTCAGACTGCCAAGCTGAAGATTCGCGTGTCTTCTCTTCGCATTAACGAGGAGGAGAGTCGCCGTGGAAGAGGACAGCTAGGTGTGTATATAGGTGGAGAGGTTTATACGGTTGGACGAGAGGATGAAGGAGGGAAATGCGGAGAGCAGCTCGTAGGAGAAGGAAGAAGACAGTTGGATGAAGCGAGAGAAGGGGGTGGGGGAGTCCACGTCGACGCCACTGGCGCGACATAGTGCCCCCGATTACGATATATATCCACCCTCTCTAACCAACCCTATGCTTCTGCCACCCACACGCTTCGATCTCTCCTGCTCTCTACACCCACGCCACCACCCTCTCTTCATCCTCCTCCTACCTAGCTAGCTGCCTCTGCTGCTGCTGCTGCTGCTGCTGCTGCTGCTGCTGCTCACTCTCCCTCCCTCTTCCTCTTCGTCAACCCCATCTCTCCCAGCTACCAACACGCCAACCATCTCCTACCCTTTTACTCCTCCACTTCCATCTACGAACTAAACCCCGTACCACCTTGTCTCTCTCTCTCTCTCTCTCTCTCTCTTCACCGCCACTGCGCTTTTACCTCCGTTCCGCAATGCTCGGCCTCAGGGTTGCTCTCCCGTTGCCTCGAGGGGATGAACCACGGTGTGATGGGGTAGGGGGTGAAAAGAGAGGGAGAGAGAGTGGTGGACGACTCTCTCGGCACCACTTCGTCCACGAAAAACGTGTATATACGTACCGCGGGAAAAGAGGGTGCTTCTGCGATGCCGTTTTTTTTTTCGACAAAACTCCATCCCCCGGACACTGCCAATTTCTGACTAACTTCGGCGAACTAAGGAATGTTGTCAGTGACAGAGTTATTGGAAGTTGACGGGCCAGTCTCGTAGGACACCTAGTTGCAATCTGATTAGGAGAATAAGCGGAGGTATGATTTTTTTTATGTTCAGGGGTTGTTTTTCTGAGTTTCTACAAGTTTCGAGATTTCTTTTGAGTTCGGTTTCTTCGGTGGACTTAATCTTACCGTGTAGATTGGTTTAGTAGATTCCCTGGTTGCTTTGCTACTCCGTGTTGGGTTTGAGGATTGTGTCTGATCCCAGGGAACTTTACTTGGGGTGGTGTAGGTGGGAAGATTGTTGTCTGAAGTAAAGTAGGTTACTGGCAGCTGCTGGGGGAAATTGGTGGAACTGTTTCCGGGATGAATCAAATGTACATATAGATACACGACTGGCCAAAATTAATAACAAAATTTCGAGTATTTCCTTTGAAAAACATTTCCAAATGTGGCAGTCGAAACCAGTACACCCCCCTGAAAGTATGATTTGTAAAAAATGATAGAACTCAGATAATTTTGATTATTGTTACTCGAAAAAAATACTAGATGTATTTCAAATACCCGAAAATTAATGTACGAAATCCTGATTGAAGCAGTATATTAGTTCTTCCGGAAAAAATTGCTAAAAATTATTTACAAGCAATACTAGAAACCAGTACATTCCCCAAAAGCATCTGTAAGAAATTATACAACTCAGGTAATTTCGATTATTTTTACTTGAAAAAAATAATGGATGTACATGAAATACTCGAAAATTAATGTACAAAATCCTGATTGAAGCAGTATATTAGTTCTTCCGGAAAAAATTGCTAAAAATTATTTACAAGCGATACTAGATACCAGTACATCCCCCAAAAGCATGATCTATAAGAAATAATACGAATCAGGTAATTTTGATTATTGTTACTTGAAGAAAATACTAGTTGTACTTCATATACCCAAAAATTAATGTACAAAATCCTGATTCGTGCAGTGTAATAGTTCTTCCGGAAAAAATTCCAGAAGATGGCATCGAGAATCAAAATGCTCTCCATCGTTCCCTAATCGACGTCTGATGGAATAAAATTGCACGGATCGGCGCATCTGCATCGAGTAGCGATTCGATATTCGTCCCCGAATAAATTGTGCATCAGTATAGCTCGGGCCAACGTTCGATTATGCGACCGCTCCTCGCGAGACATCTTGCGCAGCACGTATCCAGGTACAGGTGCTCGCAACAGGCGGCTCTCCGAGTCAAAGGTGTGCTCGAATCCTACCGCGGTGGGCAGCAGGAGCCAACCAGGCAACGAAGCTCGTGGCGAGCGTACCACACCTTCGGAGAGAGGACTCGCAAACCAAACCAGCCAGTCGGGGCACGTGGACAGTGTCTGTCGGGGATATAGACTGTGTGCCGGCGAGAAAACGATGAGGAGCGTGCGAGAACGGCAGGTGGGAATGCAGCGTGAAACCCGGCAATTGCCTCGACGCTTTATCGGCACGTGTCTTTAAAAACACGTAAAATAATAAGTCGAGGGGGTGGGGAGAGAGAGAGAACCGGTGAAAACGGATGATCCGTTTCCGCAGTCTCGAGCACACGGACGACGGATATCCGGATATCCAATTACCCAATTCGAGAGGGAGCACGCGGAGACATCACCTCGACGACATTTGGCTGTCGATCGTCCATTGTTTCTACTAGAAAACGACAGTTCTAGACATCTTTTCTACAAGAATTTTCTCAATAAAGTAGGATTTATTGTTAGCCTGCGAATTTCATGCATTCATAACAAAAACAACGATCAAGACAACCAAAATTATTATAGGTTCTAGTCTGGTTTTGAATGCCATTTTGTTATGAATTTTCAGGAGTTGTTTCCTGGAGAACTGTCGAACCTTTCGGATTAGAATTTTGCACGTATCTTTATGGTTTCTGCAAGTATACACCGTATTTTTTTTAAGTAAAATTATATATATATATATATATATATATATATATATATATAAATCTTGTAATAATCTTGTAATGAAAATTATATATATAAATCTCGTAATTTACTTAAAAAAAAATACGGTGTATACTTGAAGAAACCATACAGCTACGTGCAAAATTCTATATATATATTTTAATAGGTTATGTTCAGACAGCAACATACAGAGAGTGTTCTAGAGAAAGAAGGATAGTCGGAGAGAGTTGTGGAGGGAGAGGGACAGGGAGAGATTGCGAAGAGGATTGGAAAGAGGGAGAGGGAATGCGAAAGAGGGCGAGTTCGTCTTTTCCTTCGGAGAAGCGTCGTGGAACGGAGAGAATCGCGAGGTTCCTACCATCACTGACGGTAGCATGAACCGAGAGAGGATCGCAGAGAGGGAGGAAGAGGCTCTGGAGAGCAAAGTGAGCGTGCGAGGGAGAGAAACTCGGCTTGGAGTGCCGTGAGTGAGTGACTGAGGGAGCCTGAGAGCGAGATGGGGACAGACGTTCAAGCTGTTCACTAGAGAGAGAGAGAGAGGAGAGAGACAGGGAGGGGAGAGAGACAGCCAGAGAAACGTTGCGGCAGTCGAGAGAGAGAGAGAGAGAGAGAGAGAGAGAGAGCGAGAGAGCGAGGGACAAAGAGGGAGAGAGGTGAGGTCCGCCGCAAAATACAAGTTGGTAGGATATCGACCAGCCGGAAGTCTGAGTAGTTGTTGCCATGGAGACGCTCAAGTCAATTTGACCTGGGCCAACAGTCACCGGCATACTGATGCACGATATGCCATCCCATTATTCATATGGTTTTTCACCGTGGAACATATTTCGCGGGCCGATACCTCCAACCCCGTGGACACCACTCGAAACACGGAGAACGCGGACCTCCAATCGCACCCGCCACTTCCGGTACCCACGTTTGCTCGCGCAACTTCAGATCGGAGCTACGAAAAAATTCGGGAAGTTCGTTATTCGGTGGAATTCTACATGGAGAAGATTCACCAATTTTTATCGAACCCCACCTCTCCTCTTACGCGGTCATTTTGCAAGTTTTAATTCACTTCTGCGTAGCCCGCGGGCGGTTACGTCAACGCATAGAATATTTTTTAGTATAAATGGTCTTGTTGAAGATTCACTGATTTTTATTATACACCTTACGCATTTTACTTGCCTCTAGAAGGCACCGAAGGCACAGTTAAAATCTTGTGTAACAGGGTTCACGGGGTAGGCAGTTTTTGGAAATTTTTCTGAAATAATCAGATGACTGTCTTCTATTGAAATTTTCCAGATATATTTCCCATCATTTGGACTATACGACAGAATTTTTCCAAGTCAAAATACTGGGAATTGTAAGAGTTCAAATCCCTCGAAGAGGGGCGTATTGAGAAAAGGAATAATTCATTGACTGACCCCCGGATTCTGGTCATCCCATCGGTCTGAAATTAAAAAACGAAGTGGAAATAGATTAGTATGCATGTAGTTCTCTCGCTCAGACCAAAAGAAATGAAAATTTCCAAAAATATAGCTGCGGTATCAATTTCAAACAATACAGCAGCACTTAAAACTTTAAACAGCCTTCTTCCGGAACGGAGATCCATATTGCATGAAAACTAATGGATAAAACAGGATTTTAACGGAACTGTCTAGATCTTGTTCTATAATTGTTATTTTAACCTGTTCATTTTGTTATTGATGAGAATGGAAGGATTTTTACCCTCGCGATCACATTATTTCCTTTAAATAGCATCTTTTAATAAGATTGAGTAGAATTATTTATTTTTCTACTCGTTATTGTTTGAAAATAGTTTAGGAAATGCACATTCGAGTATTAATTCTTCAAATATTTCCTTTCGTCTATAACCGTTGTGACGAATGGCAGTATCATTTCTCGGAACCGCGACGAGCACACTCGGTTAATCTAGCCGCGTGCAAATACATATATCCGTAGATTCTCGCAAGGATCGAACCCCAACTGAAATAGCATCGGCTCGCAATACAGCATGTTTTGATTTATAATACTATTTCTGCATTTGTTGTTGAATAGAACACGATCCAAGTATTATTTTGCTTATTGTCCAAAACGAGGGACGATTGCTGTCCAACATAGAGAAACAAATGAACACCTTGGTCAAAGACATTCACGCTTTAAGAAATTAAATTTCAACGCCAAAAGGTCAATTATCTCCTTTCATTGATCAAAAAATTTTTCTATTAGCGTAACTGATTTGTCTTACATTAGATTTTATGGAAATGTGTCAGAATGATGAAAGTGGTGTGAATGAGATAAGAATTATTTTGTCAGTTGTTTCACGAAGTAAAAAAGCAACAATCTTTTTCAGTTTAAAACAGATTGATCTTATTTATTAACCCTTTGCACTTGAAGATATTTTAACTTGAAAATTAAATATTTCTCTCGACCTAGAAAAATTCCATTCTTTATGATTTTTTTCAGTTTATAGATATAAAATTGATATAATACCTCGTACAATACTTAAATGTTTAGTAATTGATTAGATACCAATATATTTAATAATGTAAAGAATATTTTGAATAATGTACAGCAATTTTTCGAGGTGACTCTGAGTTACCACTCGAGTGCTAAGGGTTAATTTCGTGTACTTCCCGTCTAAACTGGTACGTAAAATAAGTGGTAAACAAAATTGTTAAATAAGCGATACAATTAATGAATTACAGTTCTCCGCGGTAACGATTACAGAGGCGGTTAGTGTCCGAACGTATCGGTGTGGGTGACTGTATATTGTATTGGTGGCGCGCCGGCGTTTTCGTGAATCGAAATAGCGTTCGTTTTTACGCGGGCCTGACAGCACTTGGTCACGTGCTTCGTTTAATGGAACGTTCTACGAGTTATTTCAAACTTATGTGTCATGCATTCTAGTTGCGTATAAATATAACCGGCATCGACGACGCGCACGTTGATCACTCACACAGAAGCGATTCCTCGCGTGAGTATGCGAAGCAAAAATTCTGAGTACTACGTTCGAACAGAAAAAATATACTTAGAAATCATTCAACATTCGTCACCTCCCACTTTCATTCATATATATATTCTTGTCCCTGCTGATGAAATTGTTTTCTTAAACAATTAATTTGTGACGCCTAAGCGTTAGGAGGCTGAGGATATTGTTTTCTCATTGTTTAGGTAGTCAATGAATTGTTTGATTAACACTAGATTGCCCAAGAAAGTCATTTTGACTGCTTTTTAATTTCAATTATAAAAACAATTACATATATAATGACACAATTTCTTAGAATTTTGTGACTTTTTGTACAACATATAAATGCGTTTATTTATATTTGTAGTTACCTCCCCCTCCTTCATTTCCGGTATATATATGTGTGTTATACCTATATTGCCCAAAAGCAGTCATTTTGACTGCTTGGGAAATTTTAAATAATCAAATGACTCTTATTATTGAATTGAGTAAATTTCTTATATGACCAGTTCGGCTCTGTATTGAAATAACAGTTTTCATTTTTTTTCGATTACCGCCACATGATAACATACAAGTACATGATAAATTGTCGATTTGGCCGTATACTTGATAAGTTGCAGTTGCTCAATAAGCTAAAGTAGTACTTGTTATTCGAATCTTTATGCAGTGATACTTGCTCTAACAAGTTGTTCTAACAAATTTTTTTTATTGTTAATATTTAATAATAACTGGTTATATAACTGTAAATAATATAAAAAGTATTAAAAATTAATTTTAAACAAATTTCTTTACACATTAGTTATTCTTTCACAATGCAGTCATTTTGACTGCTTTTGGGCAATATAGGTATATACTAAGTTTCAGTCTTTCTAGTGTTAAACATTTTCACAATGATTGACCTTAAATTAATTGAAGTGAAACTTCTTTTGGCAGGGTGTAAAACTAATTCGCGTCACAGAATTCGCGACATGAAAAAACGTAACGGTGAAAAATGGGGGTTGCGCCTTATACCCCCTCTTCTCTCCGTTGAGAGCGGTGATCAAGGCCAGCGCGTTACGAGTTTTCCTGTCGCTGCCAGCTGTTCTATACAGGGTGAGGCAGTAACTATTTCCACCTACAATAACTTCGAAAGTATGATAGTAGCAGAAACGTTTTCGAAACAAAAGATGCATGGGACAACAGGGACTGTTATATGGCGATAATAGTTTTTTTTTACAGGTGGATGTTTACAATTTGAAAGAAATTTCAAGTTTAAATTGAGGGAAATATCAAATTTAAATTGAAGGAATTTTCAATTTAAAATTGAGGGAAATTTCAAGTTTAAATTGAAGGAATTTTCAAGTTCAAATTGAGGAAAATATCAAATTTAAATTGAAGGAATTTTCAAGTTTAAGTTGAAGGAATTTTCAATTTCAAATTGAGGGAAATTTCAAGTTTAAATTGAAGGAATTCTCAAGTTTAAATCGATGGAAATGTCAAGTTTAAATTTAGGGGAATTCAAGTTTTGAATTGTGAGGAATGTGGGAAACGCTAAATTGGAAACTTTTACAGTTGCAAAGTAGGAAATTGTGAAACGGTGAAATTGTAGAATTCCAAAGCAGCAAATCTTAAACTGTGAGTCTTAAGTTGCAAAGTTGTAAAGTAGAAAATTGTGAAATTGTAAAGACATAGTTCATAGCATTTCCCAAACGCTCTCCTTCTTTGCGTCGCAAATTTTGATCGTTCATTACTAGACTGCAAGAAGTTTCAATTCTGTCGCGCGTGGCTTCCTACGCGGTGATTTTTTTATTTCCTGCCTTATGTCGGTTTCCATCGCGGAAAGCGTTAAATCGGTATTTTTGTTAGCCGCGGGTTATAATCCCTTCGGGGAGAAGGGAGCGAGGGCGTGGGTGGATGGAATATCGCGGTTTACAATGGGGGGTTTATTCACCGGTCCGCGGGCGCTGTTAGGAAATTTATCTATCGAATTAATTTAATATAATGAGCATTATAAATTACTTTCGCCAGCTTGACACCTACACGAATTCTGAAAGCTAATTACGTCCGCAACGGGAAATAATGGAAGCCCCTCCCGAAAAGCTATTCACCGCAGCCCCGGGGCCCGCTTGTCGCTGGGTTACACGGTTTGAAAGCCTGGATAAATTAGAATCGACCGAGATGTATCCGCGAATCGTGTTGAATCAGCGAATCGTTCATTCCGCAATATGGCGTCGCGACAAAATTTCCAAGTTCTCCCGGTTGGAAAGCGGCGGACAGGTGCGCGGCGATACGGGTTCGAAGAATCCCACCCTGATGACCTGATTTACTTCGCGCCGCACAATGTCGATCGAGCCGCAACTTTTTGCGCCCTACCACCACCTTCGAAGGGATGGAGCCCTGGCAGGGACGTGTGGTTGTTACTCCCTTTGATTTTCTACCCCCAAAGATCGCACTGCGAATATTCGAAGTAGCTTCGCTTATTTATATGCTATTGCATTATCGTATTGTTTCAAGAAATTCCAAGGTCAAAAGGCGAAACTTCTTTTTTCACTGTATCGTGTTCTATTCGTCGCAATGATAAAAATGATTTACATTATATTTTTTCATTTTGCTATTGACGAAGCCGTTATATTGAAAATATAATATATAAAAATCAGTTACCCGATAACAAAAACTTTTTTTAATAACTTTTTGAGAGAACGGTCGACTTTTGAAAAAGAATAAAGGTCCTTGTGATGTTGAAATTAATTCTGCTGTTATCGCGAAGAGACATTTAATCTCGGGGTCGTTGATTCAGAATGACAACGCGGTAATAAGGGACTGGGGACGAGATCAAGATTGAGACGTCTAGTATGAGAATATGAGCACTATCCTGGATCTCGGTTTTCGGTATGAAAGTTTCACGGGAAAGTTTGCGCCCTCCTGAGGACGCGTCAACCTTGCCGCGAGACCAGACGGTCAAAAACGAAAAATGTATCCGAATACCACGGAATCCCGCTATTTTTAGGACAACCGCGGCATCGAGTTATAAGACTATTTCGAGAAAGAGAGGTGCTTCGACCCTCCGCCGAATCTCGCCAGTCTACACAATCAGTCATCCTCCCTCGCCTCGTCTTCAAAGTTAGGCTCCCTCCCTTCTTATTCTTCTTCTTCTTCTTCTTCTTCTTCTTCTCTACAGGCGAGCGGGAGTCTGCATAGTTCGAGAAGTAAGGGGTAATCCCCACCCCTCGGTCCACCCCCGTTACTTCCTCTTCTTGTTTCCTATGGAAATCCTCCATTCTGTTTTATAGTTTATCTCTTTTTCCCAAAACAGTTCCTTTCCAACAATTTTTCATTCGAGCATAGGGTTCGTTGGTTCGCAACCCTTCAATGATGAATTATTGCCATAACCATGCGCTCGAGGGTGCTCGAGGCTATTTATCATTCAGTAATTTGTTTAAATAAATGTTTAAGCGGCTCGTTATTAAACCTATCGTTCTTCTTGATCGTTTAACCCTCGCACTTCGTTTTACCAATTTTATTTATTGTACTGGGTGAACTAATGCGATTCCTTGTTAAATATTATTATTGTGATAAATGTTATTTTACTTTTTTATTTGGTCTCTGCGTTCCTATTCAACCCTTGACGATTATAGCGAAATATTGAACCCTTTGGGAACACTCTCTACCGTACAACCCTATTATGCAGGGGTAGTTTTTCAATCGATCTGCGGTTCTGACGCGATAAAAACCAGTTTTGAAGGTTAGGGAACATTTATTCTGAAATTAATTTAATAATTCGTCTCTCGTTGGTTTCATCAAATCGCGGTTTTTTTTTTGATACTTCCGGATTTTAATTCCGCGATTATTCCTTGCGGCCGATGGTAAACCCATATAATAAATGTTAAATAACACGACGGGAACGCTAATGAACATTTCAACTTATACGATAATAAATGCCGAATAACAGTACACGGACGTTAATGAAAATTTCAGCTTCTCTGAAGTAATATACAACAGTGGAGATTACCTTTCGTTGTTCAAGTGTTATAATTATTATTTCCTGGAATAAATTACTCTGCAGGTGGAATAAAACTCTGGCGCACATATGCTTCTCACTGGGTCGTAATTTATGTACTATTTTCATGGAATAATTTTGTTAAATACCCAGTACGGTCACAAGATAAAAATGTCGCTTGATTCGAATAAAAATATTAATTAATCGAACAACTATCAGTAGTTGTACTTTTAAAACTTTTAATACAGGCCCGCGTATAACAAATTACGGAAGACAATTTCTAGTGTTCTCTCTGGCAATTTTTACCTAAAAAATTACAAGGCTGAAATTGTTTACATTTTTCACAACTATTATAATAATCTCTAATGGAAGCGTCTTCACGATTTCAATAATTAAAAAATAAAGAATTAGAAAAGTTAGGACTCAGATTCACCTCTAAAAGTTGCTGTACATTATTCAAAACATTGTTTACATTATTAAATATATTGTTATCTAATCAATTACTAAACATTTAAATATCGTACAAGGTATTATATCAATTTCATATCCATAAAATGAAAAAAATCATAAAGAATGAAATTTTTCTAGGTCGAAAGAAATATTTAATTATTCAAGTTAAAATATCTCCGAGTGCAAAGGATTAAAATATTTAATAATTAAAGGTTCGAGCGGTTCTAAGCGCCGTCAATTATACAACCGTGAAAGTGGTCCGACCGTCCAAGGGGTTAATTGCATTAGATACCGTAATTTCGACCTCGAATCGCCACTCAAATCACAATGTTTGTCTTGTATATCCGGCCACGGCGAAATCGGCCTCTCCACCCCTTGAATTGCTCATCGGCAGCGCTCGTCGCACATTCGAGAAAGTAATTTTCGTTTCGGCTATTCTATCGCCCTCGAAACTCACCACCCTCCATCACCCCGCGCACCCCCTTTCGAACGAATGATTACATCATCCACGAGGGGATGCATCATTCTCGCACCCGGGGCCAGGGGTGGATTAACTTGATGCGCAACCCCGTCACCGAAATTCATAATCTGTACAGGCTGGGCGAGAACCATATTCCACCCTATTCCGACTAGCAAACTCTGATATAAAGAACTCGAGATGCTATCGCTTCCCGTACTGTCACCTACCTATTCTATAAGCGTGACGGGACACGAGCGGATAATTCAGCGTGGGCGTTACGCTCCTAACAAGCTAATCCCTTGATCTTCCGATTCTTCGTTAAGTGTAATTCTTCGGCGGTACGCAGGAATTTTTGTTTCAAGAGAACCACTGGACCTTTTCGATCATAATTTTGCACATACATTCCTGGGTATTTGAAATACGTCAAGTAATTTTTTCAAGTAAAAATAATAAAAATTCCACGAGTTACATAATTTTTTATCGAGCACGCTTTCCGGGGGGTGTACTGGTTTCCAGTGGCATTTTTAAAGAATCTTCAGGAATTTTTTCTGGAAGAACTATCGGTCTTTCTACGTTAGAATTTTACACGTATATTTATGGACATTTGAAGTACATATGGTATTTTTTTTAATGAAAAACAATCGAAATTGTGGGAGTTATATATTTTTTTAGGATCTAGAACCATCTACGTTCAAGAACACAAGAAGAAAATGGGAAAATTAATTTGCCGCGGTTCATCATCAGAATATCTCCACGTGTGAACCCTCGGACGGCGGTGCCCGGGTCAGCTGTGACCCAGAAGATTAAATTCAACAGAATTTAGTACGATATTTATTCATTTGGAATTTAGAAATGCTATTTACTGAAAATGGAATTTTATTTGTTACCAATTTCTTAAAATTTGTTTAGAAAAATTGAAAGGTCCGTAAACATCCGAGGTTTAGGTATGAGGGGATCATCTATTGATCACTATTGTGTATCTACAAAAATGGTGCGGTGCCGAGAGGAACCAGGACGAAAATTTTAGGCAACTATTGGCCAACCGTCCGCTATTAATAAATGCATAGCGGGCTATCATTAGACGGCACAGGGGCCGGTAAAGTAAAGTTTGCCATTGACAGCGTCGACACTGATCTTCAAAGACAGCTTGACTTGATGACACAGCCGATGACGGGAATCGCTTTGATGTGGCACGAAATTTAGTTCAACGAGTGGCTGGCTGCGTCGACTTCCAGAAAATAGACGTCGCGCGGGAGAGGGACGTTCATGCGAGAGAAGAAAAACACGTCCGAGTATCGAAGATATTCTCCTCTGTTTACCTAGGGAATTCCTTCTCTGCATCTGCGTCGATGCAAACCTATCAACGGACGCTTCGCTAATTTCTGCGATCGAAGTTCGAACAGATTCACGACTCGCAAATAAGTCCAATTTATCGCTGTACCAAAAGTCTCGAAATAAATTTCAAGCTTGGCCGTGTGCGCCGAGCATGCTCATTTCGAAGACATCAGCAAAGAAGTCCGAAGTTTGAAGTCGCCACTTCATGGTGTATCGAAGTTTTAATGGGTTGGACAAATCGCTTGATTGCAAGATTTTTTAATGACCAGCCACAAGATCACCTGGATCTGAAGTTTACTGAATAATTCTGGGTGTATCGAAGTTTTAATGAGTTGGACAAATTACTTTATTGCAAAGATTTTTAAGTGATAAGCCACAAGATTATCTTGATATTAACTGGTCATCGTTTTAGGGGGTCGATGGCCAGATTGATGAACACCTGATCATAAGAAACTCTTATTAGTTTACTGAATAATTCTGGGTGTATCTAAGTTTTAATGAGTTGGACAAATTGCTTTATTGCAAGATTTTTTAATGATGAGCCACAAGATTACCTGGATCTTAACTGGTCATTGTTTTAGGGGATCGATGGTCAGATCGATGAAAACCTGATCATAAGAAACTATTAGTTTACCGAATAATTCTTGATGTATCTAAGTTTTAATGAATTGGATAAATTGCTTTATTGTAAGATTTTTTAATGATGAGCCACAAGATCACCTGGATCTTAACTGGTCATCGTTTTAGGGGATCGATGGCCAGATCGATGAAGACCTGATCATAAAAAACTATTAATTTACTATTAATTTAATTTGATAATTTTTAATGATAAGTCACAAGATCACCTGGATCATAACTGATCATCCCCTAACTCCGAATCCCGCTGTCATTGAAAAACTCGCGATTGTTGGGTAGCCGGTGGTCCATCCTGAAGCAAGATCTCGATCCGGCGTGCTTTGCTTAAGAAACTATTAGGTTACCGAATAATTCATGCGGGATCGCAACCCGCCAATCCGGTGGCGCTTGCAGCACACGACGACGCCGAATCCAAAGTTCGCGGGGTCGTGCAGGATGCAAGGCAGAGGGTGGCAGTGGCTAACACACAGAGAGTGTCCTGGTGGAGGGGTTGGTAGGGTTTGCTACCTTGGAGAGAGACGGTGATAGACGACAGGGTAGCAAAAGGGTGACCGAGAGGCTACCACGTTGGACAGGGATGGAAACGTTAAAACTGAGAGCGCGTATACTCTGTTGCCAATCTCTCCCCGACACCCTATATCCTGTGGGGGACATAGCCACCCCGTTCACCCCATAATCGTTTCTCTCGTTCCGCACACTCTCGATAGAGGCCCTCAGTTGAACAGAGAAAGACGTCGGTTGAAGAGAGAATGACGTCAATCGAACAGAGAAAGACATACTCGAGCGAAGAGAGATGAAAAGAGAAAAAGGACGTGTGAGAGAGAGAGAGAGAGAGAGAGAGAGAGAGGTGGCGAAGGAAGGCTGCGAAAAAGGTAGCCTGAAAATGAAAATGCGAGAGAGAGAGGGAGAGAGTTGGGGGTAGGAAGAGGTGTATGATGTTCAGGGAGAAAAAACGGGGAGATGGAAATAGAAGGGAGAGAGACGTTGAAGAGGGAGTGCGATGGGTACGTGGAAAAGGAAACGGACTGATGGGGGTGAAAAGGAACCAAAGGGAAACAGAGGGAGTTGAAGAGAGTCGGAGGGTAGCTGAAGGAAGCCAGAGGGAGAGGCAAAGTGGCAGAAACTAACGGCAGAGAGAAAAAAGGCGTTCGCGAATAGAAGAAAAATAGGAATGGGAGGATGGAGATCGGAGGGAGAACGACAAAATTAGCACAGATAGAGAGAGGATGATGTTCGGGAGTGAGAGAGAGAGAGAGAGAGAGAGAGAGAGAGGGTGGAAGAGGGAGAGAGAGAGAGAGAGGAGAGCGTAAGTGTATAGCTACCGTCCCGACCCGACCTCTCATCCCCATTCCTGTCTCCACCTCTCTCCATCCCCCTAACCTAACCCCTCATCTCCACCCGGGGGTCCCCTTCTCTCTCCACCCACCATGGCACAAACCACCCACCTATCCAGCCCACCGACCAACCATACCACACAGTAACACCCCGACCGACAGATCAATACCTACCAACTACCAAGCTGCTCCCAGATTATCATTCTATCCGTCCACTTTGAACGGCCTCGAAAATCGAGTGACCGGTGGTAGACGGGTACATACACTATCGGACCCCGTGTGACGTTTAATGAAAATGCGGATTGGGAAAGTGTGTCATGGAGGAGCTAGCCTGGGGAAGCGTATGGGGGTGGCAAGGAGACTATTGAAGATCAAGGGAGAGGGTAGATGATCCGAGGATCTGTTGGAAAAGGAGATCCTAGAATCTCATGACTGTGGCTGAAGAGGAACTTCGTTGTTCAGGTTTAATTGTTCACCGTGTTTTCATTATACTTTTGGGAAGTATCTGAACCTAGACTTTGGATAGTTTCAGTCATCATTGGCTGAAGATTGTTGACTTTTGGTTTTCTGGGTCATCAGACTGGTAGATAGTCACTTGTGGAGGATCTTCATGGTTGAAATGTGACACCTGTCTTCAGCTGCAGAGAATCTTCGTTATTGAGATTTGTTTATTGTTCATCGTGTTTTAATTATATTTTTAGGAAGTATCTGAACCCAGACTTTAAATAATTTGAGTCATCATTGGCTGAAGTTTGTTGACTTTTCGTTTTCTGGGTCATCAGACTGGTAGATAGTCATATGTGGAGGATCTTCATGGTTGAAATGTGACACCTGTCTTCAACTGTAGAGAATCTTCGTTATTGAGACTTAATTATTGTTCATCGTGTTTTGATTATACTTTTTATAAGTATCTGAACCCAGACTTTAAATAATTTGAGTCATCATTGGCTGAAGTTTGTTGACTTTTGGTTTTCTGGGTCATCAGACTGGTAGATAGTCACTAGTGGAGGATCTTCATGGTTGAAATGTGACACCTGTCTTCAACAATTGCAGACTGATCATGTCTCTAGCAAATGAAGAAGACCACAGTCCAAGAAGTTTTGGTGAAGGGGAGAAAAACGTGTCGCCTCGATTGAGTAGAATCGATACCCAGGCGTCGATCGATATCGTCCTAACACAGTCGCATCTCCCAAGCAATCTCACCCCTCGTGTCACGGTAATGCTCACTTTTGATCGAATGAATATACAGGGTTCGCGATGGTCGTCATATCGCGTCGCTACTATTTTAACGGCGGTGAGTACATCGAATGATCAGCACACACACACACACAGTGAGAGAGAGAGAGGGAGACACCTGTTGCTCTTTAATTTGACGTAACGCGTATACGATCATAAGGTCGTTCGGCTTTGAAAAATTGCCGGCTCATTACGAACGGGGACGAGGCGCGGGAGAAAGAACGAAAGCAATAAATACGCTAAAAACTTTCCCCGCGGATAATAATTCTCTCGCAGCGGCGGCGGCGGCGGTGGTGACGACCACCCCCGGTCGCCTTTGTCTCGCTTATCCCGTGCGTTGATTAACTTAAATGACCCCCGCGATAGGAAAAAGAGCCGATCCAGGGATTTATAAACCGATTTCCTTCGGTCGCTGATGAAATCCCCAGACCCAATTACAAACAATCGAACTCCCCCACATTCATCGAATCATTTCTAAATTGATCTATACGCAAAATATATACTGTGCGTGTACAAAATAGTCGTACACATTTAAAAACGAATAAGAAAAAAAGAATTGCAAGTAGATTGCGGATCTCTGTGCATCTGAAAGTAGGGTATTTCTTTAGGTTTTGGATTATCAATAAATTACCAGCACAATGAACTTATTGTTCGTTGTCAAAAATGATTCAACGATCTCCGTATCGGTTTAATAAACAGAGATTAAGAAGTATCGATGAAACGATTCTGAGAATCTAACTAAACCTAACCTAAACAAAGATTTCAAAGTATCCCAATTGATACTTTGTTTCAAGAGCCGGACTGCGGGGCCTAATCTAAACAATCCAGAGATATAAGAGGACTATGACATACGAGGGTGTCTATGTATACAGTTTTTCCATGTTTCTGGTTTTTGACTCTGTCCTAACGATCACTTTCACAAAAGTACGTTTCCAACCAGTGTCTCATACAAATCAAATCATATCAGTTCAATGTTTAAATAACACAAGTAAAGTTAATAGCAAGTATTAATATTTTCTTCATTTTCAATCCATCTATATTATATACTTTTCAATATATATACATATAAGTAATCAACTATATCGATCGTAATTGTTAAATATTTTTAAATTAATGTTTTCGGCGCAACCGTTTCGAATGTTTCGATCAATTTTTAATCTAATAGCTATTTTGCAATAGTGCCTAACGTTTCGGTTCTAGTTTGAACCTTTTTCAAAGGTAAAGTGCGTCTAAAAAGGTTCAAACTAACTATAGTTTAACTGTTGTTATTTTCGATTTTCTACTTTTATAAATTTCACTATATATAGGGTTGTCTGCTGATACGTATACATACATACATTCAACCGTGTAATATTTAGATAAGCGAAAACTTAGGCTATGTTTTTCCTTTTTAGTTATAATAAACCTTGTGGGAAATGTGATTCAAGGACCAGCAGAGGCGTCCCATTACACCTCACGACCTCAAGCATATCCTGGGCAAGGACGTATCGCCGGGAGAAACGTTATACGTCACTGACGGACGTCCAACGTCACGGGGGCGCCTCCGGTGACGTCAGTGGCGTGCTAAACTCGATTAGAGTCGCGCCAGCTTATTTAACGCCCGCGCGTTTTCGATTCGAACACTGCGTTACCCCGTCTCTCCGAATCTACCGTTGACTATTTTACCGCGAAAATATTTCAAACCTTTGACACACCTGACCCTTTCACCTCTACGAAAAATCTTCTCTGTCATAAAAAAATTACATGGTCGCAACTGTTGCGTCCTGTGTCCAGATACACAGGGTGATTCTGGGAACTGGGACAAGTTGCTGCTCTCTTTTCCGTAAAACTAGAAAAAAGAAAACAACGATAGAGGACAAAATCATATGTCATGGTACGTCGTACCTTCCCATGACCTTATTTTTCATGTGGATGCACCGATGCACCCGCCAGGTGCAATTGCACTTCATTCTTTCGTGTAACTCGATGTTTTTGTTAAACCAATCGATCCGTTTTATTATTCCGCGTAGAGAAGTGCTGACCCAAGGTCATCGAAACGTCGATACTTTCACGAAATATATATTTATTTATTTACTCACCGATGTATATCACTGAGGAATAAGCATTTATAAAAAATTAAAGTATGTAACATAATGATCGAACCTGTGCGCCGATAAGAAATTACAACCTGAGTTATCAAGAATACATTTACGATCGATAATTGAATACACTTTTACGAAATGTTTGATAATCTCGTCGAACACGATCTTCACAGACTCGAGGGCTTCCGTTTCGCATTTGACGAGTGTCGGTTTGCGTGGACTTGACGCATCATCGATTCGGACAAGGTGTGTACCGTCTTTTAAATGCAGGCATGTCAGCAGGAAGCCATCTGCGCGGGGGAACGGTGACGCGTGTTAGGTTATGCGAGTTCGGCGTGTGCCACGTTATGTGTCGTTGCGCAGAGACTAATCGCGAGAAGCGTATCCGTAAAACGAGGCTATCATTATGAGCGACCGTGTGCGTCCGATCGTGAGGTACAGCATGGTGTTTCGATGTTGCCGAAAGGACGACGGGACACCTTGAGGTCGTGGCATGCGCGCCACGATAGGCCACGGTGCAGCCACCGGTGCATGCACACGCGCGTGCATTATACCTGTGTTAGCGCTGCATAGCGGAGAGGAAGGGGATGGTGCACTGAACGAGGAAAAAGAGAGACAGGAGGAACCGAATCGGAGAAAGAGAGAAACATAGCGAGTGAGCACAAAACCCCGCAAAAAGGAACGAGAGTAAAGGTGACCGACAGCAGTGGGAGCGAATGCGGAGGATGAACGGGCAAAGAAACAGAGAGGACGAAAACCCGGGTGGAGGGGGAGGTAATAAAAGAAGGGGAACTGGAGTGAAGAAAAGAAAGGCGGAAAAGGACGGGGTCGGTTGGAGGAAGATGGAGAGGCGAAGAAGCAGAAGAGAGGAAAGAGATCGTCTCTCGCAAAGGCGTTCGGTATTGCGGAGGGAGATAGAGAGACCGGTGGCATAAATCGGTCGAAGGGAAAACTTTTTGGGCGCGGAGTTACCAGTCAGTATCTTCGCCTGTATGTACGTACGTACACATATGTGTATGCGGTTTTATCTGGCGGTACTCGGGGATGTTGCGGGTTGATTTATCGCCTGTCGTTGCCATGGAAACCTCGGCGTGACCGGCTTGCGCGACACCCTCATATCCGAGTCGACTCTCTGCTTCACCCCCTCTCTCTCTCTCTCTTCAATATTATCCCCTTCTCTCTCTCTCTCTCCTTCCTTCCCGTTCGTCGCTCTCTCAACGAGCACACTCATTCGTACTCTCTGTCAGGTTCTGTCTGACTCACTAGCTGCCTCACCCTCTCTCTCTCTCTCTTTTCAATCTCTCCCTCTTTCTCTATTACTTCCATCTCTCTCCGACGTCATTCTCTCCCTCCTCCATCTCTTCGTGCCTCTCGTTCATCGTTCTCTCAACGAGCACACTCTCATTCGTACCCACTCGTTCATACCCTCTCGCGTTCATTCTCTCCATCCCTGTCTCTCCAGCTCGCCATCCACCCAAACTATCTTCCACTCGTTCGTCCTTGTCTCCTCTCTTTCCTCCATCTTTCCTCCTTCGAATACGTACATTCGAACTCTGTGTCCTTATTGCATTCCTGCTCTATTTGTCTTTACACCGTCCCTCTTACAATCTCCCCCTCTTCGTTCATCCTCGTGCTTCTCACCTTCTGTCCTCCATCTCGCTCCCACCACACCCTCCGCCAACTCTCCCCGTCTCTGTCCCACCATCTTTCACCTCGTCCCCCTCGAACGGCTATCTCCCTCTTTCTTTTTCCATTCCACTTTGTACCCGCCGCCGTCGACTCCCACCTTCGCGTCTTGCGTCTTCTTTCTTTGTTCTTCCTTTTCCGGATGGAAACTCACCCACGCCTCGAGCTCCACCTTCCTCCTCTTTCCTTCGTATCCACCTCTTTCTCTCCTCCGACCTCCCCGACCGTCCTTTCCCTCACCGACACCATCGAACGGAGACACCAACACAACATCGTCATCGTCGTCGTCGCCGTCGTCTCTCGCTTCCTTCAGCATTCCCCCGACCACTTAGTCGACCTACCTACCAGCTCACCCTCCTCCTCCTCCTCATCCTCCTCATCCTCCCTGGCTTCCACCCACTCTCATCTTCCCTTCGATATGCACCCCACGCTGCTATCAGCCTCTACTCCCACGCGCGAGCTTGAAACCCCCCAGAGGAACGTCAAGGAGGCGACTACCGTAGAGGAGTTCTCTGCAAAGAACGAGAACTCCGCTCTCGCTCTCCTCTCTCCTGTGCCCCGAGACTCCACCGAAACACCCCTAACCCAACGCACACACAGCCCCCTGGTCTACGTGTAGCTTTCGCCTGCTTCCGACCCGGCACAGTCCGCCAATCGAGTGTCGACTGGCTGCTGCTCCGGTGCACGTTTGCAGTGCTCCTGCTACTGCTACTGCTGCTGCACTGGTTAGACGATCGTTCCGCACGATCTAGATAAAGAGCGTTATCTAACCGTGCGCCTAATTAACTGACTCTTCGCCGAGCTTGCTTTGTCCCTTCTACACCTGGACTATCGTCCTCTCTAGCTACTGCTAGACGTCTTTCGATCTGCTGGACTAGGTTAGGACACTGGGCTAGGACGCTGACCTCGGCATCAGGTTAAGTCCACGTGGCCCGATTGCTGCTCGTCCAGTCTGTTTGTCCTCTAGTCTGCTAACCATCTAGTTTATTTGTCTTCTAGTACGCTAGCCATCTATTTTAGTTCTCCTCTAGTCTATTCGTCCTCTGGTCTGTTAGCCATCTAGTCTGTTTGTCGTCTAGTCTGCTAGCCATCTAGTTCATTTGCCTTCTAATTTGCAAGCCATCTAGTCTGTTTGTCCTCTAGTCTGCTAGCCATTTGGTTTATTTGCCTTCTAATTTGCTAGCCATCTAGACTATTTGTCGTCTAGTCTGCTAGTCATTTGGTTTATTTGCCTTCTAATTTGCAAGCCATCTAGTCTGTTTGACCTCTAGTCTGCTAGCCATCTAGTCTATTTGCCCTCTAATTTGCTAGCCATCTAGTCTATTGGTTCTCTAGTTTGCTAGCCATCTAGTCTATTGGTTCTCTAGTTTGCTAGCCAATCTAATCTATTTCTCCTCTAGTCTGTTAACCATGTAGTCTATTGGTCCACTAGTCTGTTAGCCATCTAGGCTGCTAGCCATCTAGTCTATTTGCCCTCTAATTTGCTAGCCAACTAGTCTATTGGTTCTCTAGTTTGCTAGCCATCTAATCTATTTCTCCTCTAGTCTGTTAGCCATCTAGTCTATTGGTTCACTAGTCTGCTTGCCATGTAGTCTGTTTGTCCTCTAGTCTGCTAGCCATCTAATCTGTTTCTCCTCTAGTCTATTCGTCCTCTGGTCTGTTAGCCATCTAGTCCCCTAGTCTTCTACTATTCTAGCCACCAATGTAGATTTCTTTGCCTAGCCTAGACTCTGTGAGGTTAGCACATTGAACAAGGATTCTATCTTCTGGGTTATGTTAATCTGCATAAACTATAAGGCTTGATACTAGAGAAGTCTCGCGTTGTAGATCAACCTACAGCACTCTTCAGGTGTTCATCAAGTGGGAATCCCCTAACTTCTGAAGGAGATTCCCGGGAGCCTACGCGATCTGCTGTCTCTGTCGATAACATCCTCAGGAGCTTTGGATAAGATTATCAGATACTTGGAGAATTATCGTTTTACTTGTAACTGTAGGTAGAAAAGAAGAAATCGATGTACAATATCGCATAAATACTGTGACCATATTTTTGTTAGAGGCAGCGACGTTTAAATTAACCGATGATTAATTAAATACACTATGGTGCTCGCTGTATTATCGACAGTAGCTAACTCCATAGATATTTGATCGTAGGATAGAACATACAATTTGTAAGTGGAATGTGTAGATGGATAGTTTTGTCAGAAGTTGGCAGTTCTTTCCCATAAAAATGGAAAAGTTCAAGTTAAATGTCGATCTCGGGCAAACTCGTTGTCCTTCTCTCTTGCACTGTTTCAACCTAAATGCTTGACTTTTATGGAGGTTCAATTGGCATATGCGGGCCCAATTAGAGATTCTACGGAGAATTACGAAACCTTTGCCACCCACCCCCACCTCCCCCATGATTAAATTGCTTTCTTGAAAGACGAGTTTCATAACGAGTTCAATTACTTTCACGAAGAACGTTCTCTGTTGCTAGAAAACTGGCTCGGGCACACACCTACAAAACAGTTAATTGCAGAGCCGAAGAATTTCCGCAATGACAATCCTTCCTGTTGTTAAGAAGAACTGAATTTAATTAGTGGAAATTACGAAACGTTTCTTTACGGTGCTTTCCATAATGTTATATCTCCCATTGAGCATATTCGCATAGTTGAGTCCCTCCTGAACGACGAAACCACTAAATCGTAAAATAATAATTTAGTTAGTTGTAGCGAACTGTATCGATTAAGCAGCATTTTTAAGCAGTCTCTTTTATCAGTTGTTAAAACAATGATCGTCCGGAGATTATGCTACATTATCAACGTTCGATAACGAAACTGAAATATCGACGTTGCTGAAAATTAGCAGTTTTCTCGCGCCATCTATCTTAAATAGAACAATTAATTAGCGAACTACGTAAAACTGCAACGTAGAAGTTAGATTCTAGATTTTACAGCGTTGCCAGATTTAAGAACGCGATCTTGCAATTTGACCTTGGAACCCTCAGGTCATTAATAGTGACCTATTCGATTTACCTGATTTATGTCGTGTTTAGGCTCGTTTCAATCGGGAAATCATTTCCAATCCATTGAACATGCTTCTACAACGTAATTACAAAGTACGACAAGAATTTATGTTGTCAGGCTTATCAATTTAAAAATTGCAATCTAAGAAATTAGAGTAACAAGGCTTTCACGGATGATTTTGTATTACCATTAGCTGTGCGAGTGTAATAAATGGCAGTGACGAGTGACTTATTAATTTCTGTTGTTTTCTGCTAATTTCTGTGTATGATTGAGAGCTGGCAAAGCAATCATTTGAAAACGCATATAGGGCATCAATTATGATTGAGTTGCGCCTATGACCTTTCACGCAGGACTGCTTAAAGTTACGTCAATGGTGTGCATTGTACGAGAGAGCTGACTGGTTGGAAGGCGATAGACACCACGTGATCATGCTACCAATGACGCTAGGGAATACCAACGGGTCGATAACAATGAGACCGACAACGAAGCCTCGGGAATATTCTGTTTGCGTTGGTCCAACGCCCTTATACGTTTCCTCATTCTCCGTCCTGTTATAACAAATATTTTCTACGCGAATCTCTCAATTATATTCCGTTCGTCTTGCTCGCGTAAATAAATCGACAAAGTTCTCTGCACGCGTAACAAAAGTTTAACCTAAATGCGATCAAAAATTGACGAACTAGATGACAGAACTTTGTTGTTCGTCATGATTTTTTAATAAAAATTGTACGTTAGTATCAGTGACATTCTTCTGATTAAAACAAGCCCAAACACGGTACTATTCTGATTCCGTTTACGCGTATAATTCACGATTTTGTAGAACCTCGATTTTCCGAACTAGGTCAGACAATATCGTCTCGATTTTAAGAGGGTTCTTTGAGACGCATTTAGAATATGTTCCCGTAGGAATTTTTGAACGTTCGTGGACACAAATTAAAGCTGGAAGATCGCACTTTATGATAGGGTCAGTTAGGTTAAAACATGAGTACGAAATCTCATAGAAAATTTGATGCAATTCAGCCATCAACTCGGACGAAATCAACAAGATTTATGGGTATCTTTGAGACAATTTTGAAATGTGTTCCCGTACGAATTTTTGGACATTCGAGGGCTCAAATTAAAGCTGGACAATCGCAGTTTATAATAGGTGTACTTGAGTTTGAAAGAAATTCGAAATCCGGTTTTCCTCCATACGATTTTAGAACCTGTCACGCGACTATATGTAGACACGTTCGAGTGAATAATAAAATGCAAGTGGGACTAAATTATTTATGCGATTAAAATTATGTATTGCACTATAGACCGTGCAATGTACACGATTAGAGCAGGCTGATAACGTTCATTTTCTTTACACGATTCAATTACGCCAGACAATGGTTGGCTATCCAGAGCTATGCACAGATGCAAACCAGGTTGCATATAATTAGGGACCGCATGGAAAATAGAACGGCGCTCGTGCTTTTGATATGATAATTAACAACGTGACCACGGATTCAGGTTGTGCGGACATAAATATAATAAATACCGATCATAGTCGAGGTTGGCATTTGACGCACAGTTGACGTATTCTTTCGTGCTATTCTTCGGTCACGTTCAACAGCTGCCTTTACCTCGAGCAGCAATTAACAATAAAACAACAACAATGTAATAATGATGTCAAGATACGTTCGTTATCTTAATAGTTCATATATTTTTGTACATTTTAGCAGTTCGCTCGAGGACAATGTAACTTTTGCAAACTTTGTTTCGCGACACAATGTTTCACAGCGTGTTACAGAGAATTTCCGAACAGTTATGGTTTAGATTTTTTAATACTTCACGGTCTCGGATGTTAGTATATAAGCTGGCTGACAGATTCGTTGAGACATTCGTGTGCCAGTGAGTTTTCCTGTAGCAAATTCCCATCATGTTGTGCTTCAGCACGTGGATTACTTTACTGATATTGATCGGTTCCGCCTGGTCACAGGTTAGATTTTCTGCAGTTATGTTTCTCGTATACGTTAGTATAGATCTTAATCTAATTCAGAGGAAGAATCAATTTCTTTCTTTATTCAATACTGAAATCAGATTTTTCTTTTTATCATTCGATCAAGTAAGTTTACGTTAGAAGCAAATATTTTTATGCGAGCTAAGTGATGTATTTAAAAAAAAAAAGAACTAATTCAATCGAGATAAAAACGATAGTTATCAACATGATCAATCACGGTTGGTGATTTTGAAGGCCGTCACTGGTGTCAACTGTTCTTGCCGGGGTACGACATAGCATAATTGTTTCTCTCGTGTATAAATGAAGAACATGTGCAACAGCATTTTATAGAAATGATGCTTAAATTACATTTTACATGAATTTGTATTTACCGATGATTAATTGCTTTTTGTTACAGACGCCAGGTACAGAACCGTCTGCGAGGTCGTTGAAATTCGGTGGTGCATTGTTGAAACCCGTACAGTTTTGCGATACATTTTGCAAAAATCAAAGCAGACTCTGGTTCATTCGGAATTTTAGTTGCTTTGTAAATTGTCCTGAATTGTGGAGGCCACCGGCAACTATAAGACCAATTCCACCTCCAACTCCAGCTCAAAATGCAACTAATAGTACTATTATTATTTACTATACTGTTAATAATGGTGCTATGAATGGTACTAATAATGGTACTAATAATGGTACTATGAATGCTACTATGAATGCTACTATGACTGGTACTAATAATGGTACTATGAATGGTACTATTCCAACGTAACAGGGCTAAACTTCCGAAGACGTCCATGATCATGCATCGTCACAACTACGACTTGGGACAAAATACAAAGATGAAAAAAGGCACTATCCCCCATTTTGTTAACTAAATACGACTAATATTATGTAATTTATATTAAATTTCGATTTATACTGTTTAAGCACACAGGTTAACCATTGTCAAATAAAGGAACAAAAATAATAAAGTGATCGTCTCACAAAAAAATTATCAACATCGATGTCGCACATTTGGAGTCCTTCAAATGTTACATTCTCCGCCATATTTCAGACCATGTTTTGGCACTATTTTAATACTATTCTCGTCGGTGGTGCAACTTTTAGCGATGTGGTATTTCTGATCACTGTAAGTTTCACGTTATCCCCGCGCCCATCACGCCCACTTGTCTGTATCGTTGAATAGCTCAGTCGTTGGCAGTCTTTCACAGCAGTGTTCAGATCCGGGGCACCGATTCGCACGCGATGGCCACCAGATGGAGGCGTCTTCACCTTCAGTAACAGAAAAATGGGGTACCTTGAGTACCCCGCAGAATTTTACAAAATTATTAGTATATACATATGAAATGACTTAGCTCTCGTTGTGGATCGCACGTCCCCCCAATAATACCGCATCGGTACTGACCAACTGACCGGTACACACTACACACTCCCGCCAATATAACGGCCTCAGGGCTCTGGCCGCTCTGCTACCTTATTCTAGACACGGCACTGTTTTTACGCCATCTGGTGGCCATCGCGTGCGAATCGGTGCCCCGGATCCGAACACTGTTTTACAGTGTCTCGACGGTGTTCAAATGTATGTGCAATGTTTAATATTGTATTTATTTTGGTGAACAATTACTTACAATAGTTACTGCGTTCTTCTTTTCCCTTACCCTTTTATTAGTTTTTTTTACAATACCTTCTTTATAATCACTTTATTGGTTCCCCAAGGGGATACAATTTTTTTACAACGCCCTTACCGTAATCTATTCTTAAGTCTAACTTACATCTACTCCTTATTCTTCTATTTATCGCTCGCTCACACTTTATTTCTGAGACACCTGCCTTATTTCCCCATGCCCCCTATCCTACACACACACACACACCTTCCCTAACCTCTTGGACCCCCGTTTCAGCTCGTTCCTCTTTCAAATCACAATTTTTTTTTTTATTAATTCATTCTCTGCTTTTCACTCACTGTTTCCACTCATACTCGCTCTACAATCCTCCTCCTTCCTCAATCATACCTCTCCTCCCCTAACACTTCCCTCATCACCTCGTCCCATCCTCTCTTTTCATTCACCCTCATACACTCTTCCCATACATGCTCCCATGACTCAATCTCCATCCACACACTCTGCACATTTTCTCATCTTCATTCAACCAATACTTTCCTTCTCTCGTCCCATTCCCCAGTCTAAACCTGGTCATCCTTTGCCATCTGTCCTCCCCCCATCCTTTCCCCAGATATCCCGGCAACCCCTCTTCCTTCACCAACCCGTACCATTTGTTGTACCTGGATACCCCTATCTTTTTCCATCTCTCCTTCCTCCGTTGCTTCTTCTCCCTTTTCATGATCTCCACACTTACAATCTCTCTCTTTTCCTCCATCATTACTTCCGCCTCCTGCGCTGTACAACCCATCTTCTCCCAAAAATCCATCCTCTCCTTCTCCCTCCTTACCTTACCTACTTATTTTACCTAATTTCGAAAATTTTCGGCTGTCTGACTTATGGTTTACTTGTACCACTTTTTGGAAATTTTCAACAATTTTCGACTGTCTGACTTGTCTTTGACTTGTACTACTGAATTTCCGAAAATTTTCGGCCGTCTGATTTATGGTTGACTTGTACTACTTCCCAGTTTTCGAAAATTTTCGAAATTTTTCGCAAATTGAGAAGTAGTACAAGTCAACGACAAGTCAGACGCTCGAAAATTTTCGGCCGTCTGATTTATGGTTGACTTGTACTACTTACCAGTTTTCGAAAATTTTCAAAATTTTTCGCAAATTGAGAAGTAGTACAAGTCAACGACAAGTCAGACGCTCGAAAATTTTCGGCCGTCTGATTTATGGTTGACTTGTACTACTTCCCAGTTTTCGAAAAATTTCGAAAATTTTCGGAAATTGAGAAGTAGTACAAGTCAACCATAAATCAGACGGCCGAAAATTTTCGGAAATTCAGTAGTAGAAGTCAACGACAAGTCAGACGCTCGAAAATTGTTTGAAAATCATAAGCTCTTATTAGAAAACTTATATTTTGTCTAATTCTACTATCGTATATCCATGTACAGGGTAGGGAAGAGACAACACATTAATTATTGTAACGAATATTGTTTATTTTTCACCATAAGATTACATTATTATTATATAAAATGTGTATATTGAAGAGATGAAACGAAGGTGTCCGGCAGGATTGCGGTGACAAAGGTACAAATGTCCATGCGAACGTAGGTGGCTGCTCTCGAGAGACAAGTGTGACTTACTTCGTACTGAAGTACTAGGAACAGAAAGGAGCACAATTAGTACACGATGGTTACATAGACATTAGAGAAACTAATAGAACGATAGTAGCTCAAGGCTCAAAGCAAAATTATTCGCGTTGATACAAAAATCAAAAAATGAACAATATTGAATAACATATTTTGTTCTGAAGGAACGTGACATTGCAAAATGAAAGGAATAGGTTTGAAATAGTAGTGGATATTAATCTTAATTAAGAGTAAATACACTCTAGTAAGGAATATTAACGAAAAATTCAAAGTGTGCAGCTATTAGCTCGACATTACCCTTTATTCGTAAGATACTTGAAGTTCTTACGAATAGAGGATAATGCCGATTGCCCAGGTCTCACCACGAGGAGGTTGCTGCACAAAAGACCCGAAAAAGGAGTCAGAACGAATGCGATATTCCTTCTGGCTCCCTTTCTTACAACGCGAGAAAGGTGTTTACGTATTGTATGAGGTATTATAATTTTCATATTCGTAAAATGAAAAACAAATCATATAGAATGGCATTTTTCTAGCTAAGAAGAAATGTTTAATTTTAGAGTGAAAATAACTCCGAGGGCAAAGGGTTAATTGTTCGTTCAGTAGATAACATACTGGACGAAGATACTATAGAACATTTATAAAATCATGCTGTTCCCTCATACTGGAAACAGGTGTCGCCACCGATCCTGTTTCGAACGATAGCGGCGGCTGAAAGAATGTTTAAAAAACAATATACACGACACACAATTTTTACAACTGATTGAAACTTGATTGAAAACAGCAAAACATTGTAAGAATCTAAATTCGATTTCAATGAAACGTTTGTACATGTATAGAATTAACTGAAGATTTACAAAATACATATTTGAGATTTGCATTACAGGCACAAATAAATTCTGACTTTTCGAAAATGCTCAAGCTGTTGGGTTGAATTTCGAGAAAGTTATTCGTTTTCAAACGATATGTACGAATACTTTATCCGTCCACTGTGAATAAAATTGTACAATCAAATGAAATGTATACGTAGAACAAATAAAAGAAACTTCGCTTCGTATCGATTCTACAGACAAAAAAATTTTCAATGAACATTTTCTTAATTAATATCCTATCCTTCTAACATCTAAGAGAAGACCGAAGTCGTTTAAGAACTCATTCTGGAAGAATTATTTGAGAATTTTCCGATTGACTGAATTTCTTTCAGCAATCATTTATGCTGCGGTTGCATTGGTTTCATTCGTGAACGGATTGAAATCGAATTGCTGCGGATTCTTGGGCGTACACTTAACCCCCGAAAAGCTACGCAAGTAGACGAAACGCACGCATCCGCGCGGAAAAAATAAGACCTTGCTCCCGTTGTGAAAGTAATGTCGGGCAAGCTATTACGAGAAGCGTATGTCCTCTCACTTTCTGCATACGTGCGCACAATGAGCTGCTGGGCGAATTACATCAAACGAGGATTAATACCGTAAAAGGCAGTCGGGATTAATTGCTACGAAAGCCTCGGCAGCTACACCGATAAATCCTCGATCAAAGATCCATTCGCCCCTCTTGTAAATCCCCTTTTGTTTGCGCTTGTCCACATGAGAAATTCTTTTGCGTAGCCACTAGACAACAGATTTTATACATTTATCACGAAACTGAGATAGGATAAACTGTACAATGATTGGCACCCTAAGTCAAAATCGTAGTAGAAATCTTTTTATATTTTTTTTTTTGAAATGTCTAAACGAGCGTAAGTTATTATTATAAGCTGATAGAGATTTTTCAGCAAAATCAAACAATTTTACGAGTCATAAATCTTTTATTCGAAAATGTATTCAGTGAATAACAATCGTAAGACAGATAGTACAGTCATGGGCATAGTAAGATGTAAACGTTAAACAAGCTGTTTGTTTTATAACTTAACAAACAGTGGTTCCTACTAATATTCGGGTACTTTTAAAAAAATGGTAACTTTTTTAATATTCTACTATACGAATTGAACTTTTTTGGGAAGCTGGAGCAATTAGTTTGCTACAGGATGTGAAACAACAATATTGACAAAAATTGCAATTGATCGGAATTGAAGAAGAAATACTAAAAGTTGTATATTACAACTTCATATTTTTTTTTATATTTTATATTTATACTTATTAAATATGTTGGGATCCAATCAATTATTAATCATTTCAATATTGTATGAGGTATTCTATTAATTTCATATCCACAAAATCAAAAAAATCATATACAACGGAATAATTCTAGATAGGAAGACATGTTTAATTTTTGAAGTAAAATAGCTCCGAATGCAAAGGGTTCAATATGTTGGTATCTAATCAATTACTGAACATTTAATTATTGTATGAGATATTATACCGATTTCATATCCATAAAATTTTAAAAATCATGGAGAATGGAAATTAGTCTAGGTCGGAAGAAATGTTTAATTTTCGAGTTAAAATAGTTCCGAGTGCAAAGGGTTAATTTCCAATTTTGTAATTGTTAGAGAGAACGTGATTACAATTAGGTCTAACAGATAGTAAAGAACGTGATCGTTTAATAGTGTTCTGAAATGTAACGAAATACATAGTCGTATCGAGTTGATCACACTGCAATCGGAAACCGAACGACTCGAAACTTTCTCGAATAGCAAGAAATCGTTATCGCGAGAGGAATAAAACAGAATCCGATCGACGAAGGCTAAAATTGTGATCGAGTAACTGGCCGACCACTAACAGGACATCGAACAATAGGGCATAACAGGATACAGTGATGCAGGATATACTCAGGTTAGGCTCGCCTGTTGTGAATCACGCGGCGAGGTATGCAAAAGAATGAAAGTTCCGCCACGTCCTGGTCATAAACTCGATTCCTTCGCCAAACTCTGTGATCCGACATTGTATATTTTTTTTTTATTATACAGGGTGTTCTACCAAGCTAGCAAAAATGCAAAAGTTAGGAAATGGGGAAGGATTTAATAAGTAAGTAAATAAGTAGTTTAGTGATAATTAGAATATTAAAAGAGTAGGACATGATTAGGAATTATAGTGAAACAAGAAAAGAATGAGAGAAGGTATGGACCGAATGCGTGAAACAAGTTAGATTTGTACAGATATGTTAATGTAAACCAAATCACATTACTTAGCTGTCAGGCTGAAATAAAGCAAATTCTATTAACTATTATACAGGGTATTCGGCAATGAAACCGAAATCTCAATTATTTTATTCTTCATTTTGGTCTTATATAATCGTCGAGAACCAACCCTTTTCTCGCATCTGTAGTCAACACAAACAAACATCAAACAAATCCAAAAACAAAACATCTATTTCGTGAATTTTTCTTAAACATTTTTCTCAGGAAGAATGTCCTTTCGATCTTTAAAAATTCATTGAAACATAAACTTGAATATTTTACTTGTCCGGTTGAATTCAATCGATCAATTGTGAGAGCCGCGAATTAATTGACGCCAGCTAGGAACAACATAACGATATTGAAAAATACATTGAAACATAAAATTTAATATTTTACTTGTCCGGTTAAATTCAATCGATCAATTGTGAGAGCCGTGAATTAATTGGCGCCAGCTAAGAACAGCATAATGATATTGAAAAATACATTAAAACATAAAATTTAATATTTTACTTGTCCGGTTAAATTCAATCGATCAATTATGAGAGCCACGAATTAATTGACGCCAGCTAGGAACAACATAACGATATTGAAAAATACATTAAAACATAAAATTTAATATTTTACTTGTCCGGTTAAATTCAATCGATCAATTATGAGAGCCGCGAATTAATTGACGCCAGCTAAGAACAGCATAATGATATTGAAAAATACATTGAAACATAAAATTTAATATTTTACTTGTCCGGTTGAATTCAATCGATCAATTGTGAGAGCCGCGAATTAATTGACGCCAGCTAAGAACAGCATAATGATATTGAAAAATACATTGAAACATAAAATTTAATATTTTACTTGTCCGGTTGAATTCAATCGATCAATTGTGAGAGCCGCGAATTAATTGACGCCAGCTAAGAACAACATAACAATACAACTGAAGTTCTACAATAATTTGATAGAACAATTCTCAGAACCGGCGCGGATTAATTGAATATTAATTTCATGGAAAATTCTATCCCCATTGTTCTTCGGGAGCTTTCTCTTCAACTGCTCGTTCCCAGGAGTGTCGTTATCGTCGAATTGATTGATAACGATCTAAATAGCTCATTTGTCTCCAGAAAGTAAATCTTGCTAGTCCAGCCGAGATGCTGGAAGGTAAATACAGAGCGCTCGTTGTATCGTATATATGTATACATGTTCGAAACGTGAGTGATAGCTCGACGGCTATAAAACGAGAGGAAGAACGAGAAAGAAAGGGTTACGTGGATACCGAAGGAGAAAGAGAAAGAGAGAGAGAGAGACAGTATGATTTAATACATCTACACCGGTTGCGTATTCTGACCTGGTTTTCTTCCGAACTGAGTAGTCACTTCCAAGTTTCCCAGGCTGTTTTGATTGACTGGAAAGTAATTTTCCTGTTAACCCAATGACCGTTTCATTCTTTTAAGGCGAACTGTTCCGAACGCGTAATTTGACACTGTTTGAAGTAGTATTAACCGATTATGATCAGACAGGGGACTGAGAACAGGAAATTCTTTTCAACTTCCCTCCTCCGAAACCGTAGTTCTGGCAAAATTGTTTTTCGGATAATTATGAATAGACTGCGGTGAAATCGACCCGAGTATAGTGAGCATCATTATTATTTATCCGATCCATTAACAAAAGCACGTGCAGTTTGAAAAGAGGAAATTCTTTTCAACATCCCTCCTCCGAAACCGAAGATCTAGTATAAATTCTTTGGGATTATTATAAATGGACTGCGGATTTAATGTAGAAATTTGTTTCGTAACATTTCAACTGAAATTCGAACAGTGACAAGATAAGAATTTTCCTTTACAATTTTTAATAATGAAAGATGAACATGATCCCGGAATTTGTTCTGCTCTGAAGTATACTCAGAAATTAATATTTCTCGCAATATCAGAGAGCAGTACATGTGAAATCGTCCCGAGTATAGTGAGCATCATTATTATTTATCCGATCAATTACTAAAAGCACGTGCAGTTTGTTGCAACTTAATTTGCCAATAAAATCGCGATTATCTTTTGGCGTCGTCCGAAATGACGCCGAAGAGTATTCCACGTCTGTAACATGTACATAACGATGATTCGATTTTAACATTAATTTTTATTAAGGAGTACAATATTTTTACGAATACTGGTCGAGATATGTTTCTGTCCAAGTTGGTGATGTCATACAGCAGAGAATCTGGAACAGGTAAGACGGTGCCTCCATGAAAATTAAAAGCGATAAACAGAAAAGGTACAATAATACAATTAATAGCTATTTTTTTTTATTTTTTATTTTTTTAATTTTTATTTTAAAATATTTAAAAAATATTAACAGCTAGCTGTCCCGCCAAACGTTGTCCGGCCAAAATTTCTATTTTGTAAACAGATGTCGATAATGTAAATTCTTATTGAAATATGGATTAAAAGCTGCGACGTGTTCATTTTTTGTTTTATTGAAATATGATTCAAAAAGTACTTTTACTTTCTCCCGAATTTTCCCTAAAACCTTATTCAGACTATTACGTACAATTAAAAATAAAGAAAAGAATTATCCAAATCGTTACAGCTGTTCTCAAGTGATGCGCTTACCAACGAACAGCATTTGATTTTTATTTATATTGAATGTCATCCAATTGCTGATCTATGTTTAAAGCTTCGAGTCTCTAGCTGATCGAGAAGTTAGTTTAAAATCAATTGCAAGATTTTTACCGAACAGACAGACAGACAAAACTACAATTAATGTTATTGACGCACTGGTTCGATCAATTGGTAATCAATCCGTTCCATCAATTAATTGTAGTTTTGAACAATTGTCGATCGAGATACATAGAACTGAGACAGACAGACAAACAAGAAAGCGAGTTAATAAAAAAAAACAAAAACGTGGTGAAATTCACTGAACGTCTGAGACAGGGAAAAATTGTTGAAAGCTCCCTTAATTTTGCAACAGTTCGATAAGACTGTACAATACTCATTTCGCGAACTGAATCTCTCCCTCAGTATCAAATTGACATAGTGATAAAAAAAACGATAAAATAACAAGTCAAACAGTTACTTTTCGATGTTTTTTTCATTCAAATTGATGAGTTAACAATTATATATTACGTTTTTGCGGTTATATGTTTCGCATTAAAAAAATAAAAGTCACCAAGTTTTGGACAAATTTACTTACAAATTACAGAACGATATAACTTATTTCGGGAACTCAGGATATTGACCATGTGCTTTGGCAATGTCCCATATTTGATGAACGGAGGCTGAAGTTTATCAGACAATTACAGAAATTGCATCTTTTCCTCCCGCTTTCATGCAATGTTCTACTCTCCAGTCCTACGGCAGAAATATGTAAAATAACTTACTCTTTTCTGAATGACTGTGGTTTAAAGATTTAAAAAAAAAACAGTTCATCTTTAAAATAGCTTGTGTTTTGGTTCACGATTATTTATAATTTGTATTATATTATTCAGAATATCACAATGTATTGAAAAACAATGTACGGCAAAATAATCTCTACCTTGAGATTCAAATTGCACTAAATAAATAAAAAAAAACTTATTTCGGGAAAACTGTGTCAAATTGACACGAGGGACGTATGAGGGTTAACATTTTTCTTCGGAGAGAGGAAAAGGGTGAAATTCTTGAGAGAAACATCTGCTCCGCAATCTTGGCAGAAGTACGCGTGCGATAAAAAAAAAGGTATATCGATCGGATCACGCGGCAAAATGTTTCCCCAGCTACCCTATTATTCTCTGATTGTGAAGGGGAACTGCGAAAAGAAAGATGATCGCTCGGCTGCGAGGATCGATCCCTGTATCTGCGAGCTGAACGCAAGAGAGTACACCTGTACGAGTGTCGGGGAAAACACGATTCTCCCATGGAAGAGGATCTCTCTTTCTCCTTCTTCTCCTCTCCTCGTGATCTGCGCCGAGATGCAGGATTGCGCAGAACGCATGTGACTTAGCATCATGTGATTTAGCGAAAGTCGATCCTCAAGCGCACGAGCCAGAATGCGGCTGTCGGAGCTGTTCGAGCAGCTGCGATCAGGGTCGGCCGACACACTCTCCACGAAATCCGAGACCGATCTGTGATTGGATTCGCGCGGCAGCCGACCATTTGTACCGCGATTATCGTAATTGCCCGGTCAACGCGCTTTTCACGCAGAAGCCCGCGCGAAAATCATCCATTTTTTTGTTTTTGGTAGTTTTATATACAGGGTGTTTCTGACCTGGCGGTTAATGAAAAACATCCTATTTTTACCACAGATTGTGGTATTTTATGATTATAGATTATAGATTATAGAGTATATTATATTAATTAGATTAATATAATATATTAATTAGATTATAGATTATAACATACTATTTAGTATACCTCCTAGGACGAAACGAATTTTAGGTGGAAAAAAATCCTACGCGTCTAGTGATATCAACGTATTTGATGTCGCTGTAAAGAGATTTGTTAACTGTATTAGATATGATACACTATGTAGTAAAGGGTTAAAGTAATTTACTGCTGAGCGAAGAGGTGAGGGTGAAAGGACAGTGTCACTAAAGTGCAAGGGAGGATACTAGTCTCAATCTGACATTTTACTTAAACTTTTCAACCATAAGAGACATCGGGATGAAATAAATTTCCATTAAAATTCATTAAAAGATTATTCCAATCTATACTGATAGCTATCGTAATAAGTATAGGTACTTACAATTCTTTTAGAATCTTGTGTTCATGCGTTGGATGAACAGCACACTGCAATTTGCGCGTATTAATAAGCGTGAAGCACAAAGCAACACATAATCCAAAATCGGGACAACAAACGGGACGACGCGCGACGTCACTCCGACCACGGTCAACATAATACTGCCGTTGTCACCTTGGTTTTTCGTGAATGGTTAAGGGTGGATTTGGATGGGGAAATGACGCGTTTGTTAATTAGACATATTAATAATTAGATATTGCCACTAAAATTTATAGAATTTAATATATTTTAATCTCTAGAATTTCATCTATTTTAATTATACTCTCAATTTTAAACCATTCATTTACAATAAATATTAATTATTTATTAATATTTAGATTATGATTGAAACTAGGAATATACCCACTAAATCATTGAATATATTTTTTAATAAAAAAAATATATATAAATTATTTATTAATATTTAAATTATGATTATATATATTATTGCGCTTCGCTACGGGACATTTTTATCGCTGATAAATGATTTAATACTTTGTAGTCCTTAAAAGCGTGGCACTTGTATCGAAAAATATTTGTTTATCTAAACAATTTTACATCACAATATTTCTTGTGTTTTTATGAAATACGAGTACCGGTCACACGAGTTACTCTTCTTAATCACACCGGGAGATACGTACGAATTATTCGCAAGTATTTTAAACGTGTGTTTCGGATCGTATTAATCCCGTGACTTTTTGTTCTGTCGTCGACAATTAGCGTGACGGGTTGCGTCACCGATAATTCATCGAATTATCATAAAATTATCATATATGCACCGATTCTTTGGTTTCTCGCGTGGTCTGTAATTGATTCGGTATTAAAGTAATTGGGCTGCTTCGGTTTCACCCACTCTCGCAACGCCCGGTAACACGAATAATTTGCGGGTCCATCAAGTGACAAATCGACGTATTCACCGACGCATTTCGACTTGCATAATTTTCATTTAACCCTCATTCCGTCCCTCATTCCGTCCCTCGTGTCAATGTGACACAGTTTTCCCGAAATAAGTAATACTGTTCTGTTCTTTTTAGGTAAACTTTCCCTAAACTGTGTGTGACTTCTATTTGGTTTAATGTGGAACACATAACCAGAAAAACATTTACTAACAAGGGAACATATTCATAGAAGTTGGGCTTTCTCTCAGATTTTGACGAAATTTAAATATGTTATAAATTTCTACGTTTTGAACAACTTTTTCCTATACATGTTACCGCCTCTCGATTTTACTTTTCGAAATATTCGCAAAGAACTATCGCTAGTACTCTATCACGTAAAAATCACAAGTTCGTGTGACTTTTAGTATTTTACATAACCGAAAAACCTAAGATGTAAACCTAAGATTGTGACTCATTAATTTGACTATAGTTTATGGTTTATTCTTCTCTTTATATACATAAAGATGGCGTTGTAGAGCCTGAGCTCTATTTTCCCAATGCAAACCGGTCCTTTTACATATAATGATGTTAACAAATATATATATATATTGATATGATTAATGACTTGAAAAATGTATACTATTTCTTTCTTCTAATTTGTACTGTTTAAATCTGTAAAGTTTTGTTTAAATTGGTCTATCTATTTGTATTAAGAACACTGATATTGCCCTTAGGATGGAATCATCTTTCTTATTTAATATGTTGCAAACCTCCTCTTCCAGTTCAATATCCTTTTTAACGAAGGTTCTCAATAATTTTCCTCTTTGAAATTTTTCATTAATTTCTGTCACTGTGTCAATTTGACACCGAGGGACAGATTCAGTTCGTGAAATGAGAGACGAATGAAATGAGAGTTACGCGTTAGAGATTTGCTCTAATACATCTGAATGGACGTGAAAGATGTTGCAGGGGCAGGAAGCGGCGAAGAAAAAGGGAAAGGATACTTCTCCGACGGTGAGTATGTAGGATGATCGAGACACGCGGAGAAGGAAAGACGCTCCAACAAGCCTCTGAAATCGGCTAGACCCGGTCTTGCGATACAGTTTCTTCGCCGATTATATCTCTATCAATGCAATCCGCGAGATGACTGATCGGTGAGATAACTTACAATATTGTTTATGTTACACAATTTTCTGCGGAGCGCATCGGCGATATTAAAACGTTATAACGGAACTAACTGCGATCGTTAGATTTTATGGAAACCATCGTGTGACTTCTTAAACTTATCAAAACCTTTTTTTACACGTTAACAATGTAGGTTGTGGGATTTAAATAAACAGTCACTTAATCACTTTTTGGTTTATTTCACTTTATTTTGTCTCATCTTAAGAAAGGCACGTCTGTTCTTGTCGACTGACACACTGAAAACTGCAATTTAGTCGTAGACGAAGAATTCACTCTCGGTTATCCTCATAACACAAAAAAACTATTTGTAAGAACATTTTTCGTAAATAAATTGAATTTTTTTGTGAAAAAATGAATGCTGCGAATTCGGGACCCTGTGGTATCCTGTGGCCCAATGTTCCCTAAAGAAAATTAATGCTGCGAATTCGGGGCCCTATGGTATTACCGGGCACAGTGGCGGCTCAATTCAAGCGGAGGCACAAGCGGTAATAACTTTTGGGAGAAAACTCTCCTAAATTTAATTTTTCGTAAATACATTGAATTTTTTTGTAAAGAAAATTAATGCTGCGAATTCGGGGCCCTGTTGTATCCTGTGGCCCAGTGTAGGGCCTTTCAAGTAAAGGCCCCAAGCAGTAAAAATTTGAGGGCCCTGAAACTCAAGTTAGAAATAGAGTTGGAAGAAAACTCTTCTAAACGAAATAAATTCTTTTGAAATTGTGGGCCCTATGGTATCACAGGGCCCCACTTAACCGCTTAGTTCGCTTGCCATTAGTTCCGCCACTGACGAGATACTAAATTGCAGAGGACCCAGCAGGTGGTACAATTCATACCAACCGCAACTCACCCGAAAACTGTGCACCGTGTTCGAGAATCACTGTGACAAGAAACCGTAAAAGGCCGGAGACATTATTCGGGTCAAATTCGCGGGAAATGCCAAGGTTTCTACCCTCCCCGTTCTTTAAGCCCGTGCTCCGACAAGTGCATTTCTTTTTCTGCATATTACAGGCACACTGTCCTTTATGCAGGCCTCTTTGTTCGAAGTATGCTCGCGTCGACGCGTCGACGCGACGCCCGATTGAGTTTCGGTGTCTGTAATCAGGTTTTCGCAACGGGTGGGCGTACCCCGAGGATCAAAGTATGGCACACGAGTCTTATATAACAATACGTGGCCTTATCGGTTACTACACGACCGTGCTCTGTGTCTCAATAAAATCGATACACCCCTGGATCGCGTTTTTCCTAGATTGAAATCTGCCGTTCAGAAACGGTATTATTTGATTTCTTCCTGCTGGAGTATGTCATCTCTACATGACACCTCTATTGATGTATTCGTCACGTTTTCACGATTAAAATGAGCCCCAACACGATACAGTTTGAATTAGGGTTGCCCGTTTAATTCACGATATTGTGGAACCTCGACTATCCAAACTAGATCGAATGAAATTTAAAAGGGTTCTTTGAGACATTTTTGAAATGTGTTCCCGTAGGAATTTTTGAACGTTCCAGGGCTCAAATTAAAGCTGGAAGAACGCACTTTATGATAGGGTCTGTTAGGTTGAAACATGAGTACGAAATCTCATAGAAAATTTGATGCAATTCAGCCATCAACTCGAATGAAATCAACGAGATTTATGGTTATCTTTGAGGCAATTTTGAAGTATGTTTCCGTAGGAATTTTTGGACATTCGAGGGCTCAAATAAAAGCTGGGAGATGGAACACCTTCGTGATAGGGTCAGTTATACTGAAAAAGAAGTATATCCAACAGAATTCGGCTTGGTAAATAACGATTTCCTTAGCAGAACGTTTTGTATGAACATGAAACGTATTTACATATGTGTCGAGGAACTGTGATGGCGCACGTGCGTACGCAGAATACATGAATGAGAAGATGGTGCTCACTCGGCATAAATCTCGCCATAATATGATGCATATTTCATTGTGCGGTAGCCGTGTAGATACAAAGAGATTATGTTCCACTTTATCACGCGATGATACTTCGCTTAAATTAAAACTGGAGGATCGCGCTTCGCGATGGTCGAACAAATTCAGAAAATTTCGAATATTAATTTAATCTATATTTATATAGTTACTAGCTGATCTGACAGACGTTGTCCTGGTCAAATTTTAATAAATTTGTTTCTGATCGTATTGCGAATTTGTGAAAATCTATTGGAAATGTGTAAACAAAGTAAAAATGAGAAAAAAGAGTATTTCTGAGTGATCATTTGTATCTCTTAACGATTTCCAGAATTTTCCATTTGTCCGGGCAACTTTTCCAATTGTTCTTTTCCTAGAAACTTTATTCAGACTATTACGAACGGTTTTTTTTGTTTGTAAAATTAGCCAAATCGGTCCAGAAGTTCTCAAGTGATGCGCTTGCCAACGAACAGCATTTAATTTTAATTTATATAGATCATGTATTTTGTTTATAAGTACGGTGCGTGTAGAATTCCATTGTTTCTGGACAACGCGAGCTCCAGCTCACGTGATCCACTTTTACGTGCGATGTTGCTGAATGATTTGCGAAAGTCCTTTATCCTTGGCGGCAGTCGGGGCGGCTCCGGAAATTCCGTCGTAAAATTTGTTTCAAACAGGTTTGATCGGTGTGGTCATGGCAGTGTTACCGAACCGAACAAATGTGAGCGGTATCGCGAACGGCCGTCGACGCTGAGAAACGCCTTGAATCCGGGACAATGATATAACATCGTGTTTCGTGCGTGTACGCAGAAGTTTGTGTACGTGCGTACACGCACCGTCACACAATCGCAATTGCACGCGTGCCTGAGCACCTGGCAAGTCATTTACAAACGGTATCGACCCTCCGAAACAGATCTCGAAAAAAGAAACACGAAAGCTGCGATACTTTGCATACAATTTAACCGCGAGCAACTTCACACTTCAATTGTTCATTTTTCCGCATGCTCACCTCTTTCCCTTTGAATCTGCTTGTCAGTATTGCGAAGTGTGTTCTTTCAGCTTTCAGTTGAACCCCCGCACGTTAAAAAATTTCTACGGGAACATATTTAAAAATTGTCTCAAAGATACCCAATAAATCTCGTTGATTTCGCCCGAGTTGATGGCTGAATTGCATCAAATTTTCTATGAGATTTCGTACTCATGTTTTAACCTAACAGACCCTATCATAAAGTGCCATCTTCCAGCTTTAATTTGAGTCCACGAACGTTCAAAAATTCCTACGGGAACATATTCTAAATGCGTCTCAAAGAACCCTCTTAAAATCGAGACGATTTTGTCTGACCTAGTTCGGAAAATCGAGGTTCTAAAAAATCGTGAATTAAACCAGGAAACAAAATCCAAATTGTACCGTGTTTGGACTCATTTTAACCGGGATAATGTCTTCAATATGTTCGTAAAACCATCATGAAGGAATAATTAAGAATAAAAAAGATTTTTTAACGTTCACATCCCTTTTACAGTGCTGTAATATTTTCTGATCGGCACAGTATTATGTAATGAATGGCAGGTAGTTTGTCATTCGCGTGATGACAAGTCACTGCTTAAATCGAGACCCACATCAAGTCCGAGAAATTGTGCAACAACTCTGAATGTTGCAAAAGAAATTTGAAATTTTGATCGGATCATAAAATCATAATATACTAGATACTGACAGTTCCAGTTACGTTTCTGTAAAGCGTCTTGCGCAACGATTCGCAAATTTAGTAATATTGCATAAACCATCGACAGAAATTTCTCTGAAAAATTTTTTTGCTAGCAGCAGCAGTTAGGGTGAACGGTTATGCGAAGGATGGATCGTGGATCACGAGGGGTCACATGGATTATGGATCGGGCCAAAGTGTTTTCTTACACGCGAATGAATTACGCACGAGCATGCTTGTTAGAGAGTGATACCGAATAATAATAATAGCCCGGAGTTCGAAATACCGGTTTATTTATTTACTCATCGAGTGACTCTTTCGATTCTCGATCGATCGATCGGCTGATCAAACTGGAATCGGGGAAACGCGACCCTGAGGCAACATGTTGCCCAATAGCGCTCCATTTATCGTTTTTTCAACCGTTGTTCGACATAAAAGTCCATGGGCGTGGAGTAATTTCGTTAATAAAATTATCGGAGGTCCCATACGTCTCGTCACACGTCCAAATTCAATGCTTTATGTCGGCTACAAATTATCCGCGGCACATGCAAAACTTTGGCATCGTCGACAAACATGATTCATAAATTATTATTTTGTGAAACCTTCATCGTTTTATCCGTGGCGTTCTCCCGATTAAAATGAGCCCAAACACGACGCCGTTTGAATTAAGGTTGCCCGTTTAATCCACGATACTGTGGCACCTCGATTATCCAAACTAGGTCAGACGAAATTTCAGAGCGTTCTTTGAGACGTTTTTCTAATATGTTCCGGCAGGAATTTTTGGACGTTCGAGGACTTAAATTAAAGCTAAAAGATCAAACTTTATGATATGGTAAGGTAAGTTAAAAAATGAACACGAAACTGATAAAAAATTTGATGAAATTCTGCAGTTTCTCGGACGAAGTCATCGCGATTGAGGGTCAATTTTTGAATTAATTTTAGAATGCGTTCCCGTAGGAATTTTTGGACATTCGATGGCTTAAATTGAAGGTAATAGATCGCACTTTACGACGGAGTCTCTTAAGTTTCAAAAGCAATACGAGATCACGTCGAAAAATTGAGAGAACTCGACCGTCGTGCCGTTCAATTACATTTCCCTCTAACCTAGATCATTTTTCTCTGTAAACGTGTTTCGTGCTGGATGTCTCAGCTCGTTGTAACAGGATCGAGCACCCTACATCGATCGGTTGTAGCAACTTTGCTACAATATTGTCGGGGATTGCAATAACTCGCTTTCCAGCGAAAGTTGCGAAAGGCGACGTTCGTAATAACAGTGTTAAACAGGATTGTCTGTAATTTTAATCAAACAATGGCTAATTAGCCATTTCCAGGCGAACTCTGATCCAAAACGATCGACGCAACAAACCTGCAATTTCGAGGAATAAATTTTAATTGGGTTGTACCCTCGAACGATCACAGCTTCAGGTATGATATTAAAATTTCTGCAATTGTAGCAATTACCTCGAATGGAAAATGCGATTTATTAAACGCTAAATGAATTTGAATAACCGATTTCTTTCTTGAATTCTCTTTTGCACAGGGTATTAATTAGTAAACGAAGAGATACATTTTTCAGTGACATTTCTATGTAGCACACGTGCAGATACAGATTTCGCATAATGCAGTCTAACCGAACGTCAAACCGGAGAACGAGTTTCGTTTCTTCTTCGGTCCCTTTCCAGTCGCTCGATTTTCGGCTAACGAGAATGGCAAAAAAAGGGCTACTTTCTCCACACAAGCGAACATTGAAAGTGACTCGAGGTGTCACGAGGTCATCGCGAGAACGCACCTCGCGGAGCTTACGCACCAGATTTCCTTGGGCGGGCTACCTGCTGCGCACCGAAACGTTAAATACCACTGACATCATTCTCTTTTCGTAACTAACGTGTAAAAAAAAAAACGATCAAGAAGACGCTGGGGTAACTGATGAATCATGCAACGGGATTGTACCCATTTGTTTGATCGGAGATAGACGAACGCGACGACCGAGTCGAATGTCTTCGATGCGGTGCTATTTTCTAAAAACGGTAAATGGTACCGGTGCATTTCATGTTTCAACTTTGCAAGTACTTCAGTGTATTTATTATTGGGATAGGAGATGCGTGAACTAAATAATTGTTAACCAAATTTATGTACAGGATAGTTCTCGAATAATCAAACATGGTAAATCGTACCTGTGCCAATTCTCTGTGCATGCAGATTTCAGAATATCTTGAATAGAAACATAAATAGGTACCATTTTCTGAAAACGTTAAATGGTACCGGTGTATTTTCATGTTTCAACTTTGCAAGTACTTTCAGTGTATTTATTATTGGGATAGGAGATGCATGAATTAAATTGTTGTTAATCAAAAATTTGTGTAGGATTGTTCTCGAATAATCAAACATGGTAAATGGTACCTGTTCCAATTCTCCTGCAAGCAGATTTCAGAATATCTTGAATAGAAAAAACATAAATAGAATAGGATATATCTTGAATGGTTATTTTAGAATGGGACTGTAATACCACAGTCTGCATGAACTTGTGCGGTATTTGACCCTCTCTAGACGCATTCTTACACTCCAGAAACGTACAGCTACATACCGCAAAACTTGTTGTCCTCGATTCGCTGTTTTCCTTCGTTCTTTAAAAACCTCTTTCGCATTTTATAGAAACTGTTCGGTTGAGTTAGCTGACGTTCGTTATTAATTAAGAGTTATTAGAACAGCGGTTAAAAGTAGTTCAAGATTTATTTTGGCTTCTAATCAATTTAATAAGTTGATAATACCCCTACGAAATTCTTAAATTCTCCTGTCTTCACTGTTTTAACCCTCGTGCCTCCCTCGTGTCAATTTGACACTGTTTTCTCCAAAATAAGTTGTACTGTTCTGTTATTTCTAAGTAAATTTTCCCGAAACTTTGTGCGACTTTTATTTTTTTTAATGCGGAACACAACCGAAAAACCTAATATATAAATGTTAACTCATCAATTTGACTAAAAAAACATTGAAATTTTTTGTTATTTTGTGTCATTGTGTCAATTTGACACCGGGGGACAGATTCAGTTCACGAAATGAGGGACGGATGAGAGTAAAGTATCGACTACTAATTGTTCTTATTACAGTCTTTTGTTAAATAATAAAGTTCTCTTACAGTGACTAAAACGTCTTCGTTCCCAAAAATATCGTAGAAGGGGAAAGAAAATTTATATTTCTTCTATGGCTACATTTATTTTAATGCTTGAATTATTCATTACGAACGAATCAAATTTTCTTTCATTTAGAAAGGAAGGCGTAACGTTCGTATTCGTTACAGTTCGTTTAAAATCTTCGTCGCGAATGTGACTCGTTAAAATACGGCAAGGGGTTAATAATTAGTAATTAGACTGCGGCTCTTTATGCAAAATAAAAGAATGTATTGATTTCATGACAAAGGAGCCAAATAAGAATATTATTCTTCTTGTAATTATCCTATTTAGCTGAAACTAATGCATTGATGTCCTTAAATATTTTTAATACGTCCACAGGTTTGAATTATTCGTACCCGTTTTTGAAATAAATGCGTACAATCCGCAGTCTAATAACAATAGACATTTTTATGGTGACTTTAACATTTCTTTTTTCACGTAACACTAGTTCAAAGTCAAATGGCCACTTCTGACCCCAGACATTTGCACAAGTTTAAACAGACATGAACTTGTTCCGAGGAATGACGACAAACCGGTGTGCGACGCCTTTTAAATAATGATTCCGTATCAGTGAACCATAATGATGCATTTCTGGAAAATATTACGTCAGCGTAGAGCGGACACACGTTCTCCCTGTATTCTAACTTGATAAACCTGTGTCTCTCTTTGTATATTATACTTTCTCGGACTTCTCAAACCTGGACAATTTCGTTTTGAAAGGTTGTCTTCAATAAACTCCGAAACAAGTTCGACAAGTGACTTTTCTCAGCCGGAAATTAAACAGCATAGTGTGTTCATCTATCGTGCATGTTCATGCTAAACAATTTTATTATCCATTCGGTAAGTTGAACGATTCATTCAACCTGCAGGTCGAGCTTCTTTCCACAATTAAAATTACTTATCTATTTCGTAACTACGATTGTAAGATGTTTATTTATAAGATTTTGTATAATTATGTATTTATACATAATGTATAATAATTATGTATAATTATGTATTTATACATACTGTATAATAATTATGTATAATTATGTATTTATACATAATGTATAATTAATATGTATTTATACATAATGTATAATAATTATGTATTTATACATAATGTATAATAATTATGTATTTATACATAATGTATAATTATTATGTATTTATACATAATGTATAATTAATATGTATTTATACATAATGTATAATTAATATGTATTTTGTTGGAACGAGCGTACATCAAAACAAGCGAACGCGAGCGAATACGAGCGTACCCGAATAGACGAAGCAGACACGCTTTGTCTACACCTTTGAATGTTTACAACTGACACGCAGTTCACCTGAAGTCCTCACGAATATCGGTCGCGTTTATATCGCAGTCATATAAAGCCGTTATTTCAGAGCATACTGTTAATTTATTCAGTTTATCCATCTATCCACTGCAACTCCTGTTTCATCATATTTATACATAATGGAGTATAATCATGTATTTATACATAACAATGTATAATTATGTATAATTGCTACAATTGTAAATGAATGTTAAATAATAGAAATTAATTCGGCGCCACCCATGGAAGAGAAATATAAATTGCACCAGCAGTGTGAACGTGTTAAACCAACCTTAACCCTTAGCTGCATAGTGTATCATATCTGATGCAGCTAACAAATCTGGCATATAGTAAACTAAGAATGTATTTTCTTACCATGTATATTTATTTATCTGAAAATATTGTTTGAATTTTTTCCAATATTTTTCCCTTAAATAAAACGCAAAAACTGACCTCCTTCCAATTTCTTCATCCCAATGAAAAAAAAAACTCATGCAGTGAAGGGTTAATGCGATATTGTTTCTTGGCGTAGACGCAGTGGTTCGCGTCTGGACGCACTAAACAGGGATAATAGAACGCTGCGTCCAGACTCGCGAAAGGAGATATCCGACCTTTACAGAGGCAATAAATTTTCATTTTACTCCAGTTTCTTGTAATTCCAATAAAAGATGATTATTTTGCATAAAGATCCGCTGTCTACTGATAACAATTTATTTCTTCACCGCGCCTGCTGAGCCTGGCCACTAAATTTCGCACGCCACCGTAGCTGTTGGCCAGCGTAATTAACCATCGAAAAAAGTAGTCCTTACATGCACGCTCGCGATTTACAATTCTTCATCGGTACGCGAACGTACGAAACCGAAACCATCGAAAGACTCTTTATCCGAGAAACGTCCGGCGCACAAAGTGACTGTTTCCAAAGGACCCCGTCGCTGTAGTACATATTGTGCAACCGAATATAAATCATTGCTGTATAATTGAACCGTTTATTCAATCACGTCGTCGCACCGATCTCTGTAATCTCTGCGAATAATGTCGCTAATTAAACTGCGGACGCCGGTGTCGCACCTGAAACTCGCACTTATGGCGTTTTCGGCTACTTATGCAACGAGAATTCACGGGTTTACGCATTCTTCTGTGGGCGGGCAAACATTGAATCGCCGCGAAAATAAAACTACCTTTCGAAATGTCTCTTCTTTGATTTGTCGAGTATCCACCGATCGCATCAGTTCTCTTATCTACCGTGAACAGTACGTGAAATCGGTAATAATAAAAATTATTATTATTTATTATAGACGGACTGAAGTCCTTTTATATAAGCGTTTACAAAGAAAAAAGAGTAAGATACAAGACTACTCGTCTAATGACAAAGAAGGGACATGCACAAAAACAAAAATTTAATAATGGGTAATAATTGCGAAAGGGTTGCAGTACTCCGATTTTGATGGAATTTAAATATGTTATAGATTGACATTTTTAACAACTTTTTCCGTTTTCAATATAAGGGGGTCGCTTTTAGTTTTCGAGATATTAATATAAGGAAAAACTTGCTCAAAATGCTGTCTTCACTGTTATAAGTATCGACTACTAATTGTTCTTATGAACCCCTTGCCGTATCATTTTCTTTACAGTCGATATTATAGATTTTGACATTTTGAACAACTTTTTCCGTTTACAATATAGAGGGGTCGCTTTTAGTTTCCTAGATATTCGCAAAAAACTATTGCTATTACTGTATTGAGTTTTCAATGAATTTTCAATTGAAAATTCAATGCAGTATTAGCTGTTAAAGTTAATGCCAGGAAGTTTACTTGGTAATAGATATATTAATCTTTATTATCGGATATTATAATAAGGCACGTGGGTACGGTGCGAGCGCAAAACCAGAAGTGAACACAAGCGGCGACGCGACATCAAACAAACGACGATATACATAACCGCCAAACATAAATATGGCGCGCAAATTAAACTCACTCTAACATTAGCAATAGTTTTTTGCGAAAACTAAAAGCGACCCCCCTATATTGGAAACGGAGAAAGTTGTTCAAAATGTCAAAATCTATAACATATTTGAATTCCATCAAAATCGGAGTACGGCGACCCTTTCGCAATAATTACCTAATAATGGTACAATCGATATGGTATTATCATATAATCCTGCATAGTTGCATTTGAAAATTTTGTAAAGATTCAATGAAAAAATCAATACAATTCTAAATAGTGCATGATTGTTGCAATAATGCGACTCATTGGATTAATTAATCGATAAGTAGTTTTTGCTTGAAGCGTTTGAAGAATTGATTATTAATTAAATTAAAAATAAATACATTTATTTGTAGTTTATTATATTGTTAGACGGAATTGTCGGCCGAATGATATGTTGAGCCGTTTTAAACATGAAAATGATAAATCTAGCCACTTTCACGTTTATTGTCCAAGTGAACGAGACAAACTAACCGCGTGCAGCCATCAATATCTCGCTCGATATGCGGAATGATCGCATCCACGTACGAAGCGGCTGATTTATTATGTACTGCATCATAGATCGTAGTTCAATCTTTCTACTTCTGCTACGATATTATTAAACAGAGCGCGCAGTACCCCGGGCATGATAAATTTATTCCCCTGGCGACCACCTTACGGTCGGATGTAAACGTCTTAATGCACGCGAGCATGTTGCAAACGTCCTATGATGCATATGTGCAAACGTCATATGCATAGATATCGGCTTATGAAAAATGATTCATTACATTTACGGTACGAAGATCTTCTTCGCTAACGGAAAACAAATCTTGAAACGCTAACTTTCAAATGATCAACACCAAACCTACCACTGCCGGACAAATGACCGATTTTATATTTTTCATTTCACAGTTATCGAAACGGTGGAGTTGCTTACATGGAAATCGATTCGATAAATTTCTTTATCCAAGCAGATATTGCAATTGAAATTCCTAACAAGAATTGCTGCCCACGAAATTTACCGCTCCACGCTTTTATTTATCAATCACTAATGTCATGATATTATTTCGATTCGTATGAAATCTTTCTATCTATTCCGATGCTGATTTTATAACGGAAGAAATTTTGAACTAATTGTTTGAAATTTTTCGGAGAAATATTATTAATCATTTAACTCGATTCAGTATTTTATGGAGAATTTTATGGAGAACCAAGAAAATATTATTTTCTCCTTTTTAGTGCGTTTTAGTATAAGCAAGGTTTTTGAAAAGCTTTTTTTATATATATTGTTTTGTAACGTAAAATATTTGAATCGGTTTTAGTGGTCAGTGGACTTAGTGTTAAGAAAGGAAATTAAGATTAGAAGAGTGCTGCGCGCATCATTGACACTGCTGTATGAAATCGCCATTAAATCGTCGTAAATTAATCGAAGAATTTATTAAGTAAGAATGATTTAGTTGCCCTTTGCTTGTTAAGTAACTGTACCGCCGACAATAAGTTGTATCCTGTCGATAATCACCTGCGAGGTCTCAAACTGTGCCGAGTACAATTGAACGTCCACCGCGTGATCGTTGATCGATCGCCACCGCTCTTGAATGATCCACAAGAACCGGTGATCACGATTTGTACTTGTCGCTTCGTTTTCTACCGCAATCATTGGTTAACGCAGTCTTTGTTACAGGATTTCGGTCAACTCGCGGCGATCCTTTGATTAATCAAACTTCTTGCAAGATCTGGATCCGATCCGACACCGATCATTGACATGTTGCTTATTATGAGTCACGATGTGTTTCGACATTTTTTCGTAACTACGACTGGTTTTAGAGATTTTCAATCTATTAGATAATTCGATGAAGGTTGAGCAAACCTGACGAACTGTATCTCGTTCACTTTCTTTACTGATGAAAGTTGTGACCGTGAGTCCGGGAGTTGCACGTAACTACGACGAAAGAGTAATGAGTTTGAGAATTCAAGTGTCCTCAAGTGCGATCCTTTAGCTTTAATTTGAGCCCCGGAACGTCCAAAAATTCATACAGGAACACGTTCCAAAAGAGTATCAAAGATCCCTGACTTCTAACGACTAGATACCTGAATTACATCAAATTTTTCATAAGATTTTATGTTTATTTGTTAACCTAGCTTACCCAATCACAAAGCGCGATTCTTTAGCTTTAATTTGAGCCCCGGAACGTCCAAAAATTCCTGCAGGAACACGTTCCAAAATAGTCTCAAAGATCCCTTGCAGTCGCGTCGACTTCTAACGACTGGATAACTGAATTTCATTAAATTTTTCACAAGATTTAATGTTCATTTGTTAACCTAGCTTACCCAATCACAAAGCGCGATCCTTTAGCTTTAATTTGAGTCCTGGAACGTCCAAAAATTCCTGCAGGAACACGTCCCAAAATAGTCTCAAAGATCCCTTGCAATCGCGTCGACTTCTAACGACTGGATAACTGAACTTCATTAAATTTTTCACAAGATTTTATGTTCATTTGTTAACCTAGCTTACCCTATCATAAAGTGCTATCCTTTAACTTTAATTCGAGTCGTCGAACATCCAAAAATTCCTACGGGAACGCGTTCAAAAATCGCCTCGAAGAACCCTCTTAAATTCTATCCGCCGTAGGTCGGATAGTCGAGGTCCCATTAAATCGTGGATGAACTAGACATCCGAATTGTACCGTGTTTGGGCTCGTTTTAACCGTGAGAGCGCGAGTAATACGTCGGCGAAACTTCAAGAAGGAAACAATTAAAAACAAAAGTGTAATATCAATAAATAAATAAATATAAAGAGATCTGTACAGTAACTTCGAGGTTTTCGCGACGGTGGGCCAGTGCGGAGGAACAAATTGGGACGGACAGGAATGGTACGAGCTAAGACCGATAAAAAATGGCGTCTGTAAAGGCGGTGGATAGTCGAGCAGGTCCAGTTCCATCGATCAAATCGACAAATGTATTTCGGCGAGCCCGGAGACACAATCGACGTGTCGAATCGAGGGCAGCAGCCGGCGGCTCGTTTAGAGAAAGGAAAGTAAAACGTAGACGGGAGTCTACGCCTCCTCCATCAGCTCTCCCTCTTTCTCTCTCTTTCTCTCTCTCGCGTACACACACTCTCTCTTTCTCTCGATCGGGGGCCGTTTACTCCTGCGTTCTCTCTCACCTGGAGGTTGTTACCTCGAGGTAAGGTAACTTACTTTTCCCCTTCCTCCTCGTGCCCCTGGTTTTGGGGAGCTTTCCACCACCATGTGCAGGAGAGACCGGGTAGCCTCCGCGATAAAGAACTATACATATACACGACGACGACAGGACACGAGTGAAGTTACCGCATTAAACCAGACACTCGGCCAGTAAGCTTCTAACCAACAATCAACCAACACCAGCCACCCGAAAGTCAGTGGTCAGCTCGGTCCCTTCGTCAAAGTGGACGCTCGAACCTTCACTCTCTCGCGCTGCATCCTCTAAGTTTACCCCGAAGAGGTTTCGGGATTCTTGGTGGTCTGGTCTGCGATCGCTGATCGATCCTCTTCACGGTTTTTTACTCCTCTCTTCTTCTTTTTTTTTCACGTCGATCGTTCACTCGGGATCTGTATTATTGTTGATCGCGGTCGTCCGTGAGTATCGCGGACGCAAGGAACAGAGTGCACCGGAAGTGATTCTCGAGGCGCATCGGTGATCGATACTAGATCGTCGTCAGGGTCTAGATCGACCGGGTTCGGCCTTTTTTTGGTGGATTCCAGCCCGGCAACGTGGAGCGCAAGATCGCATTATGCACGGGTGAGTTGTTGTTCATACTTTCTGTCCAACTGTTTCATTCTTTTTTTTTCGACTAATTTTTATAAAGTGGAGCGATTCACTTTTGGATTCTTTAGAGGGTCGACGGGATGTTAGGAGAGTTAGTTAATAATTCTTGAGGAAAATGCTGAAGCTCCTTGTAACTTTTTTCATATATTAAACATTGTTGCGATTGTTCTCCAGATGTTTGAATACTTATGAGCCTCGCTGTATTATATTCTGATATTATTCAAATCGTGAACATATTTCCATGGGAATCGATTGAATGAATTTGTTGTATCTTAGAACAGATTATGAGAACGATTGCTGGAGATCTGAATAAATATTCAGTCTTGTCGTTTTGATAATGCAACACGTGTCAATTGCTTTTCTTAGTCTTGCTCGACTTCTGATGATTTCATGATAATCGTGACTAGATTAGAGCATTTTGTTTGATATTGTGAGCAATCCTGAATGTTAGTTTGCTTATTGAGCAAAAAATTTCGAATAAATAAATTCTGTCTCAAAAATTGTTTCGATGTTTATCTTGGGTTTATAGGCAAACGTTGTTACAGCACGACTCGCGATTTTCCAAAGGCTCTCGTTGCTAGAATTTAATATCAACTTGATACAATGGATACTTAGCGTCATTGGCTGCTACTTAGCATTACCACAGAATCTTTATTAGCTTGTACAGGTTCTCCATACATACTTTCAATGCTGTGATATTTCGTCGCTGCTCGCATTCCATTTGTTGATCTTCTCTTAAATGAAATTGGGCAAGAAACGAGAGCTATTTTATTCTTTATTTCATTCTCTAAGCCAATGGCTTAAACCTAAGACTCTAACGTTTCAATACCTAATATTTCGTAAGCCCTGAATTTAGTAATGCTAACGTTAGGTACCCCGAGATTTAGTAATCCTTAATGTAGGAATCTCTAGATTTAATAACCTTTAATTTGGGAAACCTAAGATTTGGTAATTTAATAATTTAGTAATCCTAAAGTTGGTAATCCCTAGATTTAGTAACCTTTAATTTGGAAAACTTAAAATTTGGTAATTTCATAATTTAGTAATCCTAAAGTTGGTAATCCCTAGATTTAGTAATCCTTAATTTGGGAAACTTAAGATTTAGTAATTTCATAATACTATGTAGTAATACTAAATTTGGTCGTTCCTGATTTAGCAATTTAGTAATTAAGTAATCCCTAGATTTGGTAATCCTTAATTTGGGTATCCCTAGATTTAATAATCCTTAATTTAGGAATCTCCAGATTTAGTAATTCTTAATTTGGGAAACCTAAGATTTAGTAATTTAATAATTTAGTAGTCCTAAATTTAGTAATTTGGTAATATAGTAATCCTAAATTTGGTAATCCCTAGATTTAGTAATCCTTAATTTCGGAAACCCTAGATTTAGTAATCCTTAATTTCGGAAACCTTAGATTTAGTAATCCCAAATTTGGTAATCTCTAGATATAATAATTCTTAATTTGGGAAACCCTAGACGTAGTAATCCTTAATTTGAGAAATTCCTAGATTTAGTAGTTTAATAATCCTCAGATTTCAATTTGGCAATCCTTGAATTCCAATCCCTCAGTCAAACTATTTTAAGACCAACTTTTCCAACTACAAGAAATCATTGTACAACATGTGCTAACTATAGGAATCGCAAAGGAATGTCCAGTAATTATTATTAGCAACCTAGTATAGAACGAATGATTGACTTGATTTCTCCTGTACGTTACTAATTGTCCCGAAGTTGTGCAAAAATCATTAGTTGCCACTTTGCGATTAATGAACGGACACTTTATACGTACGTTTGAGTACTGTATTTAAAAAGATAATCGAGACGAGTTTAATTATTATAACCCAACATTCTTATTACGGTATTTAACAACTTTGTTTTAACGCCGTGACGTAAGATGTGATTAGTAATTACAACGCACGGCATAATTATTCCGTCGGATCGTTAGGCTCTCGGTTCACCAATTGTTTCACGCAGTCGTAATTCGTTGCTGAACGAACTATATTTACGAACCTTAAAACGCTACAGTCGACTGTGATATAATGGTAGATCGTTAAGTAAGTTGCATTTTATTTGCGCAAATAAAAAATTGCAAATGGCCACGCAGATTTTTATTAGGGTTCCACGGTTTTACATATTTCTGCTGAGAAGAACGCTCAACTCCATTGATATAGATATACATATAAATTACTTTAAAATTTATCTTTTCATATTTTATATAGTTTGCATAATTTCAAAATACACTAAACATTAAAATTGTCCAAGAATATTCGTTCAACAATCTAACGAAATCGCTAAAAACTTATATTTCAATCAACAGGTGGTAAATAACGCAACAGTATTTTCAAACTTTTTGTGTCGCCTTTTTTGTTACATAAATGTATAAAATCCCCAATCACCTAGCAACATTTTATTACCGAAAGAACTGCCTGTAGACATTCAGCCTCTTAAATATAATTCATGCTCCCTATTCGATTATGTTTTGTGCGCATCATGCACACAAGAAATTCCCGCGGAATCTGTAATCGCATCTCGCCGGTGCACTCCGAATTGAAGCAATTAAGGGCGAAAGTTTTGGGGGACCGTCGTCGTCAGTGAAAGTGGGGAAAAAAGCGTCTCGCATTCGACAGAGTTACGAAACGGAATCCTCGCTAAATTTTAATTACTCGTCCGGAAAGAATCGGCACGTGATAAGGTTTTCTCAGGCTGCGGATGTGCGTAACAACACGATTCAGATAACAGCCGGCAGGCTAATCGGAATAAAAGATCACAAGTGGATTACTTTCTCGTTGCGTCTACCGCGGATTCTCCTTTCACTTTCCTCGATCGCTCGATCGCAAACGTCCCCCAATCAGAAGATATATTTCGCGAGTTTTCGATATTCGACGTTCAATCTGACCGATGGGAAAATCGGATCCTACGAATTTCCGATTTTCCGAAGATTTTTCAAATTATTTATCGTGTCGTGTTAGATGGAATAACGTGTACTATGATTCTGAACGTATAAAATTAATTTTACTATCCAACTTGAATATTCGACTGCGTTCTAAATGAATTTGACTAATTTCTTGTAAATGTGTAATTAAACGTTTTCACTCTCTCCATACGAAATATTGCAAAAAATTTTGCAGATTTAAGAACTCTCCGAATACTGTGTTCTATGATTCTGAACGTAGAACATTAATTTTACTATCCTCCTATAAACACGTCATTAAATATTCACTACCTACATATGAAATGTTGTAAAATTGTTTGAAATAGATATTTGAGAACTCCTTGAATATTCGACTGCGTTCTAAATGAATTTGACTAATTTCTTGTAAATGTGTAATTAAATGTTTTCACTACCTCCATACGAAATGTCGCAAAAAATTTTGCAGATTTAAGAACTCTCCGAATACTGTGTTCTATGATTCTGAACGTAGAAAATTAATTTTACTATCCTCCTATGAATACGTCATTAATTTTTCAGAATCTCCATATGAAATATTGTAAAATTGTTTGATATAGATATTTGAGAACTCCTTGAATATTCCACTGCGTTCTAAATGAATTGGACTAATTTCTTGTAAATGTGTAATTAAATGTTTTCACTACTTCCATACGAAATGTTGCAAAAATTTTTGCAGATTTAAGAACTCTCTGAATACTGTGTTCTATGATTCTGAACGCGTAAAATGAATTTTTCGAATTTCTTGTGAACCGAAAGGTTTATCTAAACGTTTAGTACCTCCGTAAAATATTGCAAAACTTTTTGCAAATGAAATTTGAGAATTTTTAAAGGGTAACTGTATTCCCCTTAATTCTAAAACATTTTTATCGTACTTAACAGAATATATCAAAGCAAGAGAACAATTTAAAATCATTTAAGTGTTGAATACGTTTCCTCGATGGAATAACTGTAGGAAACGGTCTGAAACATTTTTAAGATCGTTAATAAGACGTATAAATGCAATGAATATTGATACAGTTTTCACGGTATTGTATAATCTAACACGTGCAAAACCACGTCCGGTTATGTCGACTGATTTGGCGATAAGCCAATGATCCCGTGATCCATCGATTTCCTTTCTGAAACCTTCGATCCTTATGAATCACTGCACTCGATCCGGTATTCTAACCGCGTAACGACAAGAAATCGGATCACTGGAACATAGGAAATCTGTTTCGGTGTGCCGGAAGAAAGGTGAAAACTCGAAAAGAAGTCGCCCGCAAAAAATTGCGAAACCGCAACTTGCTCGGTTACAACGGACCGTGACACAAAACCGTATTACATATCCCTCGTTGTACTAACAAATTAGTGTAACAGCAGAGGTTAAAAACAGACTTTTCGATTAACAACAATTAACAGAATTTTCGATTAACAAGTGGAGAATTCCGAATTTTTACAATGATACTAACACTTTGCACGCTGAATTATTTTTCAATTTTGTTGCCAACAACTCGCTACTATTTTAAGTGCTTTATTTTACTTGAAAGGACAGTTTCTTGACTTGCCACTTACTCTAAACAATTTCGTTTACTAATTACATTAAATACTAGCCGACCCGACAGACGTCCTGTCCAAATTTCAATAAATTTGCTTATGGAAAGCACTTTAATTTTTTCTCGAAGCTTCCATTTTACCGGGCAACTTTTCCAATTTTTTCTTTCCCTAAAAACCTTATTCGGATTATCACGAACATTTGTTTTTAAAATTAGCTGTTCTCAAATGATGCGCTTCCCAACGAACAGAGTTTGATTTTTATTTATACAGAAGATAACTCTGAATCTTTGTTGTAATTTATACTTGTGGAACTTATATTTTTTCTCAACTAAAAAATAAGAGATTAAACAAATAAAGGAAAAACCAGATACACACAAATAAACACATTTCATTTACATTTACCTTTCTGTGCAGAGTTAAATAAACTCTTAACTTTGTTCTGAATGTTTTTTTCAAACCTAAATATTAAGAAAATGGCGGAATTAAAAAATCCTTTTGCAATTGCTCGTATACGATCAGCATCGAGCTACGAATTAATTCGTGTACGTGGCTTGTCACGGACCGACGAACATTGTACAACAATACATAAATAAAAGTCTCGGTAAATGAAAATCGAAATTCGGAAGTCTGATGGCGTTACAAGGAACGAGAAAGTCAGAAAGAGAAACGGGTGCGAGCCAATAATAATCTATCGTGATATAATCCGCTTTTTGTACGGTCGAGAAATAAATGTATTATCTTATTGATCTGCGTCGAGAGCCGGTAGATTTATATAATTACCGTGGCGCGTTCCATTGATTGCGCCTTGCACAATTTGAAAATGAACGATATGGACAGAAAGCAATACGAATAGACACGTCTCTGAAGCAAAGTGGCCAGATGAGGGGAAACGTTTACCCCTTCTTTGCCAGTACCGGATCAGTCACGTGACATTGTGTCACATGCGAGACAAAGAGGAAGAGCGTCACGTGACCGGCCCTTGGAAGAGTGGGGGAAGGCTGTAGCGGCGCACAGTGGGCCAAACCAGGACAAAAACCGTGTGCCTCATTGTGCCTGAACGAGACTAGGATAAATCTTTTTCTTAAAGTATCCTTAAAGTTATAAAACAAACCCCGTTTGCCTAGTTTTGCGCATTGAAAAGATATTAATAATATAATACTGTATGTATTTTCATGCAGACAGTTAAGTGCGAATACCCAGAATCAAGAAAGCCTATTTATGTGAATCTGTTGTAAAAAAAAAATAGCATGAATCAAGTTTATTTCATGTGTTAATAACATTTTAAAGTTAATAACAAATTGTTATAAACAAATAAATACATTTAAAAATAAATATACCAGTTGATGAGCGAAATATATTGTTGGACTATGTCGCACCAGTATTTCGCACCAGAAATTTAGATACGTTTTTAAATATAATTAAAATAGCAATTAAACCAAATCCAGTCACTATTTAATCTGAAAATAATGTTTAACATATATATATGAATTAATATTTCTTTATGAAATGTCTTCCATACTAGTCCACCATTGTTAATTTTACGATTTTAATTTGATATTCGAAATAAGCGACCCTAAAACACACATTGGACTAGCAATATTCAAATAATTTCATTCAGTATTCAATGAATTATCGATTTTTGTACACATTGTCGGGATTCTGCCAGGTTGCATCAGCCATTTCGAATTTCATAATTTCAAATACAAATTCAAAATCAGCATCCCCAATAACTCATATATATCAATTTTCAAAAAAAAAACCATTCAATTTCGATTTTTCGGTCCGCCATATTGAATCGAACATTTTGAATTTGATCATTTTGATTAAAGATTTGAAATCTACGTTTAAAACAACCTATAGATACCAATTTTCTAAAACTTTACTGCAGAATTCATTGAGTTATCGAATTTTGACCATTTCAGTCGGTTTTCGCCCACTGTGTGGCGAGGGGAGGAGCGTAATGGTGGAGTGGGGGGACAAGTCTTAATCTGGCGACTTTGCTCTGAACAGAAGAGGCAATTTGCTCGATCAAGATCAAGTCCGCCTTGGATTTTATCATGGATCTATATGCGAGCACGTAATTGTGCACGTTCTTTCGCGAACGCATGAATAAGGCGGAGTGAAACTACGTTGCAAAATACGAAATAACTGTAACAAAGAAGCGACCGTAAAAACCGTCCGATGGTAGCGCGTGACTATGAGGCACGTGACGCGCGCGAAATGATCGCTTCATTTTCCTGCGGACACTTTCAGCGAAACCTGCGTTACGAAATTCAACACGTCACGTAACCGTTGTACACTGAAATTTTTATGTTCGAGCTTGTTAAAAAATAATTTTGTTTATTATGCAAGTATAAGTACTGATGTACGGTGGGTTTCACTGAACGGAGAATTTCCAATTTTCGTAGCTCCGCGAAAAATAATTGCACGACAATAAAATTGGTCTCATTTTGAAGTTTGAATCCTCTACTTTCGCATCACTTTGTTCATTTTTCTCGACGATAGTCTTATTTGATATGGCTCGATAGATGTTTTGTATAGATAATTGTAAAAATACAACGATCTGTGGAAAACTTGAGACATTTTTTCCTGGGATGAATCCATTCTGAATTTGAAGATTGAATACTCCTCTTTAAAATGAGACCTTAACAATTGATCTACGATTTTTTTTCACTGTTTTATAGAATGAAATCGAGGAACTAGTTCGAAAACGCTCGTGACGTACTCAGAGTTGTCTGTATACCCTGCGATTAAAACCCCGTAACTCGGCCAAAAAGGATCGTAGATCAATTTGTAAGGTCTTGTTCTAAAGAGGAGGCATCGATCTTTAAATTCATGGTAGTTCCATTCCCGGAAAAGATTTTTTAATTGTTTTACAGATATTTAAACTTGCAGCATTTATTAACTAATTTTCTGTAAGTTTGTTGATTGCTGAGCGAAGATTAATGTTTCCACAATACTTTTTAATGAAACACATTTGTACACCTCGCCTAAGAGATCGGTCTATAAATAGTCTGGGTTAAACGATAATCCGCTGCTAATGAAATAAATTGTAATTTCATACGGTCTTGGTCTCGACGGCATTCAACACTCGATCGGTAATTGTGACGGCTTAAAATAAAGGTGAACGAACGCATGGTCGTTCGAACATACCTGCTGCAGCCTATACATGTATCCAACTGCATTTTCTCTGTGAACGGACAGGAAAATATTCCTGCGATAACAAACTCCCGTTCGCAACGGTTTTAATCTCGCGTCAAAGTGAACGTAAAATAGTTCCACAGAACAGAAAATAATCAACTGAGTTACAAGATTAATCTCCAGATTGTCCCTAGGTTTAGTGGATCAGTAATTGAGTAATTATTAGATCTTAATCTGGCCCCTAGATTTAGTAATTTAGTAAGTGATTAATTTTCAATTTGGGGATAGCTAGATTTAGTAATTCAGTAATTTAATAACTCTTCATTTGGGGATACCTAGATTTAGTAATTTAGTCATCTTTAATTTGGGGAAGCTTGTATTTAGTAATTTAGTCATCCTTAATTTAGGGATCCCTAGATTTAGTAATTTAGTCATTTAGTAATCCTTAATTTAGGGATCCCTCGATTTAGTAATTTAGTAATCTAGTAATCCTTAATTTGGGGATCCCTAGATTTAGTAATTTAGTAATCCTTAATTTGGGGATTCCTGTATATAGTAATTTAATAATTTAGTAATCCTTAATTTAGGAATTTTTAGATTTAGTAATTTAGTAATCTAGTAATTTTTAATTTGGGGATCCCTAGATTTAGTAATTTAGTAATCTAGTAATCCTTAATTTGGGGATCCCTATATTTAGTAATCCTTAATTTAGTAATTTTTAGATTTAGTACTTTAGTAATATAGTAATCCTTAATTTGAAGATCCCTAGATTTAGTAATTTAATAATTTAGTAATCTAGAAATTCTTAATTTTGGAATCCCTATATTTAGTAATTTAGTAATCCTTAATTTGGGTATCCCTAGATTTAGTAATTTAGTAATCCTTAATTTGGGTATCCCTAGATTTATTAATTTAGTAATCCTTAATTTGGGATTCCCCAGATGTAGTAATTGAGACAATTTTCACGATCCATTTATAATCGACCTCGACGTTAATCCTCGATCCTTCAAAATGATATCGACATATCTTGATGAACAATGTTCACGGGTTCGAACGAAAGTAAACTCGCTCATCGCGTTCCACATATCGATCAGATAAGGAAAGGCGATCGACAGTTGCACCGATTTCAGTTTCTTTCCTTGCGATTCGTGTTTCTCTGGTCACCTTGCTTGTTCTGCACACCGATCACGAATCAAACGAAAAAAAGAACCGGTCGCCGGTTTCATAACTCCTATTAAAATTGCTCTTTCCGTCAATGGCTTCGATCGAGATTCAATCGATACGATGCAGGGAATCCGTCGTGACAACGCGCAAAAACGTCACAATGCTACTTTCATGCATTTTTGTCATTGACTTTGATCGGTGGAGATCGATCTTGATGAAACGATTCCTGAAATCGAGGGTAACCGGATTCGATTGATGTCTTACTATTCCACAAAGAAATTCTTGCTTCGTAAATCCAACAAATAATTCGTTTTCTAAAAATTTTTTTATTATATATTGTTTTTCTTTTTTAAAAATTATTAACCCCTTGCCGTACTTTGACGAACCAAACACTCACGATGAGGGTTTATAACAGACTCTAACAAATATGAATGTTACGCGTTTTATTTTCGATTAAATCAAATTTGATTCATTTGTAATCAACCATTTAAGCATTAAAATAAATGTAGCCATACGAGAAATATACATTTTCATTTCTAATCACTGCAACTGTAAAAGAAAAGGTACGTCAACGGGGTTAACGTTAAAAATGAATGTTTAGAAAATTACTGATAATTATGCAAGATAAAAATTGTTTGTACTAATTACAAATCAGAGGAGTAACAAATGCCGAGCGTGTTGAACTGTGAGGAAACCGATTGGTAGTGGAAAGAATCACGGTGGCCGAGATTAAAAATGATCCGCGATTGTGAGAAGAGATCTAGAAGTGAGTTGAACCGAGAAATTGATCTGACACGGACGAAAGTAATTCGCGACAGTTACAAGGGACTAAAAGTAGTATAGCGTTTAAAGATCCAATATTCTGGCACGATCGGTACGAGATATAGCGATGACGAGGAGAGATAATCGTTCCTATTATAATGTTGCAGATCCACGATAGGGCGGATACGATCCGCGATAATCAGACTGTTGCTGCTACTGGTCACGTGGAAATGCAATGGACTGCAGCAGTATCAGCCGATCGAGGCTTATGCAAACGGCGATGACTGTGCTTTGGTCCTAAACGGACCGGGAAGGACGAGTGCTTACGATTATACTTATAATCTTCTCCGGGGATCCTTGTGAGTAAATCATTTTCAATATTTACTGGATAATTAATTAATTAATATCGAGACTTTGTCATGAAACCATTACCAACATACTCGTGACATTTTTCCGAATAGAATGAGCCCAAACATGACACAATTCGGACGCAGGTAACCGTTCCAAATCCGAACACTCGCGTTCTCTAAATCAATTCGGATAAGAGAGGTTCCACTTAATCGTGGATTAAACGAGCAAATGCGGTCCGAATTGTATCGTGTTTGGACTCTTTTTAATCGGCGAACTGTGGCGCTTATTATGTCGATGGTTTCGCAAAGAAATGATTATTAACAATAACTATGGTCTTTGAAATATTCGGTATGAGGAGAATGTTCGACAGTTGGTCGATCCTATGAATGTTGTAATAGTTTTAATATTGTAGGGAGAAGTCGTCTGCGAGCGGCGAGAATTCCGTCGAATATCGCGTCGCTAGTAACTGTAACGACGCGACGATTCGATATTTGTTATTTATTGACTGATTCGCGTTCTTCACATTTTATAATATGCGTTATTAAATTATTCTTTGTACGACGCGTGAAAAAGGTAAAGACGTGTTTGATCTCAGACGGAGATTCAAACGGGAAAATTTAGTTAATCGTATTCGTTGTATTTCAAATTAAATATTAAAGTATTTACAACCTATCTACAATATGAATACGAATAGCTGAATAGATCGATGTGGCGTAGACTACTGAAAATTCTGCTTTGTGTGGATTTTCATTATGCTACGTGATGCAACCTACGCGAATCGATCGGACAGCCACGTGCACCGTGTAATCAGGTCTTTTTCCAATAAAAGGCATCGAACTATGAAAAAAAAAGTGACCAAATCGAAAGATAATCTTACGCAACCCGGGGCAAGACCTCTCCGCCGGCATTTTCGAAGTCTAGAGAAAGCAGGAACTCTGATCAGTAACAGCAACCAGAACTTTCACTATAACCAGCTAACCTTTGTTCCTGCGACGATCACTTCGAGATATAGGGCCATTTCTTTTCTGGGCCCAGTTCCTTTATGGACCTGGATACTAAAGGCGTGTTTACTGATCCATAGTTGATTACAGGTTGTGCAATACTTCACAGGATGTTACAGTTACATCGAATTCGTCGCGTTACCATATTTTTGCGCGTCTCGAACTTCCCCGTTCGTTCTGTGTTACCGCAACACGCCAGGGACATTGTACGGCTACTGATAATTTATCATCGTCGAATATAAAAGTGCAGTCTGAATAACGGGTCGTGAGAACGTTCGTATAATGAGAACTGGGCGCTGCTGGAAAACCAGATCTCCTTTTGTTTATCATCGGCGGATAACACAATGGAGAACTGTTGTAATTCTTGAGTTCAGAACCTTGAAACAAATCGCGGTGTTACGTTCCTTCCTTCTACAAAGCGATGCGCTAATTATTTCGAAGATGTACATTCCTGGAAAAATTCAATTTTTCGATAATTTGCTCGGCGAAAATTACTACTATAAATTACAATATTACTACAGCTTAATCTTAATAGAGTAATATCGTAATTTATATATATTAGAGATATTACAACATGTGCATGTTACTGTATTGTTATAGTATTGATTAATATATTAACCCTTTGCACTCGGAGTTATTTTAACTCTAAAATTAAACATTCCTCCTTAGCTAGAATAATTCCATTCTATATGATTTTATTCATTTTACGAATATGAAACTGTTATAATACCTTATAGAATACTTAAATGTTTAGTACGAGGTTAGATGCCAACATATTTAATAATATAAACAATATTGTGAATAATGATAAAACAATTTTTAGTGGTAACTTAGAGTCGAGTGCTAAGGGTTAATACCAGACTCCCCCCTTGCCTTTAATTTTATTTTAAGACAAGAACATTTAAAGAATTCATTGGAAAACTATTACCACAAATATATTTATTACGACAGTAGGTAGGAATAATTTTTTAATGAATTTTAGTAGAAATGTCGCAAACAGACAGACAGGCACGATATTTATTATATATAGAGATTATCTAAATGATATTATAATTCGATAGGATATACAGTGGGTGTACAAAGAGTTCGTACACCTTTTAAAATAGAATAACTTTTTTATAATTGTACGAAACGACCTGATTTGTTTATAATTAATTAGAAGCATTGGTTTATGAGATGATATGCAGAAAATATTTTCCAAAAAATTATATGTTGTTAGGGAATATAAATTGGAAGTGAAGGTGAGGCTTATATAAAGTATTAAATGTAAAATATAATTGAACTTGATTTAAGTTATATCGTGTACATTACAAACAACTGGAGAAGAAGAAGAAAGAATAGTTGAAGAAGCCCCTTATATGTATATAAGATGATAGATCATATTTTACAAGGTTGTATGCGAAAATAAAAAAAGGCATTTTTTAAAACTATTTTATTTGGCTCCTTAATGAAAATTTCAAATATATGTTTTGTTTACAATTTTATCTATAGTTATACACATGCTGAATAAAAGATGTACAATTCTGTGGAATATTAAGCAGAAACTGATCAAAACTACGATTTCAAAATTTTTAACAGCTCGTACATCGTGTGTACGTTAATCGATTTCAATGAAATTTACAGCATGTCTATAACTAACATAGATCTGCAAATCATATATTTGAAATTTTCATTAAGGGGCGAAACAAAAAAGGTTTTAAAAAATGACTTTATTATTTGTTGCATGTAACCTTGTAAAATATATTCTTTTGGAAAATCTTTTCTGCATATCATTTCATAAACCAATGCTTCTAATTGATTATTATAAAAAAGTATTATATAATAACTATATAATACTTCAAATGCAATAACTCAATCATTGTACAATAGAACTTCTACATAAAGATACTGTGTGTCATTGTATCTCACAATTTATTATTTGTTGCATGTAACCTTGTAAAATATAATCTTTTGGAAAATATTTCTGCATATCATTTCATAAACCAATGCTTCTAATTGATTATTATAAAAATGTATTATATAATAACTATATAATACTTCAAATGCAATAACTCAATCATTGTACAATAGAACTTCTACATAAAGATATTGTATGTCATTGTATCTCATAATTATACTGGATACTCCTTTCTTTTCCACAGTAGTGGAAAATTTTGTTATAGATAAGTATTATATAAAAAGTATTATAGATGATTATAAAAAGAATCAGGCCGTTCGGTACAATTGTAACAAACGTTATTCTATCTTAAAAGGTGTACGAACACTTTGTACACCCACTGTATATTAATTTTAATATGTAGAATGAAGAGAGGTGATGGACTGAGCATAAAGTGGGACAAAATATAATATCACAGGAGTCGGACAGCATCGAATAAGTGAGCCACGCGTTCTAACACAGTGCGTTTCCAATCACAGTGAAAGCCAGATCACCGGTGCATTTATGCAGCTAAAGTGCACTCCGCATATTTTCGCAACCCGGCCTAGCGAATCGGCCAAAGAATTTCCCATGGAATTTCTATATTCACGGTATGCTGGCCGTGATAAATCGCCGGCGGGCACCTTCGTGAATGCAGAAGAATCGAAATTTGATCGGACTGATGGCTGACGGCCGCCTCGCGTCACACCGCGCCGCGTTCGAAATTGTAACAGTAGTCTTCGCGTTTCACTGGGCAACAGATAACCAACAAACTCGCGATTTTTATACTCGTTGCCAGTTAGTATACCGTTACAATGCCGCCTTGTTTCAATCGATGCGCGTCTGTCAGCGGATACTGAATGAAACGGGAAATCTTGTGCAATTAACGGAACGGATTTCCCAGCTGTTGCTACGCGTGCACTGAACATTCTACAAATCAATTTTCAATTTGTTAACTCGTTAATTTTATTATATATCGACGCCTGAATGTAAGAACTAGGTAACTTGAAATTTTGACATTTTCAGTTATCTACTTCGTATTAAACGTTTGCACTCGGAGCTATTTTAACTCGAAAATTAAACATTTCTTCCTAGCCAGAATAATTCCGTTCGATACGATTTCTTTCTTTTATAGATATGAAATTGATATAATACCTCATACAATACTTATATGTTTAATAAATGATTACATACCAACCCTAAACACTTTTCAATGGAACTTTCAACAGCTATTTTCATTGTGAACAAACAAGTCATCAAATAGTTTACCGATTTGAGATTGCAACGTGAAAGAAAAATTCTATGCTTTCTTTCTGTACAACAAAATCATTGAAAATCCTATTAACTCTTTGCACTCGGAGCTATTTTAACTCGAAAATTAAACATTTCTTCCTAGCCAGAATAATTCCATTCGATACGATTTCTTTCTTTTATAGATATGAAATTGATATAATACCTCATGCAATATTTAAATGTTTAAGAAATGATTACATACCAACATATTTAATAATGTAAACAATATTTTTAATAATGGTACACCAATTTTTAGCGGTGACTCTGAGTCACCACTCGAGTCCGTAGAATTTAATGTAAAAACTGGATAACCTATCAAAGTAATCTACGACATCTAGTGAATCATAATTTAGTTTAATCTTGTTAATGTAAAAAGTAAGCAACTTCTGTTTTTTTTTGCAAAAAAAAGGTTTAAAATTTTTATTAATCCAAACTGATGTTTTTTCATGTGTTGTTCCACTTTAAATAAAGAAATATAAGCAAATATTGGCATTATGTTTAAAATAATGGTCTCCTTACCATAATCTTAAAACCTTCAAATACTGTTTCATTAATTTCTCTACAAGAAGGAATTGTAAGTTACCTTTGCTACTGTTCAAAAGAAAGAAGGACCCAATGATATTTAATAGAAATATCGTAAAAACTCAAATAAGAACACAATAAATTTTGAAAAAGTTGAAATATGTGTTATTACGGATTATATAATACTTTAAATTGCAATAAATCAATCATTGTACAATGAACCTTCTACATAAAGATATTGTGTGTAATTGTATCTTGTAATTACACTGGGTGCTCCTTTCTTTTCCACAGTAGTGTATATTATTAATCTTGTTATAGATTAATTTTATTATCCTGTACTAATTTTACTATCTACTATTTAAGATACTGATAGGGTTGAATGGAGAAGAGGGTTGGCCATGTTAACGAGTGCGAACGGGAAAGTATGTTTGATACCTTCGCAGTAATATTTTATCGAAATTTACGTAACCGGTGCGTCGTTAAAAGTGTTGACTCGAATTTACAACCGAGAATAGTTTCCAGCCACTTTGAAATAGCTCTCGGTTGATTTTGTCATGTCGCCTCGACCGTGCAAGAGGCTGTAAAGGGAAACTTGTTTTCAACGCGACTTTTCCACGTACGGTTCCAGGCAATCGAACAGAATAAATATGCACTAACACTAATGACACTGATTCACACACGACTGCCATTTTATTCAGCTTCTTTCACAGTTCACAAACTATTTCTTTCATTACATTCGATCCAGCAGAAGCTATCCATACAGCCCGCGTTCAAAAATCGATAACTCGGCTAAAATAAATCATAGATCAATTTTTAACGTCTCGTTGCAAATGCAAAAGCTTCAGTCTTCAAATTCAAAGTAGATCAGTGTTCAGAAGAATTATTTCAACCATTCAACAGATCGTTGAATTTGTACAATTTTCTATACAAACACGTATCGAGCTTTCCACTCGCCATATGAAATAAAACTATCGTCGAAAAATAATGAACAAAGAGATGTGAAAGTAGAGGCTTCAAGCTTCAAAATCAGATCAATTTTTTCATTCTATAATTATTTTTTGCGGAGCTACAAAAATTGCAAATTCACCTTACTGTAGAGCCACCGTAAATCACTCGACGTAGTACTCCCCATTCAAAGTTCGATAAATCAGCCAAAGAAAATATTAGATCAAATTTTAAGGTCTGGTTGCAAAGAGGAAGCTTCAGTCTTCAAATTCATAGTCGACCAGTGTCCAGAAGAATTATTTCAACCATTAACAGGTCATTGATTTTGTACAATTTTCTACACAAAACACGTATCGAGCTTTCCACTCGCCATATCAAATAAAACAATCGTCGAAAAAAAAATGAACGAAAGGATTTCAAGCTTCAAAATCAGATCAATTTTATCATCGTACAATTATTTTTCGCGGAGCTACGAAAATTGCAAATTCACCGTTCAGTAGAGCCACCGTAGATCAGTCAACGTAGTACTCCCCATTCAAAGTTCGATAAATCAGCCAAAGAAAATATTAGATCAAATTTTGAAAATGCATTCTAAAGAGAAGGCTGCAATTTTGAAATCCACGTTGGATCCATCCCGAGGAGAAATTTGTTAACCTTTCAAGAGACGTTCGAAGTTGCAACGTTTTCGAGTAGCGAAGAAAAGTCTTTGGTCGCGAGGGGTTAAACGGAAAGCGTAGAGCCATAACGGGTCTAGTGAATAGACGTGATTGATCGTCCGTGGCGAATTCCCGACAAGGAAGTGCCCCGGTTAATTCAGAGTCTCGTCGACAAGGAGACAAAACCGCGCGCGGGTCAACCTTCGAAGGTAAAAGCCACGAGCGGCACGTCAATGCCAGTATATTTCGTTCCAAGAAACAAGATATGTCAATTCATGTGCTCTCGCATGGTTCGTATATGATAGTTTCGGGTTACCTTGATACAGAATATCCGAGAAGTCCTAGAGAGACGGTAAACGCGTGTATAGTAAACGCGAACGACATGAGACTTCTCACCAGGAAAGTAGGCTACAGGGTTAGGTAATTAACTCAACAGGAGAGAAAAAATGCGAAATAGAGACAGGGAGGCGGAGAGGGTGGGAGAAGTTAGAGGAGAAAGGGATGCCGGTAAATAATATTCTTATTCGGAGATCGTGAGCACGTGCTAACTTTCATTCTCGCGGTTTTTTTTTTACTGTTGCAGCCCGCCGAGCGGAGGATCGCAGACCTGCATCACTTATGACGCCGTTAATCGGGCTTACGTTGATGCTAGGAAGCGTATCAGTAAGTATAGCGCAATAGAATCACGTGTAACATGATGAAAAAATTGCTTGAGATTTAATTCGAATTTTATGGATTTTTACAAATATTCTAATGGACGATATATTCAGTATAAAACAATTTTTTTATAACACTGTGTTAGTGGATTTGAAGAATTGTTTTAAAAGACTGATTAATATAATTAAGAGAATTCTATCACAAAGTTATGACATTAATTTTCCACATCGGTGTCTTTTCCATACAGTTATATTTTCGAATGAATGTTTGATTGAATTTCTAAACGTTGATTTTTCTTGATTAGATTTCCACGTTTCAAAGTAAGACCTGATCTCGGTATTCGTACCGGTCTAAATTATTCCAGTCGGTTGAATTTTTAGAATTTACCGTCAACGTTAATATCGCACGCGACGTCAATATTTTATGTATTGCTATGATTTATGTAGATGTCGCGCAACCGAAAACTAAAATGTGGCGACCCGAAGATCTGGCGACGGTCGGTGAACTCTTACTGGATGTGACATCGACTCTCGCGAAAACGTAAGATCCTTATTTTTCATTCATAACGTTTCATCGGAATTTCTAAGGACGCGGCAAAATAATTTGTAAATCGTGTTATTGGATCGACGCTAGGTACGGGCTGAGCGTTGAAGAGATCGAGAAGAGCTTGCCATTGATCGATACCTCGAAGACGCTGATCCACGAGGTCTGCCCAGCTTTTCTAAGCGACGTGGAATGCAGACCAGGGAAATATAGGCGACACGATGGCCTCTGTACGAACCTGAGGAATCCAACGTGGGGCGCAACGCTATCTCCGTTCCAGAGGTAGATGATCTATAGATCTGTAAAGCCTCCAAGATTTATCAATTTGATGGGCTACGTGTTCAAAATCTTCAAATTATAGAGACACTCGTAATAAGAGAAATTAAACAATGTTTTTATCTATGAAATCATATTTGTTTAAACAATCAATATACATATTTCATTGCTTGATGTTTGAGCAGTGTTTACTGAAAATTTCAACTGGCTGTCTCAAACTATCAGGACATGGCAGCCATTTCCCCAAGTAAGATAAAGACACTTGGATAAGAGAAATTAAACAATATTTTTATCTATGAAATCATATTTGTTTAAACAATCAATATACATATTTCATTGCTTGATGTTTGAGCAGTGTTTACTGAAAATTTCAACTGGCTGTCTCAAACTATCAGTACATGGGGCAGCCATTTCCCCAAGTAAGATAAAGACACTTGGATAAGAGAAATTAAACAATATTTTTATCTATGAAATCATATTTGTTTAAACAATCAATATACATATTTCATTGCTCGATGTTTGAGCAGTATTTACTGAAAATTTCAACTGGCTGTCTCAAACTATCAGGACATAACAGCCATTTCCCCAAGCACGATAAAGACACTTGGATAAGAGAAATTAAACAATGTTTTTATCTATGAAATCATATTTGTTTAAATAATCAATATACACATCTCATTACTTGATGTTTGAGCAGTGTTTACTGGAAATTTCAGCTGGCTGTCTCAAACTATAAGAACATGGCAGCCAAAGCAAGATATAGAAAATTATGAAATGATTTTTGTTTAAACAATCAATATACACATCTCATCGGTCGACGAGGACTTGATCTAAGAAACACCTGTGTTCCGGCAGTGGAGGGGGTATTCGTTTTTCTTAGATCAAGTCTTTACCGTATTTTTAGCGAATTGTCCAAAATAAATTTGAAAAAATTTGTAAAAAAATATAGAAGTAATCTAACGTATGATACTACAGAAATGTTCTGAGTCCTTTGCTTCGCTCTTTTGCAGATTGATGCCGCCAAGATTCGCGGACGGCCTAACTGCGCCGAGAATATCGGTAACCGGTCGAGATCTACCACTATCTCGCATAGTGTCGCGAACTATGCATCCCGACGACGGTTATCACGATCACGCTGGCACAGTTATGGTAATAGCCTGGGGACAGTTCATGGACCACGACTATACACTGACAGGAACGCCTCTGGGTACGATCATATCATCGATAGTCCTCCAACTATTCAAGTAAACTTTGCCAACAGTATATAGAAATATATACACGCAGTTGGCCGAGTACGTCATTTGTCAATGGCCGATAACGATCCGAAAGAAAAGTAGTCGAATTAACCTTTTGACTGGGAAAAGCATAGTGTATTCGTTACGCAAGGGGTGGGATCCAGCGATCAAATGATTTCGAATCGAGGTTGGCATATGCCTGTGCACGCAACAACAGATTGCAAAATCGACAGATAATGAAATGGATGAGCGATCCCAATCTTTCAAGAATTTAGATCTCCTCCAATCGATTGGAGATGAATGACTGGTTGCCGGACGATCCAGAAAATGCAGGGAATTCCGAGGGGATTAGGTAAACGATTTATGTGCTGGAGGCTTCAGACCTGTCTTTGAATTTTTAACAAACATATTTCATAGAACCAACACGAATTTTAGAGACTGAAAATATTCCATAACTATACTGCGGATTTTTATGCATTTATGAAAGAAATTTGTTGGTTGAAATGTAAAACAGTAAAAGATCGCAACAATTTAAGGGCATTGTAATATTATTTTTAATGTAACGAAGTCGTTTAGGGGATCAAATCAATTTTTACCACGTTTTTAATAACTCGCTTTCTTGTCTGTCTGTCTGTTCGGTAAAAATTTTGCAATTGATTTTAAACTAACTTACTGAAGGGCAAGGGGGAGACTAGTCTCAATCTGACACTTTACTTAAACTTTTCAACCGTAAAAGACATTGGGATGAAATAAATTTCCATTAGAATTCATTAAAAAATTATTCCAATCTATACTGATAGCTATCGTAATAAGTATAGGTACTTACAATTCTTTTAGAATCTTGTGTTCATGCGTTGGATGAACAGCACACTGCAATTTGCCCGTATTAATAAGCGTGAAGCACAAAGCAACACATAATCCAAAATCGGGACAACAAACGGGACGACGTTACTCCGACCACGGTCAACAAAATACTGCTGTTGTCACCTTGGTTTTTCGTGAATGGTTAAGGGTGGATTTCGGTGGGGAGATGTTGCGTTTGTTAATTCGACAGACATATTAATAATTAGGATATATATATAATTTTTTAATGAATATTAGTGGACATATTATATAAATATTAATATATAAATAAATAAATATATATATATATATAAATAACTAAAATTCATTAAAAAAATATTCCTATTTAAATTATTAGCGAGAAATGTTTTGTTTAAACTTGTGGAACTTATTTCTTTTTAATTGTAAATTTCTACTTCAATCGTTAATCGCAATTAACAATTAATCTCCTAGTTTAGTCGTTAATTGCGATTAACGATTAATTTTCTACTTTAGTCGTTAATTGCAATTAACGATTAATTTTCTACTTTAGTCGTTAATTGCGATTAACGATTAATTTTCTACTTTGGTCGTTAATTGCGATTAACGATTATTAATGGTCAATCGGATAATTGATTAATGATTAACGGTCAATTATCCATCCGCTCTCTGCTCCCTCTCTCTGCCTCCCTCCCCCTCCATATTACAATTTATGGATAGACCGTATGGTGATTAACTTCATCAATCGATTGAATCAATCGCAGATTTTTCGATGATTTCTTCGTTTAATCAACGATTCACGATTAACTTCATCAATCGATTCAATCAATCGCCGATTTTTCGATGATTTCTTCGTTTAATCGACGATTAACGATTAACTTCAACAATCGATTGCATCAATCGCCGATTTTTCGACGATTTCTTTTTTTAATCGTACACATTAATCAATCAATCCTGATTAAAATTTTAATCGATTATTGCCCAACTCTGTATGGGGCCAGTAAACTCTTTTATTTCTGCTTCCCACAATCGATACAGAAGATTTTCGTTTTGCATGAAGATCCGCAGTCTATCCGTAACGAATGCGATTCCCGTGCAGTCTTTCGACGAGATTGTTGGTGACATATTCTCAGCGGCGGTGCAAAGAAATTTGTCTACGGTCGGATAATGACGGGCCAGTTCCTGCGGTTAATTACAAAGTTCCAGGATAGATTTGCGGACGCGTGCGATTTTGGCGTGGATCGCACGGTCTCGTGGAAACGGTAGTCACATGATCGGCCTCCTAGTTATCTGCACGGCGATCTGTTCGCTTTCTCTGGCAGTTACCCTAGTTTCGATAGGCGGTAAATATCCGACGTAGAAGGGCTTGGGAGCCGTCCGACGACGCTTGCTATATATGAACCTGCCGCTGATGTAATTGAACCGGGCGACGATTGCATAATTTGCTATTGACTGAAAATTGGGCCTCGCCGGCTTTTTCCTCCTCGTTCGCGAAGTCTCGGTCAGCGCGCCCAATCCGGAACAGACGCTTTGATTCTCTCCTCTTTCACTGTTGTTCCGATATCTGTCAGCACAGCCTTTTAGAGTCGTTTATCTAAACCACACTTGGACATTAATGGATGAAAATTTTTACCAATATTGATTGATTAACGTACACGATTAAAACAGGTCGCCGGCTGAATGTAAGAACTAGGTAACTTACAATTCCTTATTTTCGAGAAATTGATGAAACAGTATTTTAAGGTTTTAAGATAATAGTAGGGACACCGTTATTTTAAACATTTATGCCAATATCTGCTTATAGTTCTTTACTTTAAGTGGAACAATACCTGAAAAAACTTAATTTTGGATTAAAATAAAATTTTAAACCTTTCTCTTTTCGCAAAAAAAAAACAGAAGTTGCCTACTTTTTACATCAACAAGATGAAGTACTAGTAAATTTAAAGTTATTATTTATTTTTATTAATTATAAGTAATAACTAATTAAGTATAAGAATACTAGTAAATTTTAAATTATTAAGTAAGTAATAAGTTACCCAGTTTTTACATTAAATTCTACTTGATTTCTGCTTTAATTCGAAGTAGATAACTCGTAATGTCCAAATCTCAAGTTACCTACTTCTTACATTCAGGTGGCGAGGTAATCATTGAACAAATCGACAATTGATTCAATCGATTGACGAAGTTAATCGTCAATCGTTGATTAAAAAAAGAAACCATCGAAAAATCGAAGACCGATTCGATCAATTGTTGAAGTTAATCGCCATACGGTCTATTCGTAAATTGTAATCAGCAGGGAGAGCTTTTTCGGATTTTTCCTGGAAGGAATCAATGGAATGATTTCGTGATTTCTGAGAGCGTTTGAAATAACTTCCTCGTTGCAATGAATCGTCCCTTTCAAGTTTAACATTTCTTGGACACCATGTATATTGTCCACTTATGTTAATGACGAATATTTCGAGAATTCATGTACAAATTAATCGAGAAAGTGAACAAATGAAAGATCGAAACTCGTAACAACTTGAATATGATTAAATAGACGTTTATGAATAACTACTACCGGAAGGAACGTAATCGAATTAGTATGTACAAATTGGTAGCGAATAAAACAGATGACCAGTATACTAGTTTCATATCTTCATGAATAATAATTATCGAGTCAATGAGGCGTGGCACGTTAAGAGCTGTCATTTACAAAGAGAAGAAAAACTAGTTGAGAAAGTAGAAGCTTCGCAGCCATAACACTGACGAACTATGCACATCCTTTTGTGTAAAGTACTCACGATTATTTAATTTGTTGTTTATTAGTAGTTGAATTAATTAAATATTATACATTTCTAATATTTTTCAAATAAAAGTACCTCCGTTCACTGTACTCGTTATACACTCTTCCCATCTAACAAGCACATGTTACATCTCGGCCAGATCGACAGGGAAAGTTAACGACGTCCGCGGAATTAAATAACAAACGCCACCAGGCAACGGAATACCAGTAGTTTTCATATGATCGATGATCCGTCTCTCTCTTTCAGATCCACTGAATCGAAACGACCCCGAGGAATGTTGTCGAAGACCTCCACACCTGAAGAACCCTTACTGCAACGAGATCTACATACCTGAAGACGATTATTTCTACAGGCTGTTCAACGTAAAATGCTTGGACTTCGTCCGAGCCTTTCCTGCGGTTCGACCAGGATGTCGATTAGGCTCTCGAGTGCCTTTCAATCTTCTCACTGGCGTTTTGGATGGGAATACTGTTTATGGAGTCACGGAGACTTTCGGAAGGTAATCGCGCATTGAAATATTTATTTGCAATCTTATTTATCGTAGTCGTTGCGCTGGAAAAATTACGAAACGTTTCGACCGTCATTGGAGCGTCACGTGACCGAGCGGGAGCGTGGGGGAACAGTAGCGTGAAAGAGGAAGGTAGAGTGGGGGGTCAAGATTTAATTCTTTGGGGTTAGATGGGCTACAAACTGTCACCCTTTTGCTTAGCATTTTTATAACCCACCTCGAAAAGTTGAAGTTGTTAAAAGAATTTCTATTTCTATTAAAAATTTATGGATTTCTATTAAAAGAAATGCTGTGCAACTTAGGTTTTTATTTTCTTTGAAGTCGTATGTCTAAAAGCAGTCGCGGCTCAAGTCAAGTGGAGGCACTGATCGGTAAAAATTTGGGGGCCCTGAACCTTAAATTAGAAATTCAGTTGCAAGAAAACTCTTCTAAACTTAATTTTCCGTAAATAAATTGAATTTTTTGTAGAAAAAAAATGAATGCTACGAATTCTGGGCACAATGGAGGCCCCAAACGGTAAAAATTTGGGGCCCCCGAACTCAAGTTAGAAATTCAGTTGCAAGAAAACTCTTCTAAACTTAATTTTCCGTAAATAAATTGAATTTTTTTGTAGAAAAAAATAAATGCTACGAATTTTGGGCGCAGTGGAGGCTCCAAACGGTAAAAATTTGGGGGCTCTGAACCTTAAGTTAGAAATAGAAGTAGGAAGAAAACTCTCCGAAACTTATTAACAAAAAAGAAAAGTAACGAAAATATTTCATACCGTTACACATTAAATAAATTTCTTTGATTCTTGATTAAATAAATTTCTTTGATACTTGGTCCGCTTACCATTAAATCCGCCACTGCCTCAAAGAGTTAACAAAAGAATTTAAACAAAATTACAAAAGAACACAATTTTCCTCTGTTGATATTTTTGATTGTTTAAGCGTTGAATATATTTACAACGAATGCAAGCGAATGATGTGGTTCGGGTTGATTCCCGGTTCGATGCTGGCTTTCAAAGGCAGCGTTGCATCCCTTACGTCATCCGCGACAATAAATCAGCACTACGTTTGTTCTATATTTTGCGAACGTAAGGATATACATGCATTCTATAGTACTCGCACTTTCTAGTCCGCTCGCGTTATGAGATCTCCGCCGCTGGATTTCCCAATCGAGCACCCGCGGTCTTAAAGGCGTTCCACAACACGAAATTTCACGCGTCCGTGGCCGACGCGATCATCGGACTAATTACACTAATCACCACACTCGTACAACCTCACATTTATTACGTAAAATATTATCCAAGAGTTTAATCGTAAAGAACTCGAAACTTTTGGTTCTCGATCGGTTTATGCAAAATAAAAAATGTTTGCAAGATACAGGAACCAAATAAAAGATTTTTATCAAGTTTAATTTTCTCATTAAACTAATACACAGATGTCCTTAAATCTATTTAATATGTCCACTGCTTGTAAAGTAAAAAATATTTGCAAGACACAGGAATCAAATAAAAGATTTTTATCAAGCTTAACTTTCTCATTAAACTAATACACTGATGTCCTTACATCTTTTTAATATGCCCACTGCTTGCAAAATAAAAAATGTTTGTAAGATACAGGACATAAATAAAAGATTTTTATCAAGCTTAACTTTCTCATTAAACTAATACACTGATGTCCTTACATCTTTTTAATATGTCCACTGCTTGCAAAATAAAAAATGTTTGCAAGATACAGGAGCCAAATAAAAGATTTTTATCAAGCTTAACTTTCTCATTAAACTAATACACTGATGTCCTTAACTCTTTTTAATATGTCCACTGCTTTGAACTGTACGTACCCATTTTTGTCATAAACGCATAAAATCCACAGTCTAGTGATGACTTCGTTAAGAAAATTGTTCACGGGTTCGTACGGACATTTCGGCGATTAGAAAAATATGCAGATATTGTCGAAACTGCAGTTGAGATTAAAAAAAAATAGGTTTGTCCACCTAATCTTTTCCGATCGACCACGAAAAATTCTGAAAGGTTAACGAAAATACTTCCTCCATATTTGGGTGTTACTAATTATTAGACTGTGGATCTTAATGCAAAATAAAAATTGTCTGCATCGATTGCGAAAAATAGAAACTAATTTGAACGTTATTTCTTCCCTTAATTAATTTAATGGAGGAAAAATCATATATTAGAATCTTCAATTTTTAAAACTTTTAAACAATTTTGAATTTCTTCTACTCAATTTGCCTATAAATGCATTAAGATTCGCAGTGTACTAATTATTATGTGAGGGCTGTGGAAAAGTGAATAGAGTGCAATAATGAATCTTAATGGAAATTTGTGTTGTTTCGATTTGCAGGAAACTGCGAACAGGGTATGGAGGATTGCTGCGAATGAATCCTGTTTTCTCCGAGTATGGTCTGAAGGATCTGTTGCCATTGAAACTGGACATCCCTGATGAGGGTTGCACGAGACCTAATAGATCAATGTACTGTTTCGAAGCAGGTAAATTTATTAAAACTTATTAAAAGATTGTTGTTTACGTAGATCCTGCACCATGCAACTAGTCCAGACAATTTTTATTTCCCATGAAACATCCGCGTTCTAATTATTATCGTTATTCGCGTATGTTCTCGAAGTCTTAAAGTTGCTATTCGGGGACGAGGGTTGATTAATAATTGTGCACGACGTTACGCATCGTTGACGGATACCTAAACGATAATAGCCGTCGCGTTATCTGTCGGTGGCAGTGTCGAAATTCACTTTTAGAATGCTCGCATTCTGCACCGTCGAGCCGAAGAACGTCGATAGCGGTTCGATCGGTCGATTATCGGAAAGGGAGTGGCCGGAACCAAGGTCAACAGCTCCCATTGGCGTTCCTACATGCGTTCCGATGAAGGAAAATGTTCGTTCACGCAGAATTAATTGTGGCGATTAACTCGGGAAACGTGACAGTTGTTTTGATTCGTTGCTTCACCGAGAGAACACTCTAACCAAGCCATTTTCAACGTATTAATCAAAAAATGATATTATTCTAGTAAATAATCTGCACCAATTTTTTTGGGTTCGTAGATGAAATTTTTGAATTAATTCTATTTTTCTAGGTGAGATACGAGTTAACGAGCAGCTAGTGTTGACCTGCATGCACACGTTAATGGCGAGAGAGCACAACAGGATTGCCAAATCCTTGAACCAAATTAATCCCCACTGGGATGACGAGATCCTGTTCCAGGAGGCTAGAAGAATCGTCATTGCTCAGATTCAGCACATTACGTACAACGAGTTCTTGCCAATTTTACTCGGGAAGGATGTCATGGAGAAATTCGGTCTCCTCCTCGAGAAAAATGTATGGGTTTTGCACTGTTATTCGTACTAACAGATTCCAGAGATTTTTCCAATTAAAACGAGTCCAAACACGACATTGTTCGGATCACATTTATTTGTTCCATTCACGATCGGATACAGGTTCGCATAATCGAGGTTCTACGACATAGTGGATCAAACAGACAAATCTGGTCCGAATTGTATCGTGTTTGGACTCGTTTCAATCGGAAAAATGCCGCGGAGATGTTGGTAAATTATTAAGAATAATTTTTTACAGGATTACTGGGACGGATACGACGAAAGCGTGAACCCATCTGTGATCGATGCGTTCGCGGCTGCAGCGTTCAGATTTGGTCATTCGTTGTTGCCAACAGCGGTTGAGAGATGGAGTAAAGCTCACAAATTCATTGGTAATTTAGCACATAATTGTAAATCTTCACATTCAGAAATAATGATATTCGAAAACTTGAGATTCAACATACTATACGTTTCAATGAAGCTTCCAAGAGGCTGTCAGACCTAATCAGAAGACCGTACGATCTGTATCGAGCCGGTGTGTTCGATGAATACATCATGGGACTGATGAACCAAGTCGCTCAAGCGATGGACGACTCCATCACGCAGGAGGTATGAACATTTCCCATATTAATAATTATTACCGAATATGAAGAACATAAACTACGTACCATAATTTCAGGTTACCAATCATTTATTTAAAAAGGCTGGAGCGAAGTTCGGTCTGGACCTTGTTTCCTTCAATATGCAACGTGGACGTGAATTTGCTATTCCAAGCTACATGGAATTCAGGTTGGCGAATTATGCTTACCACGTGACACGTATACGTCCCAGCTAACTAAAATTATATCTGTCTGATTTAATAAAAAATATTGACCACACATGCAGACTTCTCTCATATAATGAAATTTTATTACAGGAAATTCTGTGGCCTTCCCTGGGCAGACACTTTCGAAGAACTCTTCGGCTCCATGCCTAACGAGACCATCAGACGCTACAGCTCCATCTTCGAGTGAGTAGAATAAATCAAATTTTCGATTCGTGAAATCCCGCGAGGAATATCATTGCGCACATGCTAAAAATATGCTTAAAAAATCGCAGACAAACGTTGATATCGATTTACAAATATTCGGTGACAGCGACATAAATTAATTAATACAATGAATCGCATTATTGCAAAATCATGCACTATTTATAATCGTATTGATTTTTTCGTTGAATCTTTGCAAACATTTCAAATGCAACTACGCAGGATTATATGATAATACCTATCGATTGTACCAGTATTATTTTATTGTATTTTGTTTTTTACTTTTTGTGCATGTCCCTTCTTTCTTATTAGACGAGTATTCTTGTATCTTTCTCTTTTTTCGTGAACACTTATGTAAAAGGGTTTCAGTCCGTCTATAATAAATAATAATGATAAAAATCTCAGAACGTTTCGGACGACAGTGAATGAAGATCCATTGAATATTCGTCCATAACTTCATTAATCATTCAAGCCACACTATATATATAGAATTTGAGAGTCCGAACTATTCGTCGTGATTACGCATCACCGAATTCCCAGAATCGAGCGCATGATTTCATCCTAATCGAACTTTCAGACACCCGGCCGACGTGGACCTATGGTCGGGAGGTGTCTCTGAGCGGCCACTTCCGGGTAGCATGCTCGGGCCAACCTTCGCCTGTGTAATTGCCACGCAATTCAGCTATTCTCGTCGCGGTGATCGATTTTGGTACGAGCTGCCGAACCAGCCGTCGTCCTTCACTCCCGGTAAGCGAACCTTTCCAATCGAGGATCGCCGGCGTTGATCCGATCCAAGGACGCGATCGTCGATCACCGGAAAACAAGTGTACCGGTACACGCGAATCGTGAACGGCACGCTCTCCACTACGCAAGCTCACCTTTCACTTCTCTTTCCAGAACAACTGAACGAGATTCGGAAAATCAAGCTTGCCAGAGTGATCTGCGACAATACCGATCTGATCGACACCATACAGATCTATCCTATGGTACTACCTGACCACGAAATGTACGTATACTATTCCATTGATCGTGTAACACGAGCTAGCTCCACTAGATTAGAGGAACGCCACACATCAAGAGTATCTTCTGTCCTCTAAAAAGCTAGCAGCAATGCTTGAACAATTGTTACCTTGTTTTATTATTTAAATTAAAGACGTGTGGAAAACATACATTTATGTAAACCCAGAAGGGGTAGTGTGGGACTCGAGGGACACAGATGATCGGTATCCCCAATACCCACTAAAAAAACCACACGTCTAAGGACAGAAGCCCTATTCTTCCTCCATCTTCCAGCCCACAGGCAGACGGGGGCCCACTATTCGCATTTCTCCCGTCTGCATGTTTATTCCGGGCGCTACCCACTCATGTTCTTGGCTCAAATGAACAATTGTTACCTGATAGCTAGCTAGGTCCACTAGATTAGAGTAACGCCACACATCAGCATCAGAGTATCCTCCGTCCTCTAAAAAGCTAGCAGCAAGGTTTGAAAAATTGTTACCTGATAGTTAGCTGGGTCCACTAGATTAGAAGAACACCACACATCAATATCAGAGTGTCCTCTGTCCTCTAAAGAAGCTAGCAGCAAGGCTTGCAAAATTGTTACCTGATAGTTAGCTAGCTCCACTAGATTATAGGAACACCTCACGTTAATATCGAGAAGTCCTCTGTCCTCTAAAAAGCTAGCAGCAAGGCTTGCAAAATTGTTACCTGATAGTTAGCTAGCTCCACTAGATTATAGGAACACCTCACGTTAATATCGAGAAGTCCTCTGTTCTCTAAAAAGCTAGCAGCAAGGCTTGAAAAATTCTGACCCGATAGTTAGCTAGGTTCACTAGATTAGAGAAACACCACACATCAATATCAGAGTGTCCTCTGTCCTCTAAAGAAACTAGCAGCAAGGCTTGAAAAATTGTTACCTGATAGTTAGCTAGCTCCACTAGATTAGAGTAACACCACACGTCAATATCAGGACATCCACTGTCCTCTAAGAAACTCAGCAATGCTTGAAATCTTGTTCCTCTTCCCTCATTGATGAGCTAATAATCTAGGTCTACTAGATTAGTGGAATACCATCAGCTATCTCTAATCTAGCTCCACTAGATAACTCTTTCAGTAGACCCGCTGATGCAGCTGGTGACGAAGTCCCTTGCTCCCAATGACATGTTTATGGTTGTTTATAGAAATCCCAGAGTTCCCTGTCGAAGCGGGATCCTGCCCAGCATGGACCTGACAAAATGGGCGGATTATCCAACGTCGAATCACGCGCAATACGTGAGTAATCTAGAGGGCCAGTACCAACCATACGGAAAGTAAAAAGGCTGTTTTTTAGAAATAAAGTAGAGAATCGCCTAGACGACACACCACCACGTAGTCAACAACAGTCACGAGCCGAGAAGCACAACCCCTTAGGCACCCCTTACTCGAGACACTATTACGGTACTGTAGTATAGTGAGCCCTAGACACGTCTGCACTCACGGTGTACTTTTCTCGCATAAGCTGATGGCTTAGGGGACACTGCAGCAGACGGGTGAACACTTTAGCGTCCTTGACACTTTGATAACTGCAGATTTCTTTTATTCATTTTTAATTGATAATACCCGACACATCGACGACTTGTGTCACATAATTTTACAATTCTATTTTACTGTAATTCTATAATTAGTCAATTTTATGATGTTATAAGTTTGGTATTTCTACGATCTACTCAGATTGATGAATATTCAGTATCACACAACTGAACTTCACGATTTTTGTTTCATTCAAAATAAATTCATTCACGAAGGTTTCAAAGAAGAAAGAAATTAAGTCACGCCTGCGTGACAGCAGCCCTCAAAGCGTCAAGTAATTATAAACCCCGAATACATCTTAGAAACACCGTAGCCTTAATTTATTGATTAGCGATGAGATTTATAATTTATATTCGCCGATGGTGGTTCGAATATCAATTATAATTCGATTGTAGAGCCCGTTACGATATCTTATCCGTATGTTTTTTACGTAATCACGTGTGGCTAAGTAACGTAATCAAGAAGTTCCGTGACATTTAATATTGAACATTGATGATTTGATATTGAAAGTTGCCGTCCGTTCGGAGTTTTATTTGGATACAGTTGCTCTTTCAGAAACTGACCAACCAATATTGTAATTTCGTATCAAGCTCAAGTGTGCAGCGAATCTAATCAGTTAATAGAACGATGCTAATTGAAGACCGTTTGCATAAAGCCGAGTCTGGCTGAGCCTGCAATGAATCATGTTACGAGAATTTGCGGAATAAACGTTTTTCCATCGATCGCGGAAACGTCTTATTTTCCGGGACGGAGGGTATAACGAGATTATTGATCGATGATTCGAGAGGCAACTGTATCGATGAAACTTGAAATGGTTTAGAATTTCTCTCCGCGCGTATTTGCTGCATTGCAACTATTACGGAAACGGCACGGACGAGGTGCAGGTTGCAATCGTGACCATTGCGTAACCAGAATGCATTTACGTGAAACAACTTTCCGCGTCGACTGCTTTTAATAATCGCTTCGGTCGTACACCATTGGCCAAAACCGCGAGATCCGGTGCCATAATCGCTGGAATCTGTTGTAAGATGTTCTAAGTATCTCGGAAAAATCCAGGAAATTTTATACGAATGCATACAGATCTCTTGTTTAATAAAACGGCGCACGTGTGCGTCGGTGACGTGCACCGGACGATTTAGATCTCGATCGAATAGGCTAGTTCTCCGCCTTTCGTGGAATCATTGATCTCATTAGCAGATTGACCAACAAAACCAATGATTTCGTATCTTCGGAGAAATCAACTTGTCAACTAAATTGTTTAAAGAAACCGTACATAGCTTTGTCTGATACAATTTAAAACAGGTTTTCTTTGCATAGGACATGTTTCATATTACGTACGCTTTCTGAGAAGGTATCTAAGGTGATTTCAGTTAACTTTTCCCTTTACGAAAATCTTCTCCGTGGCTTCGTTCAGGCAGTGGCGGCTCAAGTCAACTGGAGGCCCCAAACGGTACAAAATTTTGGGGCCCTCAAGCTCGAGTTAGAAATAGAAGTGGCAAGAAAACTCTCCTGAACTTCATTTTTCGTAAATAAATTGAATCTTTCTGTAAAAAAGAAGATGAATGCTGTAAATTCCGGGCCCTGTGGTATCTTGGGGCCCAGTGGCAGCTTAAGTCAAGTGGAGTTTTCAACTGAAGTTAGAAATAGAAGTTGTAAAAAAAACTCTCCAGCACTTAATTTTCGTAAATAAATTGAATCTTTTTCTGTAAAAAAAAGATAAATGCTGCAAACTTGGGGCCCAGTGGCAACTCAAGTGAAGTGGAGTTTGCAACTGAAGTTAGAAATAGAAGTGGCAAGAAAACTCTCCTGAACTTAATTTTTCGTAAATAAATTGAATCTTTCTGTAAAAAAAGATGAATGCTGTAAATTCCGGGCCCTGTGGTATCTTGGGACCCAGGGGCAACTCAAGTCAAGTGGAGTTTCCAACTGAAGTTAGAAATAGAAGTGGCAAGGAAACTCTCCTGAACTTAATTTTTCGTAAAGAAATTGAATCTTTTTGTAAAGAAAGAGATGAATGCTGCAAATTCGGGGCCCTGTGGTATCTTGGGGCCCAGTGGCAGCTCAAGTCAAGTGGAGTTTTAAACTGAAGTTAGAAGAAAACTCTCATAACCTTATTAACAAAAAAGAAGAGTAATGAAACATTACATACCGTTACACATTAAATATATTTCTTTAAAATTCGGGGCCTTATGGTATCCCGGGGGCTCACGCGGCTGCTTAGTCCGCTTACCGTTAGATCCGCCACTGTGTCCAGGAGTTATGAACATCGGAAGAGTACGGAAGGACCAGGTCTCGCAATTTTGACCAGTGACGTATCATAGTCGACACAGTAGAAAAGTATAGTTTACGGCCGCGGTGTGCGAACGTCCTCACGGATTAACAGGTTGCGAAAACGATCGATACTCTTGCACACAGGATCACTCGTTAAACCACTAGTTAGTCCTAGCTAGTAGATAATACACGCATAGAAACGTCGTGCGTTAGGGTAGGTCTCCTTTGCGCGTCTGGACGCAACGTTTTCTTGTTCATATTCCATTCTTCTAGGCGCAGTTCTGGCGAAGTATGACGAATGGAGTAGAAAAAGCGCTTAGATAACAAAACGCTGCGTCCAGACGCGAAAAGGAAAACCCACCTTTAAATATCGATTACCTGACAAATACTCGAAATATTTATAACAACCGCCAGGCGAGCGTGTCAATTGTTGGGAATGGAAACGATCATGTAGAGTCGATTTAATTTGAGCCGACACAATTGATCTTTCGATTATTTGCGTCGCCAGATTGAGATGAGAAAGGGATAATGTACTCCCCTCAATTCCTATCGATTCCCCTAATCTGACAACACTTGAAGCATTACATTTCTCTATCATTACACACGGTCGAAGAGAACCGGGTTTTCTTAATAATCGTTCAATTAAGTATTCGTGTTGCAGAACTTGTTAAAAATACGAATAAAAAAATCACCGCGTAGAAAAGCACGCGCGGCAGAAGTGAAACTTCTTGCAGTCTAGTAATGATCGATCAAAATTTGCGACGCAAAGGAGGAGAGCGTATGGGAAATGCTATGAACTATGTCTCTTTCTTTAAAATTTCACAGTTTCACAATTTTCTAGTTTACAACTTTCATATTGCATAATTTTGCAATTTTACAGTTTTACTATTTTCAACTTTGCGTGAACTTGAAATTTCCCTCAATGTAATCTTGAAATTTCTTTAAATTTAAACTTGATATTTTCCTCAATTTAAACTGGTCATTTCCCTCTCTTTAAACTTGAAATTTCCCTAAATTTCACAGATTCACAATTTTCTACTTTTCAACTTTAAAATTCGACAATTTTTCAATTTCAGCATCTCCCAGTGTTGCATCTTTCCAAATTTAAAATTTTACCATTTTCAACTGTAGAACTTTAGCATATTAAAAGTGAACTTAGGAGTCAGCGTACAGGGAAGGGCAACAACTATGTCCACTTTGAATATCTCAAAAAAAAAAAATGTAGGTGACCTTCAAATGTCCGAAGTACCTACACCTGTAAAAAAACTATTATCGCCATATTACAGCCCCTGTTGTCCCACACATCTTTTGTTTAGAAAATTTTTCTGCAGCTATCATACTATCAGAGTTATTGTTGGTGGCAATAGTTACTGCCTCAGCCTGTATAGGACAGCTGACAGCGACAGGAAAACGCGTAACGCGCTGGCCTTACTCACCGCTCTCAACGAAGAGAAGAGGTGGTGTAGGGCGCAACCCCCACTTTTCGCCGTTACGCGTTTTCATGTCGCGACTTCCGCGACGCGAATTAGACTTACACCCTGCCAAAAGAAGTTTCACTTCAAAAAATTTCTAAAAACAAAGAAAATATCGAAAAAGTCACACGGCACAGTACGACATCGTCAAACATTGTTTAACGCCTACAATGTATGCCTATATTGTACTATAGCGATTGGTGGAGGAGCACTTGCATGACGCACGAAGACGTCCAACAAGACCGAAGCCGGTGCGGAACAACTACAACAGAGAGGAGATCTTGCGCCTCTTCTTTGAGAGTATTAACGGCATTGCCTCGTATCTGGGATTCCGAAAGTAATCACGAATTATCGGAGCATCGGATGCACCAGGGTGAATATATCACAGAAATGTCTCCCCCTACCACCACCAACCCATCAATTTAGAAAGGACGCTTGAAACCCCCAAACTACACTGCATTTATTATATCCACAGTTGAATAAACAGCATATCCGTACCATTATTTTATAATTATACTTTACAATTGTTACATCGCGTAGCAAAAGAATAGTAGCCCTACACGATCTATGTCCGGAGGATCCGGCCTTAGATCAAGACTTCACTGTACTGTTTTATGGAAGCAGTGGCGTGGTTGAAATATTGCAGTTTTCTTCATTTCATGCATTTCGTGTGAGAAATTTTGTTTAAAGATTTACTGAAATTATTCGAGAACGAAGATGATTTTTGTCTTTTCACATACTCTTTATGGATCCACACGGTCGAAGTGAAACATGATTGTTTGTTAAATAAACCGATGGAGAAGAGTCGCGAAGTAAATGATTATTTAACCAATGTCATTTCACGGTGGACACGCGAGAACGACCATACGACAACGACTAAAAGTAGTTACTAAATACGTGTAGTAATTTATGCATCATATATCTGCGTGCCCTAGTACATTATCGTGTGACTACTTTACCTTACATGTTTACCTTATTTATCGAAACGGCACGCCATTCCGTCATTGTTGTAGACCAGTTTCCTCTCCTCTTAAATCATTCGCGATTATTATGAATAAGAGGACGGGCCTGAAGGTGTGGAGTGTGAGTCTGGCATGCAGGAACAGCACTTTAGATCGCTTTGTATTGTATTATTGTATTATGTATATATATATATGTATGTGTGCACGGTGGCTCCTGGTCGATTAGAAATTCCATAGAAATCTTTTCACAGACTGAAATTAATTGGAGGACCATTTCCTTTCCCACTATAATTCAATTGTTAACCCTTAGCACTCGAGTGGTTTGTTAGAATCACCACTAAAAATTGTCGTACCATTATATACTAATTATTATTAAATATGTTTCTATCTAATCAATTACTAAACATTTAAGTATTTCATGAGGTATTATATCAATTTCATATTCGTATAAAAAACAAATTAATATACGTAGAATGGAATTATTCTAGGTTGGAAGAAATATTTATATTTATATCTTTTATATATGTCGTATCTCGGATTGCCATTGTAACTGAATAAACAGTGTTCCAGTTAATTTTTCTATAAATATAGTGTTGCAGAGATATTTGCTCTTCGTCGATTCTATTTGTTCTTACGAGATTGTCTTCTAATTAGTTTGAGTGGTCGGTATTGTTTTTAAACATCGAAGAAGAAGGTTTCCCGAGCCACTGTACACCCAGCCCCCCCCTGTTTATATGTTGTATTTTGTACATAAGTACCGTCAACGAATAAAGTCACATTAACAAGAGTGCCATTTATGGAACTTCTATCAATTTTTCTATCAATTCACCTTTCCCCGCCACAAATTCTACATAAACCAATGAATCTTGTAAATTGAAATACAAATAAATTTTACATTGTTTTAGTCTTCCGAACAATTGAATCGAACTACCGAAACAAAAATGATTTTAAGTAATTCGATTACTTAAGTAAGAGAAATTATTATGATTAAGAAAAGGAAATTCGAAATTTTCAGAACAACGGAGTCGCTCGATCGAGAGCCGAGTCGATTTCTGACTCGACGAACAATTCGCTTGCGAGTCGGCTTACACAGGAAGACGATATCAAAGAAATTTACAATTTGATCGATCAGAGAGCTCGAGGAAATGACGGAATGCCTGAAAAATTGGACGATCACAAGAAAATAATAAACACTGGACGTTCGAGACGTTCTTCGAAGAAAAAGTTGAAGCAAAACAGATTCTATCGTCATCCGAAGCTGAGCTACGAGGACCAGAGCAAACTGAAAGACAAGTTGCAAAAGGAAGTGATCACTCTGAACCTTGGGAACACCCTGAAGAGGAAAGTTCAATCCACGTTGAATCCGTCTGGTCGATCTTACAAATTCGAATTCTCGTCTAGGGAGCCAGGGAAGCACGGTTCCATTCCGAAACGAAATTCTGCAGAAAACGACCATAACAAATCCGCTCCGGAAAGTTCAAGAAACCTCGACGAGAAATATAAACGATCTGAAACAGTGAAAAATAATGAAAATCCTGTATCAGGAATTCGCGATCAGGAAAGTACGTTGTACCCAGAAGAGCGACAAGAAGAGAAGACGTACATCAGCATACAGGATCATCAAAGGGACGTCGAGATGACAACATCCTCCGACATCCCCGACTACGATCCATCGAAAATCCCGTACGTGGACGTTCCGGATTACTCGGACATCCGAGAGGAGAGTTTGGACGCGGAGGATCGTCGCCTAAGCAAAAAGAAAACGCAGAGGACAGACACGGTTGATCCTGGAACACCGGAAGCGAATTTGAACGGGAAGAACGAGGACGAAGAGGTGTCCTGGATGAACTACAATGGCGACAGTTTCAAAAGGAAATTGGAAATCTCGCAGAATGATGATTCGGAGAGGATATTGGGGAGTAACGAAGATGGCGGATCGACCAGAGAGAAGTCCGCGATTTTCGATATAAACGAGTACAGAAAGCCGTTCAATTTAGACGAATTTCTTAAGGACGATCCGATAATGAAAAAGCTGCAGCTGCTTGGAAAGGAGACGACAGCCTTGTACGATGGAAACAGGAAACGAGGTGGTTTATTTAATGAAACTGAAAGTGATAATTCGTTCTACAGAACGGAGCGGAATGCCGGTAGAGGATATAAAGATGATTATTTACCGAAAACCTACGGGAACTGAGAGAGAAAATACAAGAATTATGTTGCACGCCGATCAATTTGCCCAGAAATTAATTTCAATTAATTTCAATTAATTTGGAAACTATTCCCTGATCTCTAAATATTTCTGTTTTCACTGTTATTTTGTTTTGCACGGAATTTTTCTCTTCTTGTAGAGAAATTAGATTTCAGCATTTCAATTAATTTCAATTAATTTCGAAAGTATTCCCTGATTTCTAAATATTTCTGTTTTCACTGTTATTTTGTTTTGCATGGAATTTTTCTCTTCTTGTAGAGAAATTAGATGTCAGCATTTCAATTAATTTCAATTAATTTCGAAACTATTCCCTAATTTCTAAATGTTTCTGATTTCACTGTTATTTTGTTTCGCATGGAATTTTTCTCTTCTTGTAGAGAAATTAGATGTCAGCATTACCGTGATCGAGATGGATGTAAGAATAGAAAATATGGTTGATCTTTCGCACTTGAGATTTAAGGTCCGAGTTCATTTTCCTTTTTCACAAACAATTTCAAATTTCCAGCAAACTGAGGGTGTAGAAATGGAATCGGAAACTGTGAGAAAATTTCCAGAAGAAATTCCTCGGTTTCTGGAAAAGTATTTTCAGAGGGGGCTATGTTTTCGTAGCAGACTGTAGACGATTGATACAGCGTCGTCTTCGAGGTAAGAGACGAAGAAATTCTGTTGCATCTCGCCGACAATGCAATGGAATTCGCAAGATACAAAGAGAGAATCGTGGCAGAAAATGTCGAAGAAGAAGAAAACATGTGTGAGCATTGTCCGGCGTTCTGGACAAGAAAAGACGTGTTCTATAGTTGAGTAAGGACTTCAATAAAGGGATCAAACGAGGTGCCTGGGAGAAGTGACGTGAAATAGTTAGTAAATCTAGCGTTAATAGTGGAAACTAGTCGACAAATAATTGTTTAGCGCACTAGAGTTTAACAGTAAACTTACCGAGAACTGAAACCGACTAAAATAGCTTTACAAAAATTACAAGGCTCTATTTGTTTGGATTCTGTGCAATTTTTATTACAATACGTGCAATTTTCATGTAACCAACTTTATAGTTTCAATAATTGTCAAATGGAAAATATGAAAGCACAGACAGCGGATCTTTATGCAAAATGAAAATGTGCTGTACCTGAAAATAATATAAAATAGAGATAGATCTTGATTTATTGGAATTACAGTTTCTCATATGTTGTTGAAAAATTGTTACTTTGAATAAATACTATTTATAGTCTATTTCTACGTGTACACGAGTTACGTTGTTATTAAAATAAAAAAATCCAAGCTGTATACTATGATTCACTTCCTAATCACGTTAACAAATTAATGGAATATGTTCAATAGCAGTTCTTCTCGTCTAATTTATAGTGGCATGCAAAGTGAGCGTGCAATGTCACTAGGAAAATTCCAAAAGTTGGTCGCGTGCACGCACCGGGAATTCCCAGAAGGCACGCATCAATAATGAATTTTATTTTTCAAGAAGTTTTCTCGATCGCCACATTGTAGCGATCATTGTAATCATTTCCAACGAATCGCGGAACGATTCAGTAAAAAGTTTTCAATGAAATATGTATTGAATGAAGCGCACGTCAGTAGATCTGTAACGTGACGTACGTGAACCGACTCTTAAATGTTACGTGTTGTTAGAATCAGTAGCATGGAATGACTTGTGAAAATGTTTGTCGATTTATCAGGCAAATAAGAAACATTGGAAAATTAAAAGAATGTTTCTATGCTGAGTTCTGTATATAATATGCATTATATGATATCGGCCCTACAGGTTTGATCAAAGATACAGAAATTAGCAATTTTGCAATATTATAATTTCGACGTTTCTAATTTCATTTACTTTGATTTTCATTCTGTTTTCTCACAATTAGCAAGTGTGTATAAATACCTAATTGTCATAACTATTAAATAGTCAGTTTAATGAATAACAAATTCTATTACATTAATTTTCACAGACGCGGACTTTTCTTGATGATGGTTCAAAACCGAATCGAAACGTTGAAATTATAATACTGCAAAATTGCTAATTTCTGTATCTTTAATCGAACCTGTAGCGCCGATATCATATAGTGCATATACAAAATTTACGATCGTTAAAACTGGAGATTATCTCTATATAATTCTAATCGTCTAATCACCATCTATAATCGATTGCTGTTGCTATATTATTCGATAGGTGTTTAATCCTTGAATGTTTAACGAAAGTGAATGTTCTTTGTAAATCCCCTACCACTGTTTAGCTTAACTAGCTTGTAATTCTTCCGTGCACTGCATTCAAATGATCCGAAACAACATTATGCGTGTTAATTTAATATGAAGCATTTCTTCGATACGTTTAAAAATCGTTAGGCAATAGTCAAGAATCATGGAACGTAATATTTATCGTTGAAATGATCTAATTTTTCCTTGTTTTAAAATTGATTTTGTCCAATTTTGTACGAAAAATTATCCTGTAATAAACTACACATTTTATATTGATAAATATGTAATAATGATACAGTCTTGGTAAATGTTCGCAATAACTAATTAGTGACAAACGAAATATAATTGTAATTCTTCCGTGCACTGCATTCAAATGATCCGAAACAACATTATGCGTGTTAATTTAATATGAAGCATTTCTTCGATACGTTTAAAAATCGTTAGGCAATAGTCAAGAATCATGGAACGTAATATTTATCGTTGAAATGATCTAATTTTTCCTTGTTTTACAATTGATTTTGTCCAATTTTGTACGAAAAATTACCCTGTAATAAACTACACATTTTATATTGAGAAATATGTAATAATGAGACAGTCTTTGTAAATGTTCACGATAATTAGACTGTGTTCATTATGCGAAATAAAAATGTTCTATCGTAATTTAACCGATCAGGAACAAAATAGAAAATGATTTTTATACCAGGTTAAAAAGACTGTAACAGTATTTTTTTAAAATGTTTCCAATGGTTCCACTTTTCCTCAGTAAATGCACAAAATCTTAAAGGATTAATCATAGTCAGCACTATCCTCTAAATCATCTCCCACCAAGTGACACTCTGGACAAATATCCCAGCAAGATTTACAACCACCTAATCGTAATTTCCATCGATCACGTTTCCACGAGCGAACCTTCCGAGTAACCGTGTCGAAGATACCATAAGAGACAATACGCGATTACTCATCATCGTCAGACAGGAAGCTCCCCACAATTATTTCGCTAAACCCACCTCCGAGAGCAATCGATATAACAACATCCTGCTAGAAAAACAAGATCTCGGTAGGATATCTGTTCGACTCAGTAGCAAACGAACCAAGACGAGCTAGGACCAACTGGATGCTGAAGCATCCAGCCGTCCCCTTTAAGCAATTCCACCGGTTAGCCCCCGCGTTTTCGATCGATCGAAATTTCCGCGGCGGAATCCCATCGAGCGAGTGGCAGGAAATCGAAGAAATCGAATTAAGGTAAGATAGGCAGCGGGGTTTCCCTCTTTCTGAGGGATGAATCTGGCCTGAACGGATATATAAGGCCGTCATCGTGCCGGTGCTCAGTGTCACTCGTCTGGTTTTATCAATTCCAACAGCCTCGACTTCGATCCGATCGCAAAACCGTGCCCCAGGTAAACACACTGTCGAGAACCACGCGATCAGCCCGGGAGCTATAGCGATCCTCTCTCGTGGATCGTTTCGATTGCCGATCAAGATCGGGATCTCTCTAATAAAAACCGTTCCGAAACAACGACGACGCGTGTCACGAGTTGACTTCAAGTCCATTGATCCGCCGTGGATCACGGTGTTTCCGCGATCGATCGGTCCTTGGTCTTGAATCTGCAAGTGCTTCCTGGAGAGACGGCGAGAGAGAGAGAAAGAGAGAGAGAGAGAGAGAGGACAAACAGACACCATCCATATTTATTATCTTTATGTGTTCACAATGCAGTTAAGGAGAACGCGGAAGCGCCGCGTCGCCCGGGGATTCCGGTTATAAATGACGGTGTGTATTTGAGAAAGGAAAAAAAAAGGAACACGCACAAACACAAACGGGAACCGTACGTGTCTGGGTACGGGCGAGAATAAAAAACCGTGTGGCGCGAAGTCTCCAGCGAGAGATCCTGACGGAACAAGGACGCCTCTCCGGTCGAAAATGTTGAATCTAGTGGATCGCTTCGAGTTGTCGAACGAGTATAACGTCTCGTTGACAGAGATGTGCGGATCTCTGAGGAATTTGTCAACCGGGACGTCGCACCTGCTCCGCGACAGGCCTAGACACTTGGGAACTTGATACGAGAATGGATCATACCGGTGAGACAATGCTAATCTTCTTGACATAACTCGTTTCTCTCGGAATAATTTTTCCCATGGACCTTCTACCAACATCTCCGCGGTCTTTCTACGAGTAAAATGATACCCGACACGGTACAGTTCCAGTCACGTTTGACTGTGTGATCAGCGATTTAGTGGGACCTCTATTATGCGAACACTTGTTTTCCAGTTTCATTCAAAGCGATACTGTTATTACAGATTTCATTCTAGACGATTAAATACACCCGCGATTATATTTCGTGTGTCACTGATCAGTTCGGATAATCGAGGCTCCGGCTGTATCGTCGATTAAACAAATATATACTTCGAACTGTGTCGTGTTCGGGCTCGTTTGAATCAGGAAATTGTGACGAATGCGTCGGTAAATGTTTCGTTGAAAAATTATTCGGGCTGAAGAAGTTATGTCGTTGGATTAGCATTTTCTCACCACTGACTCTATTCTTCTCTACGTTCGACGCGGTAGGGGAGACAGTGTTCGAACATGCACCGAGGGCGTTACTGTACTTCTACGTAACTACTGATGGTACACGAAGTATAGTGTGCCGGTCTTACTTTCTGTGAGATTATATTGTAACTTCAAGGAGGATCGGTTTGGTGCAACGAACCGACGTTCGTTATGGTGATTGCATTACAGTGAATCGAAGAAATATTTCTCCGAGTCCGACATATCCCTGAAAGTTCATGGATTTCTCTCGCCGTCTCTTTTCTTAATTGCCGCACGAGACCGGTAATTAATTGAGGAAAGTGAATATGATATCGCTAAGGCTTCGAGCCATCCTCGAAACTTCTTGCATCCTGGAAACGTTACCTTCACCAGGACTCGTGTTGCGTCGGATACTCGGAAAGTTTCCCACTTGTCTCGATAACCGACGATCAGACTGGCTGATCAACTCAGTAGTTGATAGACAGAGTAGTTGATGAACTGAGTAGCTAATAGAGTAGCTGATAATCAGACTAGTCTAGTAATCAGACTAATCGCAGTAGCTGATAAACTGAGTAGCTAATAGAGTAGCTGATGAATTAATTGAGAAGCTAATAGAGTAGCTGATAATCACAGTAGCTGATGAACTGAGCAACTAATAGAGTAGCTGATTAATTAATTGAGAAGCTAATAGAGTAGCTGATAAATTAATTGAGCAGCTAATAGAGTAGCTGATAAATTAATTGAGCAGCTAATAGAGTAGCTGATGAACTGAGTAGCTAATAGAGTAGCTGATTAATTAATTGAGAAGCTAATAGAGTAGCTGATAATCACAGTAGCTGATGAACTGAGTAGCTAATAGAGTAGCTGATGTATTAATTGAGCAGCTAATAGAGTAGCTGATAATCACAGTAGCTGATGAACTGAGCAACAAATAGAGTAGCTGATGAATTAATTGACAAGCTAATAGAGTAGCTGATAATCAGACCATCCGATGAATTAATGATTCGACTCTGCTTTCACCTAATCAACTAATCAAATTCGAATTTCTTGCAGCCATGAACGCATACATTCGCATCCTATTCGTCCTCCTCGCAGCCTCTGCAACGATGTTCGCACTCTCTTCTGGAAGTTCTCTCTTCGATCGAGCCGTTGGTAAGCATCTAGCGATCAATTAAATTATATTTATCAATGAACAATCTACCATTGTTCAATTACAAGTGAAAGTTAAATGCACCGGGATTCCCTGCAGAGACCATGAACTTTTTCGCATGATTTCCAGGCGTGTGCATACGGAACTGCGCCCAGTGCAAGAAAATGTTCGGACCGTACTTTCTCGGGCAGAGTTGCGCCGATTCCTGTGTCAAGTACAAGGGCAAGATGATCCCCGACTGCGAGGATGAAAGAACCATCCAGCCCTTCCTCCAAGTATTGGACAGTGAAAATTATGAATAATATCCGCCAAGTTGTACTATCGTTCCAATCTGCAATGGTCAACGAGGATCGAAGACGCGATTCGCCTGCAACAGTATTCTTTTTTTTTTTTTCGTTTTCATATGGGAGTGTAACGCTGTGACTGATGATATCGCTTCTCTATAACTGTGAGAGACCGTGAATGTGTGTATGTGTATCATGCGTGTGTTTCTAGATAATAGCAACTCTATGAACGCACAGAAACATTCTATAAAATCCTTTTATTTCGCATCGCATACGTCGACGTATTTATAAAACATACTCTAATACACATACTCTTAAGTACGAAAATATTCTGAGACGACGGCTAGATAGAGAGCAACGAGATAATAGTAGAAAAATCTCGTTGCCGCATTCGCTATGAAAAAGTACCAAAAAAACTGTACAACAATCAACCAAGTTCACATAATCATAAAATCGTACACGCTTTGTTCATGTATAGCTAGATTTATCAGTAGACTACGGATTACTCACCGGAAGTGGATTTTATTCGGGAGTCGTTAAATAACATTCTGGTATTGCCGACAATGTTTGCCTCGATTCCAGCTGTTGTACCTGAAACAGAGAAACAATCGCGCGAATTATGTTATGTTCCTTTATTGTAGCCTTGTTCGCGTGTCTTCCGTTAAGCGTATACTTACACGTTGCCGAAGAGCTTTCTCGTTGATGGCTGCTCTCGATAATAAATGTTTCACTTTGTCTAAGAGCTCTGATTTGTGAGTCAATTGTTCCTTCAATACCATAATCTCCCCATTCTCGTCGTCTTTTTGAACGTTTTGCAGCGCTGCTAATCGTTGCTCTGCTAGCTGCAAATCCGTTTCCAAGGCTACCACGCGCTTCTGCGCTTCCTCGTACTGTTTCTGGAGTAAACAATCGTTTTGTTTACCTGACAATTTCCCCTGAAAATGGAGACGACTGTAGCTTTTGTTCGGAGCAAGTAGAACAAATACTTGATTGACAGATTATTTTTAATATTCTTTGAACAGCGTGAATAATGAATTGTGCAAAGCAGTAGTGCCTCTCTATTAGTCTCCGGGTGATACCCGTTAGTCACGCTTCTCGACGAAGAAAAATGAGTAGTTAGATAAGTGGATAATTAGATAATGGAAGCCTGCAATCGTTGTGAGAGAATGAAAATCTCCAAGTGCTGTTTTACGATTTATAAAACATCTCAAGCACAATAATTACATGACGCCATGTTCTTACACATGGTACTGCACTAACTATTAGAGAGGCATCGCCGAAGAAAATATTAATTCCATGCCTGATGGACGACGTAATTCTTCTTCGAACCCATTCTGAGCCGTTTGTTCTCCATCTGCAACTTTTCAATAATTCTTTTCAAAGTAAAAATCGTCTTCTCCATTTCGATATTCGATTTCTTCTCACTGTACTCCGGCAACTCTTTATCTGATAATCTAGACGTCGAATCTGACGATTTTTCTACCTTCAATAACTGAATGTATCTAGTTGGAGAGAAAAGATTTTTAAACAAAATACACGATCAATTTTCTCAATAAATGAATCAACCTACTTCTCTAAATGGTCAACTTTCTCTCGCAATTTTGGCGTGTCAGCGTTTGCCTTTTCTACCTCGAGTCGGAGTTCGAAATTCTCACTTTCCAAAGCCAGGTTCATTTTCTCGAGAATGTCCCTGGTCATTTCTAGCTTTTCTAGTTGCACAGTGACACAATTGCTACCCTGCAGTAAATTTACAAACGTAGATGGTTAAATTGATCAATGTTTCGAACACACGATCATCTTACCTGAGAGATGATTTCCAAAGCAGAAATACGTCTCTTCTGCTCCTCGATCTTCAACAACAATTTCTGGTTATCCTCGGTCTCGAATCTGTCAGTCAATTCCTTAATACGTTCCCTAAGAATCTGGCATTCCTTCTGAAGCTGCTCCATAACATTTTGCTGCGCCGTGGTCGCTGATCTAGCAGACAATCCTCCAACAATAGTGCCATTTTCCATTTTCAATTTGCTCTTCAAGTACCACTTCTCCCTTTCCATACAGGTCACCACCAATCGAAGTTTCTCATAGTTCGACAACAATTTCGTATACTCCTCAGTTTTCTCTTTGAGCTTCTGTTTCAATTTCTCCGCAGTTTGCTGCCATTTCTTTTGCTTCTCCCATAGCAAGAGCTCTTCTGCGGTCTGAGCAAAAGAATTATTCAATCTTACTTCGTTTATTTATTATTTATTAGTGAAACTGTGAATTATACTTTAGCCTTTTTTGCTTCCTGAGCGATATACTCGCGGTCTAATTGAGCTCGTGCTTTCTCCAAGTCTGCTTCTAACAGTTTCACTTTGTGTTCGAGTTGTGTTTCGCGTTGGGAAGCTTTCCGTTCTTGGGCTTTGACTGCCATGTATCTGTGAAAAATATTTCTCTTTATTTAGCTTTCTATTTGTTATTTTATATGAACAATCAAGTACCTGCGACTAAGCTGTTGCTTCAACTCAGAAATCTCCTGTTTATACGTTTTCTCCTTTTCCATCAACGACTGCAACTGTTTGCGAACTGCATCCACATGTTGAGACTGATCTCGTTGCAAAGTCTGCGTAACTTCGTGCACTTTCGATTCCGTTTCTCGCTGAGTTATTGCTCGCTGCGACCTAGTCTCCATTAGTTCCAGCTCGTTCTTCGTAGAAACATAATGAAATATTTAATAAATCTTCTAAGTTCACTATATTAGCGAACTATTTGCAATACCTGAAGCTGTTGGCAGGTGAGACCGAGCTCGTTAATTTTGTCGTCCTTCTCCTGCAGCTCCTTCATCAAAGAAATGTTCCCTTTCGTCACCAACATTCGATTCTCGGACAATTGTTTCCGCAAAATATCAGCCTCCGATTGCCACTTTTTCAATTCGCCTCGATAACTTTCCAGCTCGCTTTTATGCTGCTCCTCGAGCCTGATGAGAAGTAGCTTTATTTAAATATACATCGAGGCTTTTTAAACGCGGTTGAATACTTTTTGCCAGAGTTTACCTTTCCCTCATGCGATCCATATGTTTCAGCCTCTCTTCAGCCAGCAAATGCCATCGATCGCTCAGCTCCTTCGTAATATTCAGATCCGCTTCGAGAGTCGACACTCTCTCATTCAATCTCGCAATCTCCTCAGTCTGCATGATGCTGTTCTTACCATCAGTTCTTGTCTCTTCCACTTTCTCTACTCTATCAATCAAATTCTCTGTCTCTACAACTCCATTGCCCCTTTTCATTGCAACCTTCTGAGCTTCAGCCTCTGTCGCCTGAAGGCAACTATGCAAGCTTCTAATTTCCTCTTGCAATCGAGCTGCAGCTTTACTGTGCTCGTCCCTGTCCTCTTTCAGAAGACTCTGGTACCTGCTTATGGTCTCCTCTTTCTGCTGTATCAATTGCTGCAAACTGTTTATCGTTGACTTCAATGCTAGCCTCTCACTGCTCTCCGAACCTGCTGGTTGTGATTGAGGAGCTAGCTTGTACTCTTCCAGGAGCTTTTCTTTCGCTTTCAATTGCGAATCCTTGTTTTCTATTGTTCTATTCAGCGCTTCTACTTTTGTACGATACTCGGACATCTGCACCTCGTATTTCATTAACGTCGAGGATCTGTCAGAAGCTAATTTCAGGGCGTGGTTTAACTGATCTCGGAGCAAGGATACTTCTTGATCGTTTCCCCTTGTTTTCCTCATCAACTCTTCTATTAATTGCTCTTTCTCTTTATTCCCATTCTTCTCTTTTTCATTCGTCTCTGTGTCTTTACATCTTGTCTCCTCGAAACGGTCCAGCTTCTTCTCTGTTGATTGTGGTTCCAAATTAATATCTTTCAACGTCAAGGTCGTCTGCACCTCCATATCACTGGTACCCTTCTTCTCCAAGCAACAAGTGTACGGATCGGTCTGTACTTCCTCTGATTTTGTAGATATTACTGCTTGCACTGATTCTTCTTTGCTTGCTGATGGTGCAGGACTCGTTCCTGTGTCTTTCGTGGCGATTTGTAATTGTTGCTCTTGACTCTTGCCCCAAGCTTTCTGGATCTGAATCATTTCTTGCTCCATGCCGGTTATGAGCGACTCGTACTCCATAAATTTATTGTTGGACAGCTGCAGCTCTTTCTCTAGTTGGGCCACTTTCCTTTTGTATTTGAAGTCCTGAGAAATCATTCAGAAGAGTCAGAAAAAAATTCAACAATCGAAAATAAGAGCCACTCTATTGTATACGTAATCATTTCACAAATATAAAGAAAGTAATAGAAAACATTGAAGATTAAATTGATAATCAACGTACATTTAAGGTGTACTGCGAGTACTCGGAAAAACGCTGCATAATATCCTGCACGCTATTGCTCCCAATTTGTTGCTCTAAAATCCCTTTCAAGCTCTCGACGATTTGCAATCGATTTACAAGAGCTTCCTGTTGCAATTTAACGCTCTCACGACTCTCTTTCGCGTTCGCTAACTCAGAATCAATACTCTGCCGCTCTTCCTTCAATTTAGAGGATAACAGAGTTATTCTATCAAGAGCACTGATCGAAGTGCAACCCGCATATTGATTCTGTAGAAACCCTATGACGTCTACGTACGTTCTGCAATGAAATTGTCATTATTATCCTGCGATTGCAATTTCGGAAGTTCCATTAGTTTAAAAGTGAAAATCATTCGATAGAACAATTCTGTCAATAGAAAATAGAGTCGTTCTATGTAACAATTATGCGACCAACGTTCAGGAGAAGCTGAAATTCATAAAACTAGCATCACCTGCATCGATTTTCGCACTGTTTCCTGCAGTCCTGAACATAACTGCGCAGTCCTTCGCACGCACCTCTACACTTCTCCCATTCCTCCTGCAAACAGGCAACCTCCTTCTCCAGTTGTACTTTCCTGGCATTCAATTCCATCTCCAGCATACTTTTACTCGATAATTCAAAGCTTAGCCTGGAGATTGTGGCTTTGTCCTCGCTGACAGCTTGCAAATCAAGAATCTGATGTCTCAAATTATCCAATTCCAAAGTCTTCATCGAATTCAACGAGTACTGCTTCTCAGCCTCTTCCCGAGACACCTCGAGCAGCTTCTTCAGACTCTGAACCTCCAGATTCAACTTCTCGTTGTTATCCTTCAGCTCCTTTATTTTATTATCATCTAGTTGCTCAGACTTCTCGAAAGACATTTCTTTCGACAGCCTCTTGTGTAGTATAATCAACTCCTCTTGCAATTCTGATTTCGCCGCGACGACATCTTTGATATTCTCCTCGCACTTCGCCAATTGAACTTGCAAAATTTCCTGCAGGCTAGTTACATGATCGGCTCGTTGCTTTTCTAATAATTCATTCGCATTGGCTTCCTTCAACTTACGTAGCAAATCCTCTTCATTTTCGTAAGCTATGTTCTTCTTCATCAGGTCCACGATCTGACTCTTCTCTTCTTTTACCAGCTCCAACTCACTCTTCAACGCCTGCACTTCTTTATCATCTTGCAAGGCGATACTGTTCTCAAATAAATTCCTCACTCGTATACTAAGCTCCTGATGCTTCTCCTTCAGCTCGGTGTAAATCGTTTTACTGACAGAATTGAGCAAATTGCTTCTCAACGTGGAAATTTCTTTCTCCATGATTTGATTATGTTTATTTGCATCAGCCAGTGATCTCCTCAGATTGGTCTCGTTTTTTATGGCTTCCTTCTGCTCCTGGTAGCCCTTCGCAGTTTCTCTGTTCAACAATAGCTGAAGAGCATCGTTCTTCCTGCTCGTAACAAGAACCTCCCCAGCAGCTTCAACGTACTCCTTAGTTTTAATAGCAAAAGCTTTCTTCACCTCGTCGTCGCCTTCTTCCAAAATTTGTACGCTCTTCTCGTAAACTTCTAGCTGCAATCTCAACTTCTCAATGTCATTTATTAATTGATCATTCTTCTGGGACAGCGAGTCCTTTTGTCTACTCCATTCCTCAGCGTGGTTCTCGTAAGCTTCCTGCAATTTCTTCATCTCGGTCAGATACATCGCCATTTTCTCGTTGTCCGATTCCTCCGCGTATATTTTTTCAATGTTCGTGTCCTTGTTCAGGGCCAAGGTTTGGAGTATGTTCTCTTTTCTTTGCAGCTCTTTTCTGCAATTAGAGTATTTCAATATTGATAAACTGGACTGCAGATCTTTATTCATATACAGTAAAATTGGGTAGACTCTCGGGTAATGCTTGGCATATTTACTAACGAATGTTTTATGCGCGTACCTCAATAGCTTTAGTTGACCTCTCAACTCTGCATTAGTACCCTGCACAACGTTTAATTGTTCCTGCAACCTCATAGCCGGATGATACCAGCCAGCCAAGTGTCTCACGTCCAGTGCTTCCAGCAGTCTTTCTAACGTACTAGACTGTATTTCGACTAAGCTTTTACCTGCGACATTAAATAATTAAATACTAAACTGAAACTGCTCGTACATTCAGCGAACGACGAGGATCCTTATTCTAATGTATCTGTCCGAGAGAAAACACACATATTTGTCCCTCTTGACAATCAGTACAAGATAAAATGCATAGTAACGGAAAGAGAGTTGACAGAATTTTGCAATGAAATTAATTTGTAACTGTGGTTAATATACAAGTGTCTCGTAGCGATCGTGAGTTAAAGATAGTTGGAAGTAAGAGAGTTTTAGGGTGAAAAGGGGGCAGAAAACAGTGCATCGTTAAAGTACCATTAAAACTAGTGAAAATTCACCATCTTGGGTACGAATACAATCCAGAATTTCGTGCATGCCGGTTCTCAAGGCCTCGTTCTCTTCTATAACTAATTGCAGATTCTGTTGCAGCGTAGACATTCTCGATTTACTGTGCGGCAAGTTTGAGTCAGATTCGATCAATTTAGTCGAATGTAGGAACTCTTCGCTACCATCTACAGTACTGCCTGAAAAATCGAACTCTTTGGAACTTGTATTCAGTTTGTATTTCATTACCCTCATCTAAAAAATATTAATTTCAGTCGAACAATAGAAATTCATTGATTAATGTCTTAATCTTACGTCAGACTTCATTTCCAAATTTTCTTGAACAAGCATCTTGTTTTGTTGCACGAGTTCTTTCAATCGGCTCGCTTCCCGTTTGCGTTTCTCTAAAATATTCTGTATCGATACTGATTCGTCCTCCGGGATCCCCAGCTTTTCCCTGAGAGTTTCAATAATTAATATTTTATTGTTTTTATGATTCTTCAGCAACGTATAATTACCTAAGAGTTAGAATCTCCATTTCTTGATACGAATTTAACATCTCCAATTTATTGACAACATTGATCAACTCTCTTATGTGTTCATTTCTACCTTTCAAAGCGGTCTTTAACTCCTTTATTTCGTGTAGGGCGTTTGTCAACGCTTCGTTTTCATCCTCGTACTTTTTTAACGTTGCCAATACTTCACACAACTAAATAAAAACATGATTAAAAACTTGATTGACAATTGTTGCATGCTAATATATAGGAAACTGACTTGACTACTTCTCGAATTAGCATCTTCCTCTGCCTCGATTATCTTCATTTGCAGTTTCGATACCTGCTCGTTTGCATCGTGCAGCTTTTTCAACAGATCTTTCAACTCTCTTCGTTTACTACTCTTTCCGGCCCTACACAAAATATTAATGAAATATATATAAATCCAATTCTATTGCCAATATTATTGTACATACTTCTGAGCGTCTGTTTTTAATTTCTCAATCAATGCAGCACTTTCATTAATTTCGACTGCAGCCTCTTGAAGCTTTGCTGTTAATTCAGTTATAATTTTATCACGACAATCTATCTCTCCATTTAAATGAACTATTTCGGATTTGTCCTGCTCTTGAACGGTAACTATAGACTGCATAACTGACTGCGACAAATTTTCTTGTAGTTGTTGAATCGTTGTATCTTTCTCATCCAGTACAGCCTAATTTAATTTGAATTAAAACGAGGATACAATCTACATTAAGCAGTCAAGAAAATCTCATACCTTCCATTCATTAATTCTCGTATCAATCGCTGCACCAAACTCATCTATTGCTTTATCCCTATCTATTTGCTGAGCCGCGACTTCCTCGATTTGAACAACTAATGCAGCGTTCTCTTGTTCCAAGTAACATATCTTTTCTGAAAGAACGATTCCCTTTGGTTTGATTACTGACTTACGATTATTAACATTGAACAGAGTCATGTTTAGCTACCTTTGTATTCTACTGATTTAATTTGTACAGAAGACAATTCCTCTGTCATTTCATTCATCTTTTGAGTTGCATCCCTCATCTCTTGGGTCAAGGTTGTTAATTGTTCTCTTAAAATAGCATTGTCTTTCTCTAAACTCTACAAATAGTATGGACGAAGAATATTCAATTATATTAGGTCAATGCAAAAGTTTTCATTCTTATTAATTTTCTTTTCATTCATTTTCATTCTTATAAATAAACATTCATTTCTTTTCTATTACACTTACCTCCAACTCAGACATCAGAATTTTAATTTTCGTATTTTTGCCTGCTAATTCACTGTTCTCTGATCCATCCAAATGCTTAAAATGATACATACATTATTTTATAAACATTACTGTAAACATATATCCGTTACACAGCTAATAGAATATCTTACCTTAGATAAATCATTGATTTCGTGTTGTGTAATAGGTGAATCCTGTTCTACATACAGAAAAATTTCCACGTGATTTTTCACAATGTTGTACTTATAAATTCAAATAAATTGAGAAACAGTTTAATTCCAAATACAGTTACCTTTCTTTCTACGCTTGGCAGGTTCAGGTTTCATAGAGGAAATGTTCTGTTTTAATTCGCCGCATTCTAAGAGCAACGATTCTACCTAACAGAAAAGAATATTAACAGTTACATGTCGTCTGTTGCAACAGAAAAATAAATAAATACACGTTTTTGCTTACTTGATTGTCCTTGTACTGTAGAATTTCTTGAGACAGCTTCATCAGAGTACGTAGGTTATGAACATCACTGATCTCGTCGACATCGCAGCTAATTAACGTAGGATAAAAATCTTCTATATCATCGTCGGTTAATGACGATGGATCTGACGCCAATATTCGTTCCCAATCTGTTCGACCCATTTTATCGCTTTATTTCGCCAGTTGTTTCCACTGGAAATCACGTAACCTAATCATTCGTTTGACGTTTAAAGACGCCACCTGCTCCGTTGTCATGATCACCCGGCTTCAAAACAACGTGCCGTGTTCCAAGATTACTTCATCTACCAGATGACGAATGTGGACAAAGTGCTGTCGTCTGTTGAGAAGCAATTTGAATTCGAAAATCAAGACATTCCTTTCAACCCAGATCGTTTCTATTCAACGTAATCCATTTCACATTGTGCACGTGAAATTGAACCTGTTTTCTCACACCACAGTTGAACTTTTTACAATTTATAGAAGACGAATGCACAAACGATAGTACTGCACCAAGCGGATGATCGACGTAATCAATGTTAACATTAGTCAACATTAGTCAACATTAGTGTCTATATTTGCAACTTAGTGCAGCACTGTACTTGCATTGAAACGACAAGCGTTTCTGGTGTGTCAGCTGATATCAGTATGATTTGACAATGATTAATTTGTTTGGGGAACCTATCTGAGATAATCTAAAAAAGAGTAATACATGTGCAACATGAAATAGGTTCCCTGCAATAAAACAGGAATGTGTCAGTATTATAAGACGTCTGTGTGAAACATGGAAATTCAAGTCAATTTGCTGATATGCTGCATGTGTTTTGTTATTCACCACAGTAGTAAGTATTCTCAATTAATCCGTGACTCGAATCAAATCCGAATTAATCCATAATAATTCATTTTTAAAAAGATGTCATTGTCGACGGACTTCATAGAAACCTGAGGTACTACGAGACTCTACATTCGTCGCATTTGCAACACAAAATTGTCAAGCGGGGTATCCAACACAGTTATCATCCTTATAATAAAATCAGCGAATTGGAATTTTACTCCCATGGACGGTAAGATGGTTCATTACAAAGATTACACAGGGAGAATCACGAATTGTAAACCTGTTATTAGCAGTCCGATAACAAAAATGTTTTTATGACATATAGCATAGTGTAAAAAATAGAAAAAGCAATTTTTCGTTTATGTTACAATACTTATCGAATTTGCCTTGAATTCCTCTAACAAATAGGCGTGAAGGAATTATAAAATTAAAGGTGATCTTGAAAAATGATGAACAAAAGAAGGGTTAATGAAAAATTTGCTATAATCACGAGAAAGCTCTCTTGAAACCATGCTATACCTGATAAAAACGTTTTCGATTGGCCTGCAAATAATCTCTAATGGTTACAATTTGTGGTTCACCCAGTATATTACAAGATAAATTAATCGAACAACCATTTCCACATGAATACTAGCACTGACAAGGTATAAGAATGAGGATAAGGTCATGTAATCCGTATGAAACGGACCAGCACAGAAATAGACTTAATTATTTATTTATGGCACCAAGATTCTGGCACAAACTCGTCTAAATATCATGAAATGGATTTCAAAAATACATTGGATGATAGCTCTATCCTTATACCTAGTCGGTGACACTAGTATAAAAATGTCTGGATCGAAACAGACCCATCGATGACCATCCGTGTAACGTTTTCCTCTTTTCCAGATATTTTCGTTTAATTCTAACACCGAGAAGAGAAGTGATTCATTCGAAGTTCAAAGCGTACGAGGTGAACGGCGACGGCGAAGAGAAAACCGTTCATCTAGGTAAAATAACACACGTGCATTTATGCGATACAAGTTGATAAATTCTAATATTTCAGACCACGAAAGGTTTTATCACGGACGTGTATTCGGTGAGATTGATTCTCACGCGCAAGTGCATATCGACGATGGAATTCTTACTGCCAGTATTACGATAGACGACGAAACGTTTCACATTGAGGTACTATTTGAATAGAAACGATAGATTCTCGCAGTAATTACAACTATGTTCTGTATTTAGCCATCCTGGAGGCACTTGCCTCATTTAGGCAACGAAACGATGATTGTTTACAAATCGTCGGACGTTAAATTAAGTTGGGAGCATATGGAGAACGGGGAGGGACATACTCACGGCGCTCCCAAGACTTGTGGATACGTGAAAGAAGAATTAGGTCAGTCACTGTCTGTCGTAAATACTTATTATAAACGATGCTCTGCTTTTATTCAGTCGTCTGTATATATTACAGACATTCCGATAGATAACAGGGACGAAATCAGAGGAGTTACGGAAGACAAACATTCCAGAATAAAAAGACAAACGGAGACGTACGAGTATACACCGACGAAAACAAGATGCCCTTTGTTGCTAGTCGCTGATTATCGTTTTTATCAAGAGATGGGTGGTAGCAGTACAAAAACAACAATCAATTATTTGGTAGAACTATATACCTATGAGAATCTGTCGCTCCGTTTTGTTTCGCGATAATGCTCTTTTGTATCCTTCGTAGATAAGCTTAATCGATAGAGTACATAAGATTTATAACGATACCTTGTGGCAAGATCGACAAGAACAGGATGGCTTTAAAGGAATGGGTTTCGTCATTAAGAAAATTGTTGTTCACAGCGAGCCGACTCGCGTGAGAGGCGGTGAAACGCATTATAATATGGTCAGAGAAAAGTGGGACGTGCGCACGCTGCTAGAGGTATGTCTCTTGATCTTCGTTCAAAATGTATCGTAATTAATATAGTTACACTGCGTGCGTTTTCAGGTGTTCAGCCGGGAATACAGCCACAAGGACTTTTGCTTAGCTCATTTGTTCACCGACTTGAAATTCGAAGGTGGTATACTGGGATTAGCGTATGTTGGTTCACCTCGTAGAAACTCAGTGGGTGGAATTTGCACACCAGGTACATTGAAAGACGTTTCAATATTTCTCATCCACGAATATTCAAGGAAACTTCAACGAACACTGTTGCAGAGTATTTTAAGAATGGCTACACGCTGTATCTTAATTCGGGACTCAGTTCTAGTAGAAATCATTATGGGCAAAGGGTAATTACCAGAGAAGCGGATTTAGTTACTGCACACGAGTTCGGGCATAATTGGGGTTCCGAACATGATCCGGATGTGACGGTAAAGCATCTAACTTTTTATAGAAAGAATGATCACTTCTACAGATTTCTAATTGCTTGAGAATTGTGGAAATTTAATAGGAATGCAGTCCGAGTGCTAGTCAAGGAGGATCGTACTTAATGTACACATACAGTGTTAGCGGATATGATGTGAATAATAAGGTAAACTATCATCGGACAGCAGATATTATTCTAATTGAGAGACTGGTACTAATTATATTATTGCTGCAGCGTTTTTCACCCTGTAGTTTGAGATCTATTCGGAAGGTTTTACAAGCGAAATCAGGTCGTTGTTTCTCGGAGCCGGAAGAATCGTTTTGCGGTAATCTGCGCGTCGAAGGAGACGAAGAATGCGATGCTGGGTTACTTGGAACCGAAGATAACGATGCTTGTTGCGATAAAAATTGTAAATTACGTATCGGTCAGGGAGCAGTTTGTAGGTGTGTAGAAATATAATCTTCTCGATTCTTTCCGAAACGTGATAAACGTGATAAACATGAAACATAAATTTCAGCGACAAGAATTCACCTTGCTGCCAAGGATGCGCGTTCATGCCACTTGGTATCAAGTGTAGAGACGCTCAATATGCTACTTGTGAACAAGAATCACGTTGCACGGGAGCGTCCAGCGAATGCCCTAGATCTCCACCTATGAAAGATGGAACAGGTTGTCTGGAGAGAGGTCAATGCAGGCTTGGAAAATGTGTACCATACTGCGAGACGCAAGGCTTGCAAAGCTGCATGTGCGACACAAGTATGGTCACTTGCCGTTAATTTATTCGACGTACCGTAAAATCTAAGTTGCGAAATTGGACTTGTTTTACAATGTCTTAATATGTACATCCGTCCCTCCATTTCATACCCTACACTTAATTATCTATAATCGATGCTAATCTATCCTACCGAATACCTACATGTCCTCCTAAGCCAGTCTACTATTTCTCCCACTCTTTTATCTTGTACTATCTTTCTACTTATATTTATTCTCTCCTATAAAATCTAAGTTTCTGAATTCTGATTAACAGTTGGAGACGCGTGTAAAAGATGCTGTAGAATGAGCTTGAACGAAACGTGCTTCCCCATAGATCCTCAAGATATTTTACCCGACGGAACCCCGTGCATTCAAGGCTTCTGCAATAAGGTAATATCAGCTGTAATTTGTAAATGTGTCGATCTAAAATTAGCAAATACTTTTAGGGTATCTGTGAGAAGACGATTCAAGACGTGGTCGAAAGATTCTGGGACATAATCGAGGATATAAATATTAATAAAGTGATGCGATTTTTAAAAGACAATATAGTAGGGGCAGTTATCATTATAAGCGCTATCGTATGGATTCCGACTAGTTGCGTGATCAGTTACATCGACCACAGGCGCGTCAAGGAAAGCGAGAAGAAATGGCGCTGGAAGCATACGGAAGAACTTATTCATCCTGACGAACACAGACAATCCATTTACATAGATTTACAAAGGCAGAGAATGCAACAAGTTTCCCAACAATCGTAAATCATTTCTGTGTAATGAAACTTCTAGTCACGCGTGTTCCCATTGCGTTTCTTCTTTGTTGTGTACATACAAATATGATTTGAACAACGTCTACAGTAATATATACATGTAAATAGGCTGCGGATTTGATGCAATTATGGAAAAAATGAGCAAGTGTAATTTAAAATAGCAAAAACAGGAAAATTCTACTAAACGTAATAGGAAAGAAACTAAATTTCTATTTCACCACATGAATTGCACAGTTTGTTGCAATTCAGGTAAGAAATATTTATTTTGCATAAAAATCCGCAGTCTACGCATAAATAATTTAAGTGAGAATGCACCAAATCAATCGTAACACGTATATTTCATAAGATCTACCGACGTACTTATTATATAACTTTATATAAACACAAAAATATATTTGTATTCAGTTTTATTTACGATCTAAGCGAAGAAGAAATAAAAAAAGTTTGGAGAGCTGATCTCGAATTACAGCATTGTAATTTGTCTGAGAATAATTTGTTACGAAATTATGGTTCTAGCTTCTAGATTATATTTTTTTTCGAACAGTTTTAAACAATATGGAGAAATTGAAGATCAGAGATTGAGATGGAATATCGTACAAGTCCAAGAATACACGTGCACGCTCTATTTATAAATGAATCTACAGGCCGTAGGTATGCAGCTGGAGTATATATTTAAAATGTTAACAATAAATAATTGATTGCTATATATGTAGTTTTTTTATTTATTAGATAATGGTTAGAACGTTGCATATTACATGATATCAGAATGATATCCTATCGTATTTCGTTCGATAAGATTTTAAAGTTGAACCTGAAGAATGAGGTTCTCAACCTCTCTATCTGAACAGAGAAATATTACCTTCTCAGGCACACGTGTAATGATATAACGCTAACCTCTCCGAGATAAGATTACGTGTAAAGTAACGTGTCTTTCATGCATGACATTTTGAACCTTGTTGTTGCGTGAGTACCAGCCGGTACCGAATAATTCTGGCAAACATCCGAGTAAAACTACCTCAGAAAAATGATAGAAAAGCTGCCGGAGACGATTAACTTTCCGAAGGAGGAGGAGACGATTTTGGAGTTGTGGAAGAAGCTGGACGTTTTCGAAAACTGCCTAAAACAATCCAAAGACAAGCCGAAATATGCGTTCTACGACGGTCCACCTTTCGCCACCGGTTTGCCTCATTACGGGCACATACTAGCCGGCACGATCAAGGACGTTCTAACAAGGTATGCTCACCAATCTGGTTATCATGTAGAGAGAAGGTTTGGCTGGGACACTCATGGTTTACCTGTCGAGTTCGAGATAGATAAAACGCTGGGCATCAAAGGTCCTGACGATGTCGCCAAGATGGGTATAGCCAACTACAATCAGGAATGTAGAAAGATTGTAATGCGATACGCTACCGAATGGGAGTGCATCGTAACCAGAATCGGTCGATGGATAGATTTCAAGAACGACTACAAAACTCTGTACCCTTGGTACATGGAATCTATTTGGTGGATCTTCAAGGAGCTGTACAACAAAGGCCTGGTCTATCAAGGTGTTAAAGTAATGCCTTTCTCGACCAGCTGTAACACGCCGCTGTCTAACTTCGAATCAGGACAGAACTATAAAGAAGTGGTCGATCCGTCTATAGTAGTCTCGTTTCCTTTGGTAGATGAGCCCGGTGTCTCTGTCCTTGCGTGGACCACCACCCCTTGGACCTTACCCAGCAACATGGCTCTTTGTTGTAATCCTAACTTCGAATACGTAGAAGTGAAAGATGCAACTTCTGGTAACGTCTATATTATATTAGAATCAAGTTTAGAGCTTGTATACAAATCTAAAGATATGTACACAGTACAAGGTAAACGGAAAGGGTCGAAACTAAAGGGAAAGGCATACGTACCTCCTTTCCCATACTTTCTACACCTGAGAGAGAAAGGAGCTTTCAAAGTATTAAACGACACTTACGTCACTGCCGAAACCGGTACTGGTATTGTTCACCAGGCTCCTTATTTCGGCGAGGACGATTACAGATGTTGCCTAGCAGCTGGAGTGGTAACAAGGGATCAAGAAATGATTTGTCCTATCGATAGCTGCGGACGTTTCACAGAACCAGTTAGCGATTTTGTTGGGAAATATGTGAAAGATGCTGACAAAGAAATCATTAAGTATCTCCAAACGAAGAAAAGATTGATTCATTCTGGTTCTACCAAGCATAGCTATCCGTTCTGTTGGAGATCCGACACTCCGTTGATTTACAAAGCCGTACCGTCTTGGTTTATTCGAGTGGAGTCGATGAAAGATAAGCTTGTCGCAGCCAACAGCAGTACTTACTGGGTGCCGGAATACGTCAAAGAGAAACGGTTCGGCAATTGGTTGAGGGACGCTCGTGATTGGGCTATTAGCAGGAATCGTTATTGGGGTAATCCTATTCCTTTGTGGATTTCAGAAGATGGACAGGAGGTGGTTTGCGTGGGAAGCATCGCAGAATTGGAAGAATTAACGAATACAAAGGTAACGGATATTCATAGGGAAAGCATAGACCACTTGACCATTCCCTCGAAACGACCCGGTCATCCGCCATTGAAAAGGGTGTCCGAGGTCTTCGACTGCTGGTTCGAATCTGGCTCCATGCCGTATGCACAGATGCATTATCCGTTCGAACGTAAAAAGGAGTTCGAAGATAATTTCCCAGCCGATTTCATCGGCGAAGGTATCGATCAAACTCGCGGATGGTTTTACACTCTTCTAGTTATATCGACCGCTCTGTTCGGGAAAGCTCCGTTTAAAAATCTTGTCGCCAATGGTTTGATACTGGCCTCGGACGGACAGAAAATGTCCAAACGCAAGAAGAATTATCCAGATCCGATAGAGATCGTCAACAAATACGGAGCGGACGCTCTTCGTTTGTATCTAATTAACTCGCCCGTTGTGAGGGCTGAGAATCTACGTTTCATGGAGGGAGGGGTTCGAGATGTTATAAAGGATGTATTTTTACCTTGGTACAACGCGTTCAGATTCTTAATGCAGAATATCGAGAGATTCGAGAGAGAAGAGAAAACTACGTTCGTGTACGACGACGCTAAAGACGTCGCTTCTAGTAATATAATGGATAAATGGATTCTGTCTTTCACACAGACGTTATTGCAATTTGTTAAGAAAGAGATGCAAGCTTATAAATTGTACACGGTGGTGCCGCACTTGGTCAAGTACATAGATAATCTCACTAATTGGTACGTAAGAATGAACAGAAAGCGTATAAAAGGCGACGGCGGTTTAGCCGATTGCCAGCAAGCGTTGAACGCGTTGTTTTCTGTTCTTTATACCATGGTACGTATAAACGCGCCGTTCACGCCGTTTCTAACAGAATTTATGTTCCAGCATTTGGTAAAATTACTTCCGCCGTCCAAGACGAATATGGACAGTGTTCATTACCAAATGCTACCTCAGCCTTGCTCGCAGATAATCGACGAGAACATCGAGAAAGCTGTGTCTTACATGCAAACGATAATCGAACTGGGACGCGTCGTCAGAGACAGGAAGACAATGCCTATTAAATATCCATTGCCAGAAATCGTGGTAATTCATCAAGACGCTGAAGTATTGAAGGATATTGTCTCCCTGAAGGCGTACGTTCTCGAAGAGCTGAACGTGAAGGAATTAACAGTTACCACGGATAAGCAGAAGTACGGCGTCACGCTGAGAGCAGAGCCAGATCATAAAATACTCGGAGCCCGTCTCAAGGGAGAGTTCAAATCTGTGACTCAAGCTATCAAGGAACTTTCCGACGAACAGTTGCAAACGTTCGTCGAGACGAAAGAGATCGTGGTGCAAGGACACAAACTGGGAGAACAGGATCTACGTTTGATGTTCAGCTTCACTGGACCAGCTGCCGAACAATTATCGAAACAATATGAAGCGCATAGCGAAGGAAACGTTTTAATTCTGTTGGACGTTACTCCCGATGAAAGTATGCATAACGAAGGAATAGCGAGGGAAGTGATCAATAGAGTTCAGAAGTTGAGGAAGAAAGCTCAGCTGGTTCCGTCGGACGAGGCGATTGCATATTACGATGTTGAAGATAAGAACAGTAATCTGACAAAAGTGATCGTTAGCCATAAAGAGTTTATCGAGAATTCGACGAAAACGCCTCAGGAAGATATGTTAAAAATGCCGAAAGGCGCAAGCATAATTATAGAGGAGATGCAAAAGATCAAGGGAGTGAATATGAAATTGGTTCTGGTCAAAGCTGGACACCGGAATGATACAACAAATGCAGAACCGTTATTAAAATACGTAAATGTTGAAGTTGTAGATATAAAACCGAGACTTGGCGCTACAAGTTCTGTCGGTACTATTTTATTAGAAGCTCCGAAAACGTTAACTCCCATTTCGTACGAACAGTTAACGCGAGAGATTGAATTGCTGTTCGGCATTCATGGCTGTCCTTATAAAATGTACATCGGTAATAAGCCATTGTCAGGAATAACTAATATTTCCTTGTTACATAAACAAACTATACAAATATTGAAAGCTGGAACACCCGCAAATCAATCGTCGACTATTTTATCAGTACCCGCTTGTAGATATGTTAATGTAGATAGTTCTACGGCTAAAGGAACTATCTTCCTAGAAAATCCAAAAGAAAGTTTCTGTTTAGATCATACAATGTTGAAACAACGATTGAATCTGTTTTTCGATAAACCAATGATTTCTGAGCCTTTACCTGCTGTGCTGAATCATTTGCATGGAAAAACGTTGAAGTTAAGTTAACTTGATTTCATTTTCTCGTTTATTTATTCACCGGAAATATTGTAGTCCAATTTGCTGATTTCATTTGCGAACTATACTTATTTATTTTACATAGGATCGAATAATATCTTTTTTTTCTTTTTCGGCGAAAGAACAATGTGTAATTTTAATAATTTTGTATAATAAAAAGATAATAAACGACTACAATGCGTACGCTAAGTAAGTACATTTTTAATACTATTATTAGACGACGGATCTTTATGCAAAATAAAAATTTTCTGTCCGAATTGAAATAAAATGGAGTGAAATAGAAATTTATATTCTTTCTTAATATGTTTAATAATTTGCGTTAAATGCATAAAATCCGCTGTCTAACTATTACATACATCCTTCGGTTCCCTTTCGGCTATACGCGAGAAATAAATGCATTTACATTGTACATATAGATTCATCTACCAAAAAACAATATATGAATGCAGCGAGATATACTGTATATAGATTATTTATTCACATTCAGTAAAACAACTGAGATAACGTTACGTACTTACATTTCTCTACAAAATACTATAGTACAATGTAGTACGGAGGTAATAGAAACCCTCTCATCGAATTCGTCCATTATAAATCGCTGCCTTTGTCGACGCTACTCGCAAGAAACAGACACGAAATTTTCAATCGTCTGGAAGTAATGAGAAGTGTATCTCACAGTAAATAGTTACAATCACGATTACTTTTAATGCGTTTATGAATTATGTATATATATACACTCTTGATCTCTTTTTATTTCTCAGTAACAATGAATAGAATGGTGCTTCGAAAATATGTTCACATTTAACTTTCACGTTCTCGAATTGCAAGCTCCAATGTTTACAAACTTTCTCGCACTGAAATGAAATGTTCCATTCTAACAGTAACTGCCACCTATATAATTATACGAATTGATTGTTCATCGACGAAACACGAAAGAAAGCTTGTTTGTTTGAAAGTAGTAATATAATACAGCACCATTGTAACCACAGTACATAATATTTATTACACAACTAATTCAACAATCGAATAATATTTATCAAAGAGTAATTTCACATATATTGAAACGAACAAGTATCGCCTACTCGCTAAAAGATTTCTCGATACAAATTTCAGGTGATAACATACGGGGGTTCTCTCTTAATCTATTATATCCATTATGTTAAGTCAACGAGAAGCTTTTCTACGTACATAAATTAATTTCGAATATATTACAAATTCATTTCAACTGAAACGCGGTCGTACTAAACTCTATATATGTATATATGCATACATCTATATATATATACATATATAGATGTGTATTTATTTCTTACTCAAACGACTTGTTTTAGAACAATCGATAAAAATCACAATAAATCACCGTATTCTCTTCGTAATCTTAGGAACATACACGTTCAAATGATGTTAATATTACTGTTACAAAATCATGTTCGAAAAAAGTACTTCTTGACACGGCTAATTTACATTTATTCAATGTTCCTGATGCTATCGTGGTTCGGAAAATAGTTGCTGAACAACGAAGCCGAGAATATTGCGGTGAGCGCGTATAATGCAAGCGTGGTGGTCGCGGTAAAAAGTTGAGCATAGTGGTATTTAGAGTACCAAGCTAAACATAACATCAGCGTAAAGATGCTCACTAACAGTCTACTCAAATTCCATTCGTTATGTACCGAACGGATCCCTGTACCAGCAGGTATGTCCGAGAATGATTGAGGATTGAAATAAATCGACGATGAATTATTCAACGTCGACGTTTGCGGCGATACAGAGTTAAGCCCGGGCTGATGTACCAGGCAGTGAACTACACAGTTATTGTACAATCCGCATTGTTCCAATGTTTGATTATCAGGCTGCAACACCCGACCTTTAAATATTAATCGCACCTTTTTCTGCGACTCAAGCTCCATTTGGAAATGTCTCCTGTAACAGTATAAAACACGATTAGGCTTTTGTATCATTTACATACAGAGAACTTTCAAGATAACAACCTTTTAAAGTCTCCCAGCAACTCTTTCAGGCTACCAGTGACTACTTTCTGATCGTCGTTAATAAATATTAGCTTCACGCTAATCTCATTCTCGTTATTCGCAGAAAGATTCTCAGCTGAACATTCTATCGTATCGTCAGTTGTCAACGGTAGTACGTTGCTTTCCCCTGCGGCGTTCACTTTGGCTTGTTCATCATTGGTAAACGAGTCCATAGCTTCGATGAGCACTTCCTCTGTAGCGGTTGCCTCAGGTGTTCTGACCGTTTCCAGAGAAATTCCGCCATTCGTACCTGCTGCAAATTACGCCTTGTAAATGTAAAAATAGAACTTTCGAGGGCGATCGTGGCCTAGATTGATCTTTTATCTAGCACTTTAGACTACTGAGAAACCCTGTCTTTGCATTATCGCACCTTTACAGTCTTGGAAACGAGTCTACCCATTTAAATAAGATACATTACTTGTAACAGATGGTTCAGCGTGACTTTGTTCATTGTCGCTGCTCTCAACTGTAATCGGTTCTTCGTATTCTTCTTCTCTTATTTCCATGTCTGGGTGACGATCAAAGAAGAACTCACTGGCATGAGTAGATCGAAGCTCGGCAAATTGTGTGCGTGTACGATGTTGCAAAATAAGTACTGTGCGTATTAACGGCTGATCTGTAATACTTGTAGAACACCAGGCAAGCCAGCCTATCAAGAGCACGACCACAACAATAAAAAAATCTGTGACTTCGTCTCCGACACCCTCAATAAGAGTCATCTCTATAATTTAGGATTAGCTTGTGCAAGTAAGAAAATAGCAATCAATCCTAAAACAATAATAATACCACTGTGAAACACATAGTGACATATGTCTGTATGTGTTTGTATGTTTTATTATCCGTAGAAATTTTTATGCAAATGAAAATAGTAAGGGTTTACTGTTCGTAGATTTTAGGAAACTGTACGAAATGTTTAATGCTACAGATTTCCCCAGAAAGTTTGTCCAGTTTTCGTAAATAAGAATTTATACATATATATATATATATAGGTATTTAATCCGTGTAACTTTTACGACAATAAAGACCAAGAAGACACGTAGCGTTAACTAATATAAATTTCCATTACTTTTCTCCGTGTTTCACCGACTGTAGACGAACGGATGTTATTTACATGTATGATAAAGATCTGAGTAGAAAGAACGATCCCATATATATATTTTTCTCCGTTACATTGCAAAAGGAAAATTCAGATCGCCATTCTTGTCTGTTTTTTGGTCACTCATTTGTCACTGCTCTCACCTTGATTTTAATACGAAAACACAAACAGAACGAAACGAAAACTAATTATTTACATGGGAAAAACGAACACTTTTATCAAAATTTTCATCTACAAATATATATACATCTGCGAGATGACGTAAATAGTTTGTGACTGACAGCGATGATGTATACGTGAACTAGTTCATAATTAATGGAAACATACACGTAGGCGACACGCGTTTTCTTTTAACGATTCGAAAACGAAATATTACATAGTCACAGTTCATTTATAACACCCGTTGAAAACTGTCTAATACACGCAAGATAGAGGGGTGCTGTAAAACCAGCCGATCAAACAATTAATTCAAATCTATCGTTACGAACTATTTATATGCGTCATTAAATCAAATGGTAATTATTTTCTCTTTTAAACACGTACACTTTAGAAAGTGAATTAATAAAACGCGTTAATGTGCAGACGCATCATATTGAACGCAAATTTTATCCCACGTATGTATATATATATGTATTATATATATATGTATATACGCGCGCCTGTGTGTATATGTACCTGTACACATGTATATATATACGTAGCTTAATTTTATTTTCATATGTGTAATTACTTATCGAAGATTGTAAATGCCTTTCATATAGAACGTCATTTTAAAGATCGAGACTTTCTGTGTGTAACTAGGTCAACAATTTTAAAAAGAACACAGTCGATAATTTTGATTTTAAATCTTGTTTGATTCTAATTGAGATAGAGTCCCGTTTGATTTTCGTTTCTCCTAACGTTTAATAATTGTTAATATACGCGTTGAATGGTATTTCATTAATTTCGAATTGCTTATGGCAAGATTCAGAATAGCAAGTGCTGCGCTCTTGCAGGCCAACACCTAACGTGATACCAAAGTAATCTGTAATACCGTTATTCTTCTGTGGCTCAGTTCAAATAGGTTCATCGGAACCTTGGAACATATAAACTTATAGAGCCGACTTCGGGTAGGTTCTGAAACTTTGATTCATATATAATATAATGAAACACAGATCGAATGGATAATGATTTGATTGACTTTGGGATAATCGTAAATAAAAGAGAACGCGTTAAATATGAATATTTAATGATCTCTCGAGTCTCTTTCCCTATGAAAATAACAAAGTGAACATGACTTATACCCATTTCTTCTTTCGGAAATGTAATTCCGACAACGTTAGGAAAATAATATATCTTTACACCTTAAAATTAAAGTATCCTCCTTAAATATAACATAGCACGTGAATCGAAATCTATACATATGCTTAAAGATCACTGAGATCGACAGTCTCCACTTGTGCGCTGATGGTTTCATCATTATTGACGCTCTCGTCGATTTCTGTCTTATCTTCTCTAGGAAAATATAATTTCACCCACGAACCGGGTTCGGCTTTCCTCAATTTGATTTCTACTTTAGTAGGAAGCATACTAACGCTGCTTTGTGCAATATCTACTACCTAAACATATCAAATTATAAATATGTGATACTCAAACTGAAAGATTGTTCAAGACTTCGAATACCTACCCCTCTTAATTCTAAGTCGCGAGAATACCTAGAATTATCTTCTGCGAAAGATAAATCCACAATTAACCGTATAGGATTCAACTTAACTGTGGACAAGTCTGGCAGATACTTTTTAGCAAAAACAGAGACCACGACAAACGTTCCTGTTTGATGCCAATCCAATCTGCATTCTTTCGTTTTACCAATAGTCTGAGAAGGAATCAAATTGTTCATATATTTTGCAAAGTACAGGAATAATTAAAATTCTCATTTTACCTTAGAGATCCATGTATGTTGTCCCTGGGTACAACCTGGTTGTTCCAAGAATGTAGAGAAATCTGTAGTCCTCTTCTGACAACAGGACCAATACTTCATGCCTTCGTGAAAGATAGGTGTGCCAGGATGATGATTACAGACCTCGTTATTAGATTCAGGCCCGTTGTATGTAGCTTTACATGCATTGTTTTTACAGGCCTGTCCTATTTGAATGTTAGCTTCCGATGCAGTTCCTAGTTCTAACGACTTTAATCCTTTAATTTGTTCTAACAATGCAGGCGACACAGTCGGCATTAAAGTGACTTGAGGAGTGTTGAAAGGAGGCCTTTGCAGAACAGGTACATTGTTCAGAGGCTTAGCGATCACTTCTATCACTTCGTTGGCTTTAGACTTATCCACAGCAGATTTCTCTGGCTCCGGTGGTTTGACGTTCGAGTGACATGATTTGGTGCAGCCCTTAATATTTAAGAATTCCGTGAAATCTGTACATTTCTTGTTGCAACAGGACCAGCCTTTGTACGCATCGTGAAACACTGGGTGCCCAGGGTGATGAACACAATCGCCTGGAAGTAGGATCACAAATTTAGACAGGACGTCATTTTATTTCGCAAGCTTTTCTCGCACGAAATTGAACGACATACCTTCTTTGTTGTTATTGGGATCGAACTTCTTCCCACAACCACGGTTGTAGCAGTGTAACAGTGTTGCTGTTTGCGACATTTCGAATTCGATTTGAATGAAAAAGGAGGCAAGCTTGTTTCAATTAATTCTGTTTGACACTTTACGTCATAGGAGAACACGAGTCTTCAGGAGAACACAATTCTTGCCTCCGATAGATCGGAACTGAATGGATCGTCGCCGCTGCAGATTCGAAAAACTTCTAGCACGTTCTAGAAGATCTATACGCGACTTCTAAATGCGGCACGCGCATAATATGTAGCAAAATTTCGAATCAATTCATTTTTCATTGAACATCTCCATCATATCGTGGAATTATTTAAAAATAGGCACATTGCCCTAATAGTCCTGATTCAGAAGGTTTTTTCTCTCGAGAAACAGACAATATTTCAGTCTTCTGTTATCTACACCAGAAATACTATTTATATCTGATTATATGTAATTATTTGAACGTCGAATACATGGATATAAATTCACATTCTTATAGACTTGCGATTAAACAAAAAGGTTTCATTGAAATTCTACTGAATATATCGTGCACCAATTATAAATTACATTTTATAGTTATATTTCAGGTGGTTCTGAGATAATGGAGTATCTGGTGTCCACAACTCGCGTCACAAGATAATTCAAAATATAAATTGTACAAGCATTATTCCGTAAACATGTGGAAAAATGGTGCAAACTTGTTGCATAAAGGATTGCAAGGAACGACAAAAACGTGATACAAATATATTTTTTCACAAGTAAGCATTTTATATTGTTCATTGTTCTTACTATTCTTCCTTTTGTTAGGAAATAAACTAAAAGTAAAGTAAAAAAAAAAAGTGGTAAATGAAGCCGAAGCGGCTCTATAAGATATATAGTCTAAGATCCAAACAACCTATATATATATTGTATACACGTATACACAGTGTTCTATTTTCGAATAAATCAAATCAACTTACACATCCATCAAATGCTATGGCAAATACAAAATTAAAGGTGAGAAATTGTTAACAATTCCAAGTACAAAGCCATATATACATTGTTCTCATGGAATGTACATTTTAGATACTTGCCGTTCATGGATATGCTCAATCGGACACTATTTTCTACACGAAATTGGGCTCCTTGAGGAAAGGATTTAAGAAAGAAGTGGAGTTTGTGTTTTTGAGAGCACCGCACGATGTGCCAATGAAAATTAACTTTGGTATTGATCAGTCAGACGAAGGTATCATTCAAAGAGTATAATGTTGTCTTTGTAAAATCAACATTCACTGAGTTTTTACACAACTACATATGAGTGGCTAGATTTTAAACGATAGTTTATATTGTTTTTTAGGATACGGATGGTGGTTCAATACAGAGGACCATGTATTCAAAGCAACTGTACCAAGTAAATTATGCATAGGTTTCGAAGATAGTGTAGCTTTGATTGAAAAAGTATTTCAAGAATCTGGACCATTCGATGGTATCTTGGGATTCTCACAAGGAGCAGCATTTGCTACTATACTTTGTTCCATGCAACAGAAAAAATGTAAATAACTGTTATGGTAGTACAAATTGTGCAAAGAAATTTTAATTGAAGGCATTTATGTTTCAGTACTACAAGCTGCATTTAATTTTGCAATCATTATATCAGGATTTAACTCATTGTGTGCACCTCACATGATCTATTATAATCACAAGATAGACATACCTTCTTTACACATTTATGGGGAAACTGATCAAGTTATCCCCACAGGTCAGTTTTGCATTGATTAAATTAAATGTTAACAAATATACTATCCAAATATTTTTATCTTACAGAAATGGCCGAAAAAGTTACCGAATTATTCACAAATAAGAAGATAATAAAGCATGAAGGTGGCCACTATATACCAAGCAAAAAGGAGTTCTACAAAGATTTTATTATGGAAATGTTATTGAACAAAAGCAAAAATAGTTGATAATGATTGCTTATTATAGCAGAGGATATTTAAAAATTATCTAAACATCTGTCGTTCTTTCCTGAAGGAATAGACCATAGACAGTTCTGTAATTGATTTAGTTTATTGTTCTATATTTAAATATTTATAGATTACGAATTATATATGTACAAAACGAGTCTTTAAATTTTGTTAAAACTCAAGCTGCTTATAAACATATTTCTGTTACTCAGTGTACAACAAAAGTTCAGATTTTCGTGAATCGTAAAATATTTATAATCATTGGTAAAATATGAAACATCATAAATTCGGTAATATTAGTAGATTTTAAATCATTAAAAGTTTGTATCTTAGACCGTTTATACTTATAGACTCAGCTTCAGATAATATTTATGAAAACCGTAATATATTATACTTTATTTTATTATTCGTTCAATCTACTTTACTCTTTTTATCGAAAATATATATGGCTAACTCATTTTGTCAAGCTTCATGTAAACGTTGATAATTTGAAATCTGTCTATTTCCTAACAACTTACTTTATTTAAAAAAGAAAAAGAATAGTGAGAACAATATATATGTGCGATATTAAGTATAAAATACTTACTTGTGAAAAGCGATAGATTTGTATCACGGTTTTGTCGTTCCTTACAATTCTTTGTGCAACAAGTTTGCACCGTTTTTCCAAATGTTTATGGAATAATGAATAAACGTACTTGTATACCTTGCTTTTATATCGCTACCGACTTGTGGGCACACCAGATATTCCGTTATCTTGGAACACTGTGTGCTATGCCGGGTCTATAAGTATACATTGTCTAAAGTCTAAACAACGAATATATTCGATAAAATTTTGGTGGCTATTTCCTCCACTCTCCACAAGATGGACAAATAGTTAACACCTTTTTCTCGCTGCTATCTGATCCTTCATCGATTAATACATATACCGTCTTTAATCGCCTTCAGATACCCCTAAATCTAAGTCCTCTTTCTTATCCTTCCCGATAAGTCCCCTCTAACTAGCTGCGATGCCTAGGACCCCCAAACGCCTCTCCTCTCCTTCACCCTAAAATATTATATGCAGATATATATATTGCATAATCCACTACTGCAGAGAAACGCACGTGTTATTGGCGTTATGCACGAGGTGTAGAAGAATAAAGAGATCATCATTCGATCTTCAAGCTAGCAGCAAGATATAGGACCAAACGTTTTCCTTCACCATCCCATAAAATACATGCATGAAATGTATTTGTATCTTGACCGACAACCTATCCATTTAATAATGATGATAGTAGATCAATTCATTCAATGATGAATTCTTCTACAGTTTCTTGAATTCAGCATTACATACTATGCGACGTTTAAATTCCTTGTAAATCGTCATCGGTACAAATGACTCAAATCCAAAAATTTATCTTTAGATGTTTCATCATTATACACAACAATACTGTAATACATTTTCGACGATGTTCCGCGAAAGGCGGCACAGAAATTTTGCATTTATAATTCTACGCCGGTAGAAATATAAATCGCATTCTTCGGTGCGTCGTAACGATCGATTATCGAGTAGATTATCGAGTAGATTATAAAAAGTAATAATTAAATGCTTCCATGATCAAGTGTATATTCATCGCGTGAATATGATATATACATATATATCAACGTGATTGATACTCGGCAAAATTTCATCTTGCATTTCGTATTCCATATGAAGATTTTTAGTATTAAATAAAGATGTATTCACAAAATATTTTGAGACTATGCAACCAAGTTGTAACAGATTCATGTTATTATGTTCTAAGATTTGCCTCGTGTTTTTACTCAAGCTGACAATCACAAAATTATATTGAATTAAACACCTTATCATCAACTGATTCAATGCTTCGGAATGAGACTAGGTAAATGTTCGAAATCACTACTTTCTTGAGACTTCATCACGTCTGGTAGATCCGGTGGTAAAGAGTAAGGAGTCATCGATAAGGGTTCGAATCGACCATTCTCTTCGCGTATAGCCAATCCAACTAATGCAGGACATTGTGGTTTTGCTGTTGCCGATGTTATTCCGTATGCTGATAAGCTCGATCCGTTCGACATCACTATATTGTCCTTGTTGTACAGTTGCTGATTTGCAGGTGGTATTTTTATTATACCTACGAGAGAATGGGTAGAATCAATTACTTGTTTCTAAGAAGAGAAAAAACTGACACCATCGATTGAACAGTGATGTCATACTTGAGAGAATTGTCAGATTCAGTTTAATTTATTCGTAAAATGTTTATAGATTATGCATTTTTACCTTCGATCATACTCTTCAGTTCCAAAACTGAAGTATGCTCAGTCGCATTAGTAAATATAGTCATATTCTTTCGTCGGACCATAAGAAATACATCCTACAACGAAGGTAGATTTTCGAGGTTATGCGAACTTGAAACAGGTTTCGTAAATATTATCAGAAATAATTAGATATCGATCGAAACTTACCATTATATATATATATTTTTTTAATACTATTACAACTAACACTGATAAGAACGGCTATTAAGCAGCTTTTGACAAGCTTCCTTCGATTGTTGTTGTGTTGCTGATTCACAGGTTAGAGAGACATTCATGGACATCTGTGTCGTATAAAAGAAGCTTTACGATTGGCTCCTTTTTTCAACTGCATACACAAATATTTACGTGCAGTGAATTCGTCGATTTGTCAACCAATCACACGTCGATTTTTAATCTTATCAGAAAAATGATAGCGTCGCGGATTGCAGATAATTCGCTGATGATGCGCTGATGTAGATTAGCATCAATATGATACAGACAATCTTCTCTTACAAATTCAAATCAACTAATTACTTATATAAAAATTCAATATTATCCTTCAATAATATTCAATTTTCTATATAAATTCAATAATATCTATTATATAAAATAGTTTTGTAGTTTCTGTCACGCTAAAACGCCGAGCGGGTTGCCTACTGAAGGGGAGCCGAAAATTGAGGAGCGGGTTGCCTTTTGCAGGGGAGTTCTTCAATAATATTAAATTTCCTATATAAATTCAACACTATCCACCAATAATATCGAATTTTCTATATAAATTCAATATTGCGTATTGCGTCTGCGAAGGTATAAATATATGAATCAGTTTCTAAGGTAGGAAACGCTTATATATTTTGAATTTCTATTCTGTTTTGAGTATTCGTGAAGGAACGTGTAGCCTAATTCGCGCGTCTCGTTGGTTTCCAAGGGAAGGTCCTTGGCCTTAGCGTCGAACGTTCGTGAATGAATTTCCCTTCCGCAATGACGTCATTGGTTACCATCGGTCCGGCACAGGTTCGTCCATGAGAAAAGCGCGATCTATGAAGAAGCGCTTGCGCTTTTCGAGACAACCCCTGTGCGGCGCTTGCGAGCTTTTTCGTTAGATTCCGTGGAGGCTCCGCGGTGCCTTTTCGGTCACAGCTCGAGGTTCCCCTGCGACGAGAACGAGATGTGACCGTGTGGCACCTGTTGTCGGACCACATCTTCCTCAGAATAGTCGAGCGAAATCATGAGCCCGTGAAACTTACGTCGCCGCAAGAAAAGGGGGACGGTTGTACATTACGAATACTCGTGACGCCGTCGCGACAAATATCCTGGTGCAACACGGGGGTGGATCGTGATCGAAAAATATATTCGCATAACCGCCGTGCGACGGTGTCTACGTAACGGGTGATAAAAGTTCTCGACAAATCAAGGTATCGTTCGTTGTGTTATTGTTGTCCGGAATTCACGTTCCGAGTGCACGAGCACGCTTCACTTTCGATTGATCGATAACACCGTGAACTAGGTCGTCCACGAGTCGCGCCCCGAATTGTGGAAACATACGTGTAAAAGGCTGAAGATAAAAGCTGAAGAGATTCCGTGCTTGCAATCGGTGTGTTCTCTTCGAAGCGAGAACACCCAACGACGCATCCGACGATCTTACATGCCTCTGATCCACGTTCGCGTATATGATGAAATTACAGCTGCTTGTTATCGAAACGGAATACTGCTGGAGGAAAGCGTTGCTTAGGTAAGCTGGCAACATTCTCACCAAGCTGCTTAAATACGCCTTTACCACTTTGTCCGTTAAGCTTGTTTTGCCGATACTCGACACATCCGACGTAATCGCGTCATGTTCTTATCCTCGTTACTTCATCGCATCATTCTGAAACACAGTTACTTAATCATTCTATAGCCGGTACATCTGTTCAACTTAATTTTCTACATCTTTCTGGAAGTTCCTTAGAAAATGTCCTCGGACCCTGGTGTCTATAGGATAAGTGGCTCGTTCAAGGATTCATCTCGTTTCATTTTATCGACTCGAATTTACCGCCATTTTCTCGTCGATAAGAATGACGCGTGTAGCGACGGTCGGTAATCGAGTTTCTCGTCCGAACTTGAATCGATCGTCACCGCGAGAGTGGCGCTCGAAGAATCGGATGGATAAGCGCGAGAGCGAACTGGCTCGACGATGATTCAGAACGCTTCGAGTTTCTCGACCCGTTCCTCTCGGTCTTCTCGTTCGTGGTTGTCCGGCTGACGCCATCTTTTTTCTTCTTCTTTTTTTTTCTTATTTTGTTGTCTCAAGTTTTCGGGATCGTATCGCCGATCGAAGTACAAGTGTTTCTCTCGCGCGGGGAGTTGTGTGCAGTGCGGAATAACAAGAGTTTGCGATGAACGAACGTTGAAACCGTTCTCGCCCCCGGAACCGAGTAAAACGACGATATAGTGTGACAACGCGATATGTGTTTGCGTCGCTGTAACTCTAGCCTACATCCCTGAAAGATTGCGAGCCATAAAGAAGTCGTTAGAGCCATCCAAGTGTCCATGTAAAAGTCATTCACTAGAAAAAAAGCTCTTCCCCCTTTGAAGTATTGTTGGTTAGTTTATGTGTTGTTTGTTAAATGTGTTTTTTTTTTTCATATAATTCTCTCGTTAATCTCTCGCCTATCCTGTTGCACACTCGTGGACGGGCATTGGTCTCGAATGGGTCCTCGAGAGTTCTTGGGTCGACCAACTCTGCCATTTTATTGGTTATGTTCTCTATTACGAATCCGTTTTGCCGTAAATCGCACGCTTCTCTAGCACGTACCGAAAGTAGTGGAGAGGACTAGAACGATAATAACATATACAAAAAAGTAGTGCGTGTACGTAGCAAAAAAAAAAAGTAAAATGCACAAGTTAAGATTGCCTGTCAAGGTCGAATTGCCCAGTGCTATAACAAGGTATGGTGGATATTTGATCTTAGAGAGTATCTCGATATACTGTTGCTCCTACCTATCTCACACGACTTTTTTTTTCCTTACACTCTATAGAATAATTAAAGCTCTGTTGGCGTGGTGCCGTTCGAGCTTGTCGCGAGCCAGATTGTAAACAACCGTGCCACAATGATGGCCGAATGCTATCCAGACGGTCTACATTTCTCTCTCCTTGTAAATGTGTTGCACGGGACAGACGATTATGTCGCTCGGGTACGCAGTTCGAGTCTATTTCCGTTCTCCCTGCGCGAAAGTCTTCGCTGTACAGCGTAATTGTTCGAAATAGAGGATCGTTGTTGCATGGTTGGAACCTTAGACCATAATACCGTTCACAAGTTACCAGACACTTGTTCAAATTTCGTTTTCTTGTTAAATGATATCTGTATCACGAAATGAAAATGGTACTTGCCGATTTCTTCGAATCTGACCAAAATATCCTATACTTTAATTATTGTTCTTATATTTTCGAATTTTTAAGATTCAAGTACTTGGCCAGAACTGTCCATAATCAACCCCACAACTTCTCAATCTCTTTTCTCCAACGTTCATTCGAATAGTATATGTATAATATTAAGACAATAAAATCAAGCTGGAAGCTTGTATACTTTACCGACCATTTCGTCGAAGATAAGCAAGTGTCCGGTGATTTGTTCGACGGGAGTTATGGTCGAAGGTTGGAACAATTAGGCTGTTCTCTTCTCTGTTCAAACGCGACATTATCCGTGTCTTATTAATACGCCTAGATAGAATATGTTTCAATAACATCTGGCGCATTATCTGCGCCATATTTCAAGGTTTGTATCATACATTGTTTTTCGCGTTACGTATACGCTGAAAGTGAACGCGAATTACTCATCGCGTCTAATCTATTCAGGTATCAGAGTTCACTGAATCGTAACTCCGGACGCGTTCCGATCATTCCAGAACCGATAATCTACAAGCTGTTAATATTTGTTAACGCTTAATGGAATTCAACGACACGTTTCGACGAAGTTTAGCGCTCCATTCGTTTGCAACGATGTCACAAAGAACAGCGACCGATAGACCTGACAACGCCAGCTAGTAAATAACTGATTCGATAGTCTCCCGACGCTTATCTCGAGATCGATTGGTCAATGACCGTCGCGAAATTAGCTCAGCCGCCCGCAAGATATTCAAGCCTAAACAGTGAAGGGTATAGCCGGACATATTCATTTTCACTCGGACCCTTCGATAGATAGGGCTTCCAAAGAAAACCCTCTTCCTCCTCTGTTCTGCTGAACAAAAAGTTGCAAAAATATTCATGAACGTTCTACCCGATAGCACGCGCGTCAGCGTAATTATTTCAGAATTTTTTTCTGGCAAAATCGATGTTTAAAATTATCCGGAAGCATAAATCTATTGAAGTCTTTGAGATAGCAGTTTCATAAAAATTCAGTGATAAGATATTGTTGAAACCATTGTATATGCACTATTATGATATTGGCGCTGCAGGTTCGATCAAAGATACAGAAATTAGTTTTGAACCATCATCAAGAAAAGTCCGCGTCTGTGAAAATTAATGTAATAGAATTTGGTATTCATTAAACTGACTATTTAATAATTATGAAAATTAGGTAGTTATACATACTTGCTAATTGTGAGAGAACAATGAAATCAAAGTAAGTGAAATGGTACTTGTCAATAAGACGGTTTGAACTGTACTAAACTGTAACTGTTGTGGCAATGTTGATCGAACCTGTAGTGTCGATATCATATAGTGCATATACAAAATTTACGATCGTTAAAATTGGAGAATATTGTTGAAACCATTGTTCGGAATTTTTCCAGAATCTTTTGTATGGTGCGTCGTAGTTAGAAAGAGATGAAAATCAATATTTACATTCAGAAAAATCATGTAGAAATTTGAAAATGCAGTATAAAATACTTGATTTTCCTTTGTACGTTCGATGCAGTGCAGACGGTATGCATTTTCCAGCATCTTATCCGGCTGTATCCTTTCTTGCGTTTAGATTTAATGAGACAACGCGACAAAAGAGAATGTGTATTTCGTACAAGAAGACGAGACCCGTTGTTCCGACGAGACCGTTGAATGCTTGTGCTTCTCCGGTTAATTGAGCCGCAACGTTAAGACGTTTACGCCGCCATTCTTATGAAAAGCAAATGGCCTTGACAGTCATAAAACCTAATGCAAGCTGCATGATCCTGTCCATCTCTATACATATAACACTCCTACCACCCAGTTTCTCGTTTCCAGCGAATACGTCGAACCTTTCGCGTAGTTTCCTTGCGGACAGCCGACTCGGTGGCTCTCGCGATCTCCCGGCGGTTTTCTCGCAACCATAATTTCCGATTCATTCAAGTAAGTCTCGGAACTGACCGTTATTGCGATGGGTAGGGTCACAGAATTTTTGATTTCCGAATTACCACGTCGCGACGAGATGAAATAACAGACAAGGATGAGCGTAAACACAATTGTCGCCTATGTCTTAAAACTACTCAAATACACTTGCATTGATGCATCCCCATTTGAATTGCATAATTTCTAGAACGTTGACATTAATTTATGTGCTGGATATTATTCGCGCTGCGTCTCCCATTATTCCGCGGACCTTTATGCAATCTCTGCAGACGTATTTCAAGAAAACGGAGTCAAATATAACTTTATTCTCATAGCCTTTGTAAAATCTAAAGTGAGAAACGTTATGTTTTAATATTATTTTGAAAGTTTTCAGAAGCTGTGAGATGAATTTCCGTTTAAATTGTGAGATAGTGCACACGTGTGCACGCGTGTTTAAATACACGAGAAATGCCGAGGAATCGGAAGCAAAGAGCGTTATCATTTTCGAAGGGAAGGAACGGAAATCCATTATCGGCACGTTCTGAGGAATGATCGATCGATTGCGGTCGGCAGTCGAAGGGTGACGAAGGCGCAAGACCTACGGAACTAGTCCGAACCACCTGTACGTTGTTTCTCCGAGTGCTCGCGTCCTCGTGGTTCGACGAGTGCACGTGCACCGAGCCATCTCGGGAATAAACGCGGGCTATTTGATTGAACTCCGAGCGCTCGCGCACGCTACGACTTCGCAGTGTATTTTGGGCGTCCATCGGGAGACCTCGCGCGCTGCTCGGCTTCAGTATGTGAATCAAAATCGTGGCGATGGCCTCGCGTAAAATTCGTTCAGTTTCACGGGTGCGAAACAGTGCGAATGACTTGTGGAAAACGATTCGCACGCATGATCTCAGCTGAATGGAATCGCCCGAATACATCTGCCTCGTTCACTCTACTTCGAGGACAGGCGCGCGTGATACTGGTTTAAAATCGTTTGCTGCGGGTGATCCCTTGTCAAGGTAAATTGTCGAGCAATTAGTTAACGAGATTTCGAGGTTGTTGGTAGTTTTTTTTTTATAGATATTCTGATAGAGCTCGAAGACACGAGTCCGACGAGTATAATGACGGCGCTATTGCGATCATTCGATCACGAATTACTCAAATACTCTGTCTTTCAGAAATATTCTGAATACATCTGCCTAGTTCATGCTAGCTCGAGGACAGGCGCGCGTGATACTGGTTTAAAATCGTTTGCTGCGGGTGATCCCTTGTCAAGGTAAATTGTCGAGCAATTAGTTAACGAGATTTCGAGGTTGTTGGTAGTTTTTTTTATAGATATTCTGATAAAGCACGAAGAGACGAGTCCGACGAGTATAATGACGGCGCTATTGCGATCATTCGATCACGAATTACTCGAGTACTCTATCTTTCAGAAATACTCTGAATACATCTGCCTCGGTCATGCTAGCTCGAGTACAGGCGCGCGCGATACTGGTTTAAAATCGTTTGGTGCGTGTGATCCTTTGTCAAGTTAAATTCTCGAGTAATTAGTTAATGAGATTTCGAGGTTGTCGGTATGGTTTTTATAGATATTCTAATAGAGCTCGAAGAGACGAGTCCGACGAGTATAATGACGGCGCTATTGCGATCATTCGATCATGAGATAATCGAGTACTCTATCTTTTAGAAATACTCTGAATACATCTGCCTAGCTCATGCTAGCTCGAGGACAGGCGCGCGCGATACTGGTTTAAAATCGTTTGCTGCGGGTGATCCCTTGTCAAGGTAAATTCTCGAGCAATTAGTTAATGAGATTTCGAGGTTGTCGGTATGGTTTTTATAGATATTCTAATAGAGCTCGAAGAGATGAGTCCGACGAGTATAATGACGGCGCTATTGCGATCATTCGATCACGAATTACTCGAGAGTCTCAAGTACGCTACCTTTCAGAAATATTCCTGACGCGTCGAGTATTTTGAGAATCGCGTCGGTAAATCGTGCGGAAGCCTTCGTTGCCGCACTCAGCACGATATCCGGTCAGTTTTTTCGACGTGGTACCTTTCACGAGACCTTGTGTGTGCACACATACACGCGTTCGACCGGGATCGCAACGGTTAAACGCCGTATGGCAGCGTTTGAGTGTTCACCGTCGGAATCAGGATTGCGTCGGAGATCGATCGTGTCGTTACGCGAATATAGACATCGTTGATACCACTCGTCAAGGCGCCAACAATGCTAGACGGACCACGAGTCGCAAACGTGATCAAAAAGTTGCAACCACGAACCTCGTTACACCAAGTTCCGTCATCGTTCAATCTTCCTCTGGATCTCTCCCTGAAATCCGCAAATCTGTTCACGACAATCGGCTCTGCCCGTTTCTATTCGTTTCGGTTGTGTTTTTGATCGTTCGAGGGTCAGATTTTCGATAAGGAACGCGCTCGGTCTTCGAGGTAGCTAAACCAAGTGCATTATCGATGCGTATGTAGGACGACTATAGTGCTGTTTTCAGTAATATGGTCGCGCCGCTCTTTACCGGTCACATACCGTAGCACAGTCTCTCGCTCTCTTGCTCCCTCTTTTCTTCGCTTCGCTCTCCTTTACCGTCTTCCTCCTATTCCTCTGTCTGCTTACCGAGAGCTCCGTGGCTCGTAGTATTTACGTTGAGCGCGAACATGAAGCCGGTGCAAACTGTTATTTTGCTGGACGCGTAAGTAGCAGATTCCGCCAGAGAACGATCTTTTCTTGCTTCATCTTCCTCGCCTCGCTAGACTCCGCGACAAACAGACCACCCGAGCAGCATTAATCATTCTCTCAAACGTAAAGTAATGCCTCGATATTTATTAACTATCGACAACGTAAGAAAATCATTTATAACTCCTCTATTCCTCACGATCTCTGTACGGAACTTGCACCGGTACGCTCCTCGTTCTTTCCCGAGTAAAACGATACCAAGCACGATACACTTGGCTTTACATTTGCCCGTTGTAATCCACGGTATTACGGAACCTCTACTATCCGAACTAACCGACAGAATCATAGTCGTCACCGATTTACACGGCGAATCGCGATCTACACGGGTCATTCTTGATCGGACTGTCCTCGTGTGGAACAATGAAGAGCTGGTTTGGATAACAGAGGTTGTACTAAATCGTGCGTTGCGTGGACAAACGTGGTCCGAACGGTGTCGTGTTTGATATCGTTTTCAACAGAAAAGTGTCGGCCAGGGATCAATCCACGAGGCAACAAATTAAACCGAGCCGTTATGTAAACGAAACATGCAGTGTCCAAATGAAATGAACGGTGTCTAAAGAAAGATAAGCGTGTTTGCATTTCCTTTTAATCGCACTGTAGAACAATGGCGTTGGTTCGTTTCTCCTAGACCCTTCGAAGGAAACGTTTGCTCAGGCTTACGTAAGCGAGCAATTATTTTCTGTTTACGGTTGAGCATTCGTGCCGCTCTCCGCTTCACGTTTTCCACGTTTGAAAAAAAAAAAAGGAGGGAAACAAGTATATCATAGTGAACGACAAACGATGCGGGCGTGTTGCGAGTTATCGGTGACGTGCGGTACCGCTCCAGTTGACGGAAACTTTTTTTCTGGACAAATTGCTGACCGCGACAATTAACTTCGTCGCGTATTTAACCGGGAGCGGTTAATGTCGAACGATTGCGAACCGTTCGCGTTGTGTTCGACCGGAAATCGTATTTCACCGACTGTATCAGGTTCGGCCGAAAATAAAATTGTGTACGCATAATCGAGCACGTCGAGTCGGCTGGAACAATGGTAACGCGGAGCTGAAAGAAACTCGTGTACCTCGTGTTAAAAACGTTGATATTTACATCGGCATAAGAGAGCTTACAAAAACAACGAATACAGCGCGAACGGTTTTCATCGTTTGCCGACGATTTCACTCGCATAACCGTGTGTCGGCGCTATGGAATTCGATTTGTTGCCTTGGGGAGCCTCGATACCTGAACGCAGGTATTTCTCAATTCATTTCTTCAATCTTTGCGCTCGTTTCTCTTCTCGATGTGACGCGTGCAACGTGAAACGCTCGATTATTATGCCGTTGGAATAAATAATCGTCTAGTAGATTCTTAATAAAATCGAACAAATCACCGAGAAAATAACATCGCCGTTGCGTCGAACCGAAACCCGTTGTAATTCTGCGAGAGCTAGCACAATTCCGACTTCAGTCTAATCGCCGGCTATTTGCCCGAGTAGTTAATACAATTCTCCGGGTCGTAGAAGTATTAGCATCGATTTGTTTGTTCTGGTAATACGTAATAATTGGTCGCGACCTCGACGGAGCTTCCCATACGCCGGGAAAACAATATCTCGAACAATGTTGCACTGTGGGGCAGCGCGAAACCGAATCGATACGGGCTCGACAATGGGGGAGAAACGGAAGAGGTTCCGAGATTGTTATGCTGCCGTTCTGAAAAAAACTTGTTCTTGACAGTAGCACAAAAGTGTGCGCATTAACGACGCCGAGCGATTGTTAGCGAATCGATGTTCAATTGTAAAAGAATAATAATCGCTGGATACATAATAGCTTCGTAAGAGAGATCTTGATTCGGAGAATTTCGGGCTCTTTTTATCGGACAGACCCGATCAAATTCGACACGGAGAGATTACCGATATCTGTTCACTGAACGTGAACCGTTCGTCACGTGATCGCGATTAGTACCGTGATAAGGGGCGACCTGTGTCACACAGATTTTCGATATTTATATATATGTATATATATACACTGCAAAGATATCTGGAATCGACGGCACACGAGCACAGGTACCTATCTGTGTGTGGTTAGAATAAGCAGTTTGTGGTTAGGAATGAACGGATCACGGTGTAGTTGAAATTCGAGTCTTCGAAATCTCTTCTGGACATCGTCGAGCGGCTACAATGTTCAATCCGTTAGTAAGTGTCGATTGCTCTAATTAACGTCCTGGGTTGGATTACTTTGTGCACGTTTGCTCGCGTCCGTTGATTGTTTTCACGTTTTAATTTTCGCGCAAGTCGGGCCTGAATAAGCTTCGAGAGCTGCGTGAACGTGTTTCGACGAGAAAAACAGTCGGTTAAGAATCAAGGATCTACCGATCCGAGGTATCTGTGCGTCAATCGTTGTAGGTGGAGCAGTGAATCAGTTATACGGGGAAAGAGGAAGTGAGTCACGAGTCTAGTCCGTTTATTTGTGACGTAAACACTGCTCCTGCAACGAACGGCGTGTTTTCGTGCGGCTTTACCGTGAATCGTCACGGTGACGTCCACGTTTCCGAGGGAATGCGAGACGGACGCGGAACGAGCTTGAAATTCTGTAGGTTAAATTGTTTGAATCGATGAAACAGGTAATTTAACCCTCATCCACACGACGTGGTACCCGGGTACCTATTTCAAATTCATTTAGAATAGTACAAAAAATTACCCGCGTGGATGAGGGTTAAATAAATTCTGAGGGCTGCGACTTTGCAACAATGGTATGTTGCTCTTAAACAATTAATTGTACGTCGTTACTCTTCAATGGCTCTTTGCACACTCTTCTTCTCGCACAATCGGCGGTGTACTATATATAATTTGGCTAGGTGTCGCTAATGTTATTAGTCGACACCTGTCGCGATTCATACTTTAGTCTCTCTCTCTCACACTCATTCGCTTGCTCGTGTGTGTGTGTGTATACATTCTTACACGGTTGCTACAATTGTTTTCACCGTTCGACGAAGCTTGTAATTGATTTATCTTCGAAATCAACCACCGTTTCCAGAAGTATCTGCGCGGCATGGGTATCGATTTTGGTCGAGGGTTGTTTCCCGGCGATTTCACGCGACGCCTTTCATCGATCGTGTCTCGACGATAATTATCGGGCACGGAGATAATAAATAACCGGCCACGGTTCGGGCGTAAACGTAACTTGCCGTTTGACGTAACGGAGACGATTCTGATGATCGTTTAGATAACCGCTACTGTTGCTCGTTGATGGCTGCTATCAAACAATTCGTGTGTAGGTAGTCCATGTAGAACCGCGAACACAGCGAACAACTGCGGCTGGACACGTATAACGCTCTGCCATCATGTTTATTTTCGATGGAGTTCGTAATACACTTGCTCCTTTCACCGACGCGTTGTCGTTCTGCTGTGCAATTGATCCGATAATTTTTAATCTGGCCCATTTCTCGCGCGAGAACCGATCGAACGACGTAACAGCTGCTGTTCAACTTCTGTTCTTTTTATTATTCATTATTATTTATTGTAGACGGACTGAAGCCCTTTTACAATATCAAAGAAAAGAAAAAAAGAGAAAGATACAATACTACCTCGTGTAATAACAAAGAAGGAACATGCACGAAAAGAAAAATTAATAATTGTACAATCGATATGGTATTATCATATAATCCTGCGTAGTTGCATTTGAAAATTTTGTAAAGAATCACTGAAAAAATCAATACGATTATAAATAGTGTATGATTTTGTGATAATGCGATTCATTGGATTTATTAATCTATAAGTAGATTTTGCTTGAAGTGTTTGAAAACCCGCTCTTGTTCTTAGTTCACGTTCTGGTACATAAAAATTGATTTGCGCAAGTAGAGAGGAACAATCAATATGATTGTTGATTAAATGAAAAATAAAGCTCTGGTTGGATACTATTCTTCGAGCAGATAATGGTTCTAGGTTCATTGTAGTTATTATCGCGGAGTAATCATGATCAAAGAATGACGTTGGATTATATAGCTTATACGAGCAAAATCTGAGAAATTTATGCTGCACTCTTTCGAGCTTGATTTCGTACTTAGAGCTTTTCGAAGACCATATAATTGATGCATACTTTTGTCCCGAAAGAATACCGTCAAGGATTCAAATATTTCCGTTCGAAATGATTGTTTGAATTTTAGTGGATACGAACATTTTCATGCCAAGGGTTGAAATTGCTGTTACCGTCGAAAAAAAAATCTAACCGTTTGACAAGCACGGTTCACTCGCGCACGTTTTCTCCTACGCGTCGCAAAAAGGACACTCGCAGAATTGATTGCATATAATTAGCATCCTTTCCGTTGTGTAACTGGCACACGTACATTTCCCGCGACTGATAAGTGCAATTGCACTGCAAAGTTCCCAGCGCTAAATTAATGGTCTCTAATGGCGCCCGTGTGTGTCCACTTTGGCCATTTTCTTTTCGCGATACGAGTCTAGTCGACGCACAGCTGGAATTGAAAATAACCGGTGTCACAATATCACAGCTCTGACAATTCGGGAAACGTTATATAAAAAATAATTGATCGAAATTTAAATTGCTGTACAGGGAAATGTAAATTTAGCGATCAGTAGAACGCGGAAGTTTATGCAATTTGCAACTTCCTCAGACGATGTTTATGGGGGAACTTAATAAAATGTTATTTTTAGTGTAGCCTTCGTAGAACGGAACTGTATTTGTTGAGAATTTGTCAGAAGCCATAAATGCATAAAGATCAGTATGCACTTGGAGACTTTCCCCTAATTCTCGAACTGCACGTTGCGTGCAACACAGCGACCGAACTTTTTCGCTGGCAACTTTCACCGGCGTTGACTAATTAAAAAATCGATCGCGATGGAACGATCGTTCTGCGCTTTCGAAAAACCGCACGAAAACAGCGCGAGAGAGCGGTTAGTATGGGCGTCGCGTCGTCCTTCGATTTTGCGAGACGCGCGATTCCATCGATTTCCTATACGTGTGTTTATTTCGGTGCTGGTCTCTTGAGTGCATCGTTCCGCGGATGTTAAACGCGGATCACTCGAATAAATATTTTATAGAATTCTCTGTACAATCTCGCGTTCGCGAAAATACTCTTAGGCACACTGTCCACGACGCGTCGCGTCAGATAAGCGTATACGTACTTCTTTTACTCGCGAAACGTACAGCAAACTTGGCGTCATTACGAAAAAAAAGATATATGTATATTTAAAGGGACATTCAACGATAGGCCGGTAACAAGTAATCGTTTTCCTGCCCGTTCGAATCGTTAAGATATAGCAAAATATGCAAGAATACCTTCTACCCATTTTTATACATATGAATATTAATCCTGGGTTATAAAATACTAATGTCAAGTATAGATACTTACAATCTTTTTAGAGTCTTATGTTCCTCCGTTGGATCAACAGCACACTGCCATTTGCGTGTCTTAACCCTTAAAATGCTGTATACTTGTTGGCAACACTAATAACGTTGTGGGGCCCCCAAGGGAAACCACTTTAAAAAATTGTAAAATTGAAAATAATAATATTTATCGCTAGACAAATCATCCACAATACTTAACGATGGAAAAGAGAAAATACATAAAATATGAAAAATTACAAAAAATTACTTACAAAGTTATTAAGGAAAAATACTTTCTGGGGTCCCTATAGGACCACTCAGCATTTTAAGGGTTAATAAGTGTGAAGCACAAAAAAAAACACAATCCAAAATCGTGACAATGAACGGGACGAAGTTACTCCGACCACGGTCAAAATAATACTGCCGTTGCCACCTCGGTTATTTGTGAATGGTTAAGGGTGGATTTGGGTGGGGAAATGTTGCGGTTTTTAATTGGACATATTAATAATTAGGATATATATATATATATATTTCCACTAAAATTCATTAAAAAATTATTACTATCTACTTTATTAGCGAGAAATGTTTTATATATATATATATATATATATATATATATATATATATATATATATATATATATATATATATATATATATATATATCCTGCAAATTGATCTACAATTGAAAAGAATTAAATTTCACAAGTTTAAAAAAAAACATTTCTCGCTAATAAAGTAGATAGTAATAATTTTTTAATGAATTTTAGTGGAAATATATATATATATATATATATATATCCTAATTATTAATATGTCTATATATATACATGTGCTTTTTTAAAGTCTTAAAAATTTTCGGATTGCCCTTTTAGATGCATAATCGCGACATTTTTCCGATTAAAATGATACCAATCACGATACAGTTCGGATTTTCTATGACTGTTTAATCCACGATTTAGTGGAACTAAATCTGAATCGGTTGAGCGAGGCAAGTAATGCGATAACGAGTTCTTTGTTTAAATATACTGCCGTTCCAGGGAGAGAAAATAAAAAAGCATCGTGAGTTAATTTAGGACTCGAGTGCCTCATCCCACGCTGTGTTAACCTGTTGCTAAATCAACACACCGATAGACCGGCTAAACACTGTTGAATCGATGAGAACAACGTCAGTCAATTTTTCTATAAACCGACAAATTTATTGGTCGTTTCTTCTCTACATAAAATAGCCTTCTTTAAAACATTACCCACCTATTATCAGGCGGATATTTGACCATGGTGCTTTGCATCCGGCGCACAGTGGGAGAAAACCGGCTGAAATAGTCAAAATTCGATAACACAATGAATTCTGCAATAAAGTTTTCGAAAATTGGTATCTCTAAGTTGTTTTTGACGTAGATTTCAAATTTTTAATCAAAATGATCAAATTCAAAATGTTCGATTGAATATGCCGGACCGAAAAATCAAAACTGAATGGTTTTTTTTTTTGAAAATTGATATATATATATGAATTATTGGGGATGCTGATTTTGAATTTGTATTTGAAATCATGAAATTCGAAATGGCTGATGCAACCTGGCAGAATCCGGACAATTAAGGATATTTCAAGAAAAAGATTTATCCTAGTCTCGTTCAGACACAACGAGGCACACGATTTTTGTCCTGGTTTGGCCCACTGTGCGGCGTAACGATAACTCGTGTTATTCTGAGGAAACGAGCTCGCGGATCTATCGGACATTGAGTAAGCACTTTTTTAAAAGCTGTTGCATAAACAGATAATGGCTCGTCCTTCCACGTAACCCAGAGAATGTTCGCAAGCCTCTGCAAACTCAAATATTCTATAATATTCTTCAAGGTACATAATTCGATGGAACTTGTTTCTTCACGAAAATGTTCTCCGAGGCTTCGTTAACCCCTTGCCGTATTTCAACGAGTCAGACTGACGACGATGTTTCACAAAGTCTAACAAATATGAATGTTACGCGTTTCTTTTTAAATGAGATACAATTTGATTCGTATGCAATCAATATGTAAGCATTCAAATAAATGTAGCCGCTCAAAAAATATGAATTTTCTTCTCCCATCTACAACAGTTTTGGGAACGAAGGCCTTTTATTCGCTGTGACTGTAAAGAAAATGATTCAGCAACGGGTGAAGGAGTTATTATCGAAAATCACGGACCACCAATCGATCGATTGGTTCGTGGTTTTCGTTGATAACTCCTGAACAGAGCAGCGGAGAACATTTTCGTAAAGGAAAAGAGCAACTTCGAATTACCTCAGGAATCTTTGATTAAACAATCGAGACCTGCAAATCCCGTGCTCTGATATCAATGTTTATTCGCTAAAACGACGAAAGAGCTGTGATTCGTTGACGATAATTCTATACTGGAGTTATTCCGATTTAGAGTGGGTGCCATTAATTATTAGAAGACAGACTGTATGCTAATTGTCGGTACCAGTAGCAAACGACGGATTCGACGTTACGCGAATAACACGATGACGCAAAGTTATAATTAAACCGGGCGAACGCAGTTCGCTGGTCAACAAAGAATTTATTGTCCGTCGATGCGAGGCTTCCGCGGACATTTTCTTGCACGATAACGATGCAAGCCGGAATTAGGGTTAAGCCTCTTTTCCCGTCGTTGTCGCGAATTCGTACGATCGCGGTTATCAAACCGCACGCGAACAGTAGGGTTTTGTATCCTCCTGTAAATAAATAGAGCTCCCGTTGATCCGTTTACTAGAGCGGTCGGTTCGCTTTACGAGCCTTTCAAGAATATGATGGACGCCTAATCTAAGGACGACGAGAGGCTATTGTGGTTGAAGTGCTTCTAAAATTATACTTGATGCGGCTCAATACGCGACCCCTTTTTAAAACGGATTACCGAGTTCAAGTTGCCGTGCGAAACACGACGCGCGCCGAAATTAGAACATCTTTTCTGGTAAATGTCCTAACAAATAACCCGACTCGATTCTACAGCAAACCACTATAGTCAACTGTACAGAAAATCAGACGGAGACAAAGCATAGCCAGATTTAGACGTGTTCTACACGTTCACTTCCATGCTAAACCTGGTTACACGCTGTCTATACTGACAAAAGTGCTGGCAGACTGCGCAGCGTGATGCATTTATGGCTTCTAAAGATGTTCAAAGAATGCTAGAACATAGAAAACAAACTGTTTCAACGCCACGCTTATATTAAAATGGACTGAAAAGGAGAAAATAATTTTGTTTAGATTTTAGTGACTATAAATAAAAGCGTGGACCGCTAAACAATATTAACCTATATCTTCGTGGGTCCTCCACGCTTTTATTTACGGTCAGTACATAATATCTAGAAAAATTATTTTCTCCTTTTTAGTGCATTTTAATATAAACGTGGTTTTTAAATATTTTTTCATTTTCTACTTTTTAGTCTTTACTAGCGAGCGTATTTAGTAAGGCTCGGGTTCGATTCCCGCTGAGATACTCTGCTGAGATTTTTTTTATCTTCTAAACGCAGTTTTTGTTAAAAAAAATTCTTTTCTAACACATTACCGACCGGTGATTATTGCATATTTTTATACATGGCTAAATTTTCATTTAGCATTTAGTATGAACTAAGTCACCATCAATAACGTCGTCTAATAGTTTCATTTAAGATTACAATGTCAAAGAAAATTTCTATGCTTTTTTTTGGTACAGCAGAATTATTTAAATCCTATTAATAGGCTTCCGGTCGGTGAAGTGTTAATATTGTTATCCAGTTCTGAGCTATGTTTAATGTTTCAAGTCTCTAGCTCATCGGGAAGTGGTTTAAAATTCGATTACAAGATTTCACGCGGCAAGATAATAAAGGCGTGGTAAAAATCCACAGAATTTAATACAATTTTTACGTATTTGGGATCGATAAAGGCTACTACTACTGAAAATACAATGTTCTTTGTTCCCACTTTCTTGAAATTTCCTTGCAAAAATTGCATAACCATCCGCATTCTTACTTGACGTATCTGCGCCACCGATTGCAACTTCCCCTCCTTCTCATTCGCATAAACGGAGTTAAAGTCGAACGCGGATTATCTGCGCGGAATTTATATCGCTCGTGCGAGATGCAATAGGTTCCGCCTACATAGAGGACGGCGCTGTCCACCCACACATGATTTTTCACCGCCTCTGTAGCAAGGGGAACGAAGTTATGCTTGTACGAACGTGTTCAGATAAGTCAGCAATTAACCGTGACTCTGTTCATCAAACTGGTCAGGCACCCTGCAACATTTCTCGGACAAGTTCATCACGTTGTGGAAAAAAATTGGCGACGCCCAGTTAGGCTTCTATGAAACGTGCCATGGGAAATTCGATTACCCGGGAAACCTTTTTCTATCACTCATTCTAAGATGCTTCTCTTGGGATTCTTTCACTTTTTATCCACGTTTTTATCAACTCGCTTTGTTGTATGTCAGATCGGTACAAATTTTACAATTGATTTTTAAGTAACCTCCCTATTAGCTAGAGACTTGAAACGTTTAACCCTCATCCACACGACGTGGTACCCGGGTACCTATTTCAAATTCATTTAGAACAGTACAAAAAATTGCCCGTGTGGATGAGAGTTAAACGTAGCTCTGAACTGGATGAAAGTGAAATATCAACTCGCTTTATTGTCTGTCTGTGCGATACAAATTGTGAAATTGATTTTAAACTGACTTCTCTATCAGCTGGAGACTTGAAACCTTTAAACGCAGCTCTGAACTGGATGACAATGGAATTAACTCGCATTCTTGTCTGTTACATCGGTACAAATTTTGCAATTGTTTTAAACTAATTTCCCGATCAGCTAGAGACTTGAAACCTTTAACCGTAACTCTGAACTGGATGATAATGGAATATCAACTCGCTTTATTGTCTGTCTGTGCGATACAAATTGTGAAATTGATTTTAAAATGACTTCCCAATCAGCTGGATACTCGAAACCTTTAGACGTAGCTCAGAACTAAATGACAATGCAATATCAACTGGATTTCTTGTCTGTCTGTTCGATACAAATTTAGCAATTGATTTTAAACTAACCTCCCGATCAGCTAGAGACTTGAAACGTTTAAACGTAACTCTGAACTGGACGACAATGCAATATCAACTCGATTTCTTGTCTGTCTATTCGATACAAATTTTGCAATTGATTTTAAACTGACTTCCCCATCAGCTAGAGACTTGAAACGTTTAAATGTATCTCTGAACTGGACGACAATGCAATATCAACTCGATTTCTTGTCTGTCTGTTCGATACAAATTTTGCAATTGATTTTAAACTAACCTCCCGATCAGCTAGAGACTTGAAACGTTTAAATGTAGCTCTGAACTGGACGACAATGCAATATCAACTCGATTTCTTGTCTATCTGTTCGATACAAATTTTGTAATTGATTTTAAACTGACTTCCCCATCAGCTAGAGACTTGAAATCTTTAAAGGTAGCTCTGAACTGAATGATAATGGAATATCAACTCGCTTTCTTGTCTGTCTGTTCGACACAAATTTTGCAATTGATTTTAAACTGACTTCCCCATCACAAGAAACTTCAAACCTTTAAAGGTAGCTCTGAACAGGATGACAATGCAATATCAACTCGCTTTCTTGTCTGTCTGTTCGATACAAACTTAGCAATTGATTTTAACTCGAAACCTTTAACCCTCATCTATCCCTCATTTCACGAACTGAATCTGTAACTCGTTGTCAAATTGACACAGTGACACAGAATAAAAGGAATTTCAATGTTTTTTTAGTCAAATCGATAAGTTAACATTTACATATTAGTATTTTTGGATTATATGTTCTGCATAAAAAAAATAAATTATAATTCAAATTACGCGAAAAAACCTTACGTAAAAATATCACTTGCTATTAAAAAAATATTTGAAACCCCTGGTTTTTTGTTGCTCTATGGTCCACCAGGCCTAAAAATTTAACGATCCGGCCCTTTTTACCACGTTTTTAAAAAAAAGTTTGCCGACCCCTGGTTTAGACAATTCTTTCGCGCGACACCGACGTTTTTTTCCCCGGAATCTCTCGGCTGCCGCGGGCCTCGCCGCGACGAAAAAAATGGTCTAGTCTAGAAGAAACACAGTTCGCCGCGCTTTTTATACCCGTAGAAAAAATTCTCACACGTTTTTTCGTCAGAAAAAAAAACACTCCTTGAATGATCGGAGTCAAGAGTTTTTGCAGGTGTCTCGCTGGCAACACTCGACTATTGATGTTTTTTTTTGTCTCCGCGAAAAAAGTTGTTGAACTAAGAGGCGCCGTTCTTCAAAGAATCTGGACCAGTGAATGGAAATACGGCTCGTAATTAACAATTGCTCTATTGTGGGAGATTAACATTGAAGATTAATGCAGCTGGCAAGAACTGTTAATTATTTAACCGGGTTATTTTTTATATTCGCATTAGTTAAGATTAAACACGGTAGCTCGACGATCTTGAACAGTGAAGATCTTCCTTGTTGACTTCGTTCGGGAGTTACCAACGAAACACGCGTGTTATCTGTGAAAAAAATTTCAAGGAAGTACACCTAGTAGCACAAAATATTTTATACGCATTCATATAATATTAAAAAGAGATTCAATCTTTTTTTTAATATTCAAATATACATACAATATTTATTTTATGTTAAGTGACAAATATCTCTTTTTAAATATGCAGGAAATATCTATTTCATGTTATGAGAAAAATACTTTTTTTTAAATATTAAATGGATCTTTATTTCATATGAGAGGTAGAATATTTTTTTCTAATATACAAATAATATTTATTTCATATTATGAAAAACAAATTTTTTTCTCATTCTGAAACAAATCTTTATTTAATATTAGAAATAGAATATTTCTTCCTAATATACAGATAATGTTTATTCTAGTACATGTATACAATATTCAGATCCAATATTTTTCTGATATGAAAGAATATGGCTTAAAAAATATTTTTCCAATATTTGAGAAAAATATCTATCTAATATTTTTGTGCTACTAGAGACATCTTCGAGAGAGGACCTTAATTTCTTTTCTCGATGAAAATACATACGGTTTTAAATGGCGCGTCAAATGAATTCCGCAGGGGAAGTTCGGTTAATGTTAAACATTTTTGTAGTTCGTTCTGGGAACTTGTTTATTGCGTTCACGTATCGGCGAGCTTGCGGTAAACGTCCTCGTGCTATTCCCGGATATTTTCCTTCGTCCAGATATCTTTCGCCTCGGCCATCCGCGATCCTGCGGATCAGCCATTTCCTGAAAACGGCCGACAAGTATCCGTAACACGATGATAACTTTTCGCTGGGCTGCGACGATAACTGAAAAGTGGAACGTTATAACAGCGAGACGCTTCGTTGAGCATGCAACGAGCCTCGGCTGCATGTGGACTGCATGCTTTGTGGAACGATAAAAACTTAATCTGGCATCGTCCCGGAGAGATTAGATTTACGCGCTTAGAATTTTGTATTTTCCCGGAAAATTCATTTTCTCCTGATCGATTGATATGATCCGGTAAAAATGTCCGAGATAGCGGAAATAGTGCGGAAGCACTGCGTTGAATTGACTTTGCTCGAATAGAGTACTTGGCCTGATCGAGATAACGTTGTTTAATTTAGAAATGAGGCGTATTAATAAATAAAATTGGGCCGGGTGAGAAGTAGGCTGTGAACGTTCGTAGAAATTTATGGATGTATTATGTTGTTAAAACAGTTTAGATTGTTGAGCACAGATTCGTGATTCTTATCCGGTGTGCAAAAACGTTCTTATCAGTTTAATTAGTAGAAAATGATGCTCGAGATGCGTTTATCTTATTTAACAGTAGAATTACAAGTTGTTCGTTGGAATTTTATGAGAACTTTTAAACAGAAAATGTATTTCTTTATGAAATATTAAAGTAATGAACCATTCACCAGCCAAATTTATGGATGTATTATGTTGTTTAAACAGTTTAAATGGTTGAGAACCAATTCGTGATTCTTATCCAGTTATCAAAAACGTTCTTATCGGTTTAATTAGTAGAAAAGGACGCTCGAGATGCGTTTATCTTATTTAACAGTAGAATTACAAGTTGTTGGTTGGAATTTTATGAGAACTTTTAAACAGAAAATGTATTTGTTTATGCAATATTAAATGAATATACCATTCATCAGCCAAATTTATAGATGCACTATGTTGTTTAAACAGTTTAAATTGTTGAGAACCAATTCGTGATTCTTATCCAGTCATCAAAAAATTTCTTATCGGTTTAATTAGTAGAAAAGGATGCTCGAGATGCGTTTATCTTATTTAACAGTAGAATTACAAGTTGTTCGTTGGAATTTTATGAGAACTTTTAAACAGAAAATGCATTTCTTTATGAAATATTAAATTAATGTACCATTCGCCAGTCTACTTCCGCAATATTTCCGTTCCGTACGAATCGAACTTGAATGCATCGAAGACTATGCTAGTTCTATTGGAAATAATGTAATTATGCGAGCACAGGTTGACATTCGATGACCCAGCTAGAAGGCAATGCGTACTTGACTTGGAGTCATGTTTCAGCATGCGACAAGGAAACATAGTTCGCTGGCATACGCTTATAAATAGTTACTCTTTGCATGCTCATTGATAATTCCATAATGTTTTCATCGTACTTACGTCAAATCGAAATGACGATGCAGAATTAACGTTACCTGTCGGGTTTTGTAGAACGCCGAGATTCCCAGTTGCAACACCGTACAAACAATTATGTCTGCAAACATGTTTTTATTTCAAAGCGATTTCATTGAAAACGTTACTTAACAAACTTGGAGAAAAATGTAACTTTGTTGTCTGTATATAGTATATAAATTACTGCCTGTAATATTTTGTTTGTCCTGTATTCTTCCTTTGAGAAACAGATTATAATCACTTTTGTTGCTCGGTAGTTCCAGTCGTAAGCAAATAGTGTGGAGCCAAATCATTTAAACAATACGTTCGTCACAGTGGTAACAATTTAGATGCATGCACACTATTATGATTAGACTGCTTAGGACAACTAAGAAAAGGATGATTAGATAATTATTCCTGATAGAGCATTAGAAAAAGAACGCCAGAATACAAGAATTAAATTGATAAATCGTTTGTTTGTACAAAGTATGCAGTCTGATCATTGTCCTCGTAGAACCGACTTCGCCAAAGCGATTGGATGCTTCCGATGGCCCCGCATCGAAACGATCGATCATCCTGATCGATTGCTAATCGCCAGAACAAAAATAAAAAAAAAAGAAAGAAACCGATCGCCTAAAGAGGCATTAGCGAAAGAGACGAGAAACTAAAACTCGAGTCTTCAAATGATCGAGAGACAAAAAGCGTGCTTCTCTCTCTGCAACGTACTTTGCTCCGATTCCTCGAGAGAAAGAAGAAGGTCCGTGTGCATTAGGTCTCCTTTGATCTATTTGTTTATTATCTTTTTTCCATGGAACTCGCGATCTCGGATCCCCTGGATCACGGAGAGTCGATTCGATTTCCATGGAAAATCGTGTGCTCTCTCTGTTCGATCGATGCCGAATGGATTTCGCCACCTGTCGTGACTCACGTGCCCGATCGGCTTTTGTTCGCAGGATGATAGTGGACCCCAAGGTCACAAGTCTGCATAACGATTACGGAAGCTTCGATCGACCATTGGGCGCCGGCGAGGGTCACGAGAGAGACGTCGAGGCGGCAGTTGATGGAAGTAGCAACGGAATGGCACAGTCCAGCGACGTTTACCAACGGCAGCCATTGTTGCCCGGTGCACCGGCCAAGGGGAAGGACAAGTGGTCCGGGGTGGCATCAAGCTCGGATTATTATGTCGACGAGGACGAGAAGATCGACAGCCTCGGACGACATCCCGGGATACCGAACGGCTCCGGGAATGGCATCGTCAAGTTGGACATACCGGCGCCTCTGCGAGAGGAGCCTAGGTTCCCCAAGGAAAAGTGGAAAACCTTCCTTGGTGAGCACGCCCACACCTTCCCCATGAACACCGCGTTGACCTCCTGCAGCGATCCCCCATGATACGCGAGCAAATCGAGACCGAAATAGCTTTTTCTTTACCTATCACCGCTAGCTCCGAACTAAAAGTTGATGAAACTTTCTTATTTCATTACAACCGAGTTCACATCGGTTCGGATAAGAGAGCCTCCAATTTATCGCGAATCGCACAAGCAAATACGCTCCGAATTGTATCGTGTCGCGACTCATTTTAATCAGCGCCACACTATGGGATAAATCGATGAATTCTGTGTCAAAATCAAAGAACTTTCGATAGAAATTAGATGAAATTTTTTTTAATTAAAACTGAAACTATAAGGAATATGGGATAATTATGGAGATTATGGTTCGAACGTTTTTTAACCACGACAAAATAAAAATTTTAATTTTTAACAATAACTCAATTGTTTGGTAGATTCGAAGATCTCAGACAAATTTTGAGGCCAGATTTGAAAACAGTGTGAAAAAATCTATGGGAAATGATGTATAACATGCTGCAAAAAAAGTTTTTCCTCGTGTGGTATTGAAAAAACCACAATTTTCTTGAGATTGTGCAAGTTTAACGAATCTTATCAAGATTAAAAAACGTTCGTACCACAATCTTCATACTTATTTCGTATTCTTCAAAGGTTCGGCTTTCATTTAAAATAAATTTCACCGCTCTATCGAAAGTTCTTTGATTTTGACACGGAATTCATCGGTTTGGCCCATAGTGTACCGCCAACGTATCTGCGAATGTTTTTCGAGCAATCCTCCAAGATAAGCGAGCAAATCGAGACCAAAATCGCTTTTTTTTCACCTCTCGTCGCTAGCTCCGAACTAAAAGTTGATGAAACTTTCATATTTCATTACAACCGAGTCCACATCGGTTCGGATAAGAGAGCCTTCAATTTATCTACGAATCGCACAAGCAAAACGCTCCGAATTGTATCGTGTCGCGACTCATTTTAATCAGCGCCGCCAACGTACCTGTGATTGTTTCGCGTAAGGACGATCAGAGGCAACAGAGTTTCATCGAGAAATTAATGTCGTCGTTTAGCTTGACTAGCTTTGTTCGCATGCATACTTTCTGTCGCGTACATAAAACTATCTGGAACAAGTTTGTTTGTCTACGGAGTTATGCGAGCGTGTTACGAAACGGGTTGTGGGAAGGTAGAAGGCGAACTTTTCCTGTAATTTTGTCGGCAATGAACTCTTTAGGGCAGTTGCTCGCAATTCGTTCGCACGGCGGGGTGTCGATCGAGATCGAGGTCATCGCGTGGTCTGGTATTTCGCTGAGAGCGGCTGATTCAATACAGTTCAATGCGTTCTTCAATGTTGAATCGGATGCGACCGATTCGTTAGAACGGAGATACTGGTTCTCCTGTTTAAGGTGCGCGATCTCCTTTGCGCGTCTGTACGCAACGTTTTGCGATCCGGTTCCGAGAGAAAAGAAATGTTTCATTTCACTACAGTTTGTTGCAATTCAGAGGTAGAGAATACTTACCTTCATTTTTGTAAATTGATAAGGTATACACCTCATGTACAATGCAGTGCTTGTTCGCTTCAAAGTTGCAGTTGCAGTTTGGTCGATGTTCTTTACAGTCCGTTTTATGCGCCTCTGTTTATCGCATTTTCATCGTTGACTCATAGTTCATTCGCGACGTATGCCACATTTTTTTTGTTATCTCTTCGTTGCGTTGTTTCTGCCGGCTGGTTATTACTCTTCTGCGCTTCACGGTAGCTGCATTTCGTTCGGCAAGGCTGTTGTAAGGGCGCCGTGTACTGTCATACTTCGTAGTCTAATCGATGATTCAGTAGAGCTGGATATACTTCCCGGAAAGAATGCATTCGTATCATGTGCATGGTTAGATATAAACGTGCTTCAAGGATTTAACAGGAGGACATCAAGCGACGTCTATTGATTTTAATAAAAAGAACACCCTGTAGGGCGAAGGCACCAGTTACCGAGCCCTACCCCGGTTATCGGACGCAATACAAACTTTTTAGAAATTAATTAAAATAACATGAAGCACCTAGTATTACTTTATTTTTAAAAATAAATCTGCTGCTTCCCCTTCGTGTATAGATCAAAAGTGTTAACATCATTTTTGTTCAAGATGTAGAATTGTTCGTTTCCGATGATAGAAAATACTAAAGTTAATTAACTAATTTGTTATCACGAATTTCTTGTGTCCGGTAAAGGACCAAAACTTCGAACAAGATCGTCCAGAAAGATCTGACGACACAGAAGAATGTTGATAATCGACCGTTTATCACGAATAACGCGAAATAAATTACAGGTTGCCTTTGAATTAATAAGAAACTTCCAAGCGGTCAGTAAATATCCGGTAACTGGCATCTTTACCCGAATAATTAATTTGTTGCTTCGCAATGGGATAGGATTGAACGAGGATCTAAGGAATTCCATGGTTTCTGTTGCAGCATTTTTATTTATGGTAGTGAACTTTATATTAACGACAGCGTCCCTTGCAATGGTGCACGAAAGGGTCCCGGATAGAAACACGTACGGGCCATTACCGGATGTGGTGTTGGACAACGTCGCTGCTCAGGATTGGGCCCTCAACGTGTCGGAAGTTCTGATTATGATACTGTCCAACTTAGCCATGGTTTTTATTATTTTCCATAAACATAGGTACGTAACTAGACTGCGGATTTAATGGTTTTATTATATAATCTCCGAAATAATTGTGCATCGTCCCCGTTTGATTTTGTTGCAGGTTTATCGTTGTTAGGCGAGTGTTTCTCTTGATGGGATTGTTGTACATGATGAGGAGCGTCACGATGTTCGTGACAGTACTGCCGGTAGCCAGTAAGACGTATTTCTGCAGCCCGAAAGCGAACAACACGAGTCCGCTTCTCGTTATGAAGAGGGTTCTGCAGCTGATTTCTGGCTTCGGCTTGTCTATAAACGGCAAGCATACTTACTGCGGGGATTACATTTACAGCGGTCACACGGTCGTGCTTGTACTTAGTTACCTGATTATCGAGGAGTGTACGTACTTATCTCTACATACGAAACGATTGTTACATAAACTCTCCGGACAACGACGACACGACAAAATGTTAAACACCAAGTTCCTTGACACTGTACCCAATTTAGTTCAATGAAACGTTAATCGATAGTTCGTTGAGGACGGTCTAAATATGGAGCCGGGCGGTTTCCACTCGGGGTTTCACTGTCAAACCTGTTGAGAAAGTTTACGTAACAAACGTGAGATTCGATGGACGGAAAATATTCGGATGAATATCTGTTGTAGATTCCCCGAAAAGGTGTAAACCAATTCATTGGCTAGCAGGCATCACGGTTCTCGTTGGGGTGATTATGGTCTTGGTGGCCCACGGACACTATACTGTGGACGTCCTCATAGCTTACTACGTAACCACACGCTTATGGTATATTTATCATACGTTAGCCAATAATCCTCACCTTAAGGTAAGCGAACGTGGAACTCGATCGTTCGGCACCAATTTAACAGGACAGCTGTGTTAATGGCGCACATTCTGACTTTTCTTTTCCAGCAATACGAACCAAACAACTTTTTGACCCGGCTCTGGTGGTTTCGTATGTTCAAGTATTTCGAGAAAAATGTGGGCGGCACGGTGCCACGACAATACGACTGGCCTCTACCCTGGCCTCGACGATTCCTTGCCAAGCACCCAAACCGGGACAGTTAATGTTCGCCGTGATCGTACGATAGAGGCTCTCAGACAACAGAGTTACTTTTGTTGTATTTGTATATATACAAACATATATAAAAGCTTTACTAGAAATGTGGTACAAGAGATGCGCCCAAGCTTCCGTCAAACTTCCATGCCGAGGTCTTGACAGAAGTTTTCAGCAGTGTTCACTTCCTCGAGAACTATTATAAACGACACGAACAGATAGGCCACGAGAAAATGAGAGAACGAGAGAGAGAGCGAGAGAGCGAGAGAGCGAGAGAGAGAGAGAGAGAGAGAGAGAGAGAGAGAGAGCGAGCGAGAAAAAAAAAGAAACACAAAAATGTACGTGAACGAGAGAAGCATTCACCATCCGGAAGAGGCACGCTCGTACTATCACGTTCGTTATCGTCCAATCGCGAAACCTATTTTTCCTTGATTTTGATACGACTTATACATAAATGTAAGGGATAGGCAACTCGATAGTACTGACGTTTAGTCCTTTATCAGGAGAATTCATATTAGACGACGGAGAGCGGAGAGAGGGAGTGAGAAAGAGGAGGAGGTGTTTCAAAGAGTTACCGGTCAGATTAGTGTATAAAACGAAAGAAGAAGAAAGGAAAGAACAAAAAAACAAATGCTTAGATATCTCTATTTTCAGATACTCCGAGGTGTATGATACTTAGGATTAAATCGCTGGATCCAGCGTGTTTACCACTCGCGAAACTGTAACTAATTGTTAATAACATAGAATCATGTCGCAAGATAGCGGGCTCTTTTGTAAACTTTCGAACAACGACACTACTCGAGAATATTCGGAGGCGTCGCGATGATGTACGCGGGACGCAGTCTTCTTTCAGGCCTGGGCGTCGATCATTTTCAACTGAACAATACATAATAAAATATTAGCGAATTGTATTTTACATCGATTGTGCCCGGGGATTATGCGAAGTGGCGTGAAAAGTGTTTCGGGATGGTATTTCATTATTTTCTCGATTCGTAATCGTTTGGAAAAAAACATTCTTCCATAACGCAAGAATGGAGAATATGAAAATTTACATTTTCTGGCACACCACTTTCGTAAGTACCGGCACAATGGATAAGTTCTTAAAGAACATTCTCTCTGTTTTACAAGTACGGTATAAATTAATTGGTGTTAAGCTGCCTGAGCTAATAGATGACCAGTAAACGATGTTAAATATTAATTGTATCGTTGAATGGCGCCTTGGTCTGCTTAGTATGCCGCGAGACCTTCCTGTGGTAGCTACGTTTCAGCGTGTTATTAATCTCAATCGACTTCCAAGTAACTGAGACGAGATGTCGTTCTTTTGTAATTACCGTGGAGACAAAACGAAAACGGCGGCATGCCTTATTCCGATGAAAGTCAACTGAATGCGTATTAGAATCTTTGCATTTCCGATTGGTCAATTACTGTATTCGTTTCTCTCTAGTTATCTAAACATGATCGTAGAAAATTGGTAATCCTGATTCGTTCGCGCAGAGATCAATTGGCAATTGGCTCACATTTGTGTACTATTCTCGAGCGATCGCGCAATTTTCGTGGGACCAAGCAGAGAACAGAGACACACACGCACGCAACAAAACAAAAAAAAAATATGAAAAAACGCGAAATAAAAAGAAGCGTATATATAGAATCGTGATTTGAAAGTAATTCGAAGAATCTGTTGGTAGCCATTGGATTCCTTAAGGAAAACGAAGTGTTTCAATACGTGAGACACCGTTGCTCTAGCTTTTCTTTTAGATGATAGTTTTTTTAAAACCGTTGTCGATTCGAGAGACTGTAATGTGTTCTATTCGAAGGGCTTACGAAAAAAAAGAAGAAATCACAATCTTTAACGACGCTTCAAGACGTTCCGATCACTTTGATCGATTGTGATAAGATACTAATTACGCAGCTGCGAGATTCGTGATTCCTCGGAATAAGGACGTCTTTGCATTCTGTATACACACCAAATGTTGTCACGCGTACACGATCATGGAGACGCGAACCGTGCGAGGAAAAAATAATCTGCGACCACTGTAATGCCATTTGTTCAGAGCTCCGGACGCTTCTATCTCTGCCAATCGTTCTAAAAAAAAGCACACGGAACGTACGAAGAAGTGCTTTGCGAATAGTATACGATCACTAGACCGTGAGTCTTCGTGGAAATTTATATTTTTAGAGGCTGTAAGGAAGCTAGATATATAGGTGAACATTTACTTTGTCGATTAGAAGAGTCCTCGAGATGAACGAGCGGCTCGCGGAGCATTAGAAGAAAGATGTCACAGTCTAATGATCGGTTACAAAATTCGTTAGCTTTCGAACAGGATGCGTGAATTGATTGGTACAGCTTTGCAACGTTTGCGATGTTAGAGCGGATTTTTCTGTTGTGCCCGCGAACTTTTCGCACGGTTCTCTGATCCAGCAGGTCTTCTAGCATCTCGTTATTTCGCGATACAATGATTCCTTGCGATTCTTGCCCCGCTCTGACGCCAATGAGCTTCAGTTTCATCTCATCATCGAGCTAATAGCACAAACGCTTTTCGGGGGTGATTCAGTGAATCTCAATGAATTTCCGTTTATTCGCGTGCGCGCGGGTACGATCGGACATGTCCAGTACAATTGGAGAGAAAGAGCGAGAAGAGTGTTGATACGACTCGGCGGTTTTAGAAATTGCGAATTCTCGTGCATAGTTTAACCGACGTTAACCAGCGATTTGTTGTCCTCTGCACACATGGTTTATTATTGTTGAATGCTCGTGCAGAATCTTTTTTCCGTTGATCGTTCGCGCGAGTGTCCCGATGGACGCCTTTGTTTCTCCGGCGTGCGTATCGATGTCGCCGTGAAAAAAAAAAGTTGAAACGATTATATGAAACGAGAAACGGCAAATACGGTAAAACTGTCTGGATCGAACAGAAAGCTAAACGAAGCGTCTACTCGGTGCGCGAGTCCTGTGTTTTCTCGCTTCGAACTTTTACTCGAACCTGTACAGAAAGACACGCGAGAAGAACGCGGACGGAACTCGTCGACCCTTCGCTACATATTATAATTAAGTCTTTTTCCGTCTGTGATGATAGATGAGATCGAGTTGTCGTCGCGCGATTAATAAATCGTTGAACATGATCCATGTACTCGACACACGACCACTGATATTTCCTCTTAACTCTCTACGGACCAACCCGTTGACTGTTTCTTCTTTTACCGAATCGATTCTACAATGGAAACAGGATTCGCAGCTGAATCGGAATTCATTCAAGGACGCTGCGATACGTTCAACTGATCATCTTAAAGTGACTCAGAACTGAAAGCGACCTTAATTAATTCGGTTTCGCGGAGCTGCGATGTCCTCGATGATTCAACGCGAAACAGGTCGTTTCATTAGTACTGTCATTCTTATTTCTTTTTGGAGAAACTACTGGACCGTTTGCGTCGCGGTTTTGTATACACGTTTATAGATATGTCAGGTGCAAACATGATTTTCTTTTTTTAATGAAAGCTACGAATATTCCACGAGTTATATATTTTTTTTTATAGACCTTTGAAAGACATGGGACGTTTCCATGATTGAAACAAACGAAAAAGCGAAGTTGTTTATTAATCAGTGTAGATTCGTTTGATCTTTATGTTCCTGCAACATTGCTAATGGAATCGCCATGATCAGAGGCGCATCTCCGATTGGCCCGTAGATGGTTAACGTTCAGCTGCGTGTATCCGATATATTTTATTAAGATTAAATGTGGTTCGTAGCGATTCTTGTGCGACGCAGTGTAACGCGGATCGTCCGACTATGTTTTTCAATGTGCGTGTAATAGAACAAATACGTATAAGCGCATAACTAACTGGACTGTGGATGCGACTGCGCCGTTAGTTTCTGAAATCTAGCTCGTTTTTTCTATGAACAATTTTATTACGCTGTCTTATCTTTAACCACTCCTGGACTCTTTTTATACATGAATTATATACTATATAATTTTTACTGCATGTTTTTTCGTGCCTTTAGTTTCATTTTATCCCGGAGAGATGAAAAGCCAAAGGGAAATTTATGTTTCGCTTCGAATCCGTGGATCACCGACGCGAGTGTGTGTTTGCGAGCGAGAGTGAGAGAAAGAGAGATTGTATAAAATTGTTTTTATTATTGTATTTGTTCATAAGATCAGCAAATAAATACCGGCGGTTCTCAAGACGAGAGTCAATGATTTTAAACCGTTCGAAATGTATTGAATACAGCGACGAATTTGTTACTGCGTTTGATCGATCATACTTCAGAGTTGTGTTGAATCACGATTCAATTACTACACGAATTATAATTGCGAAGTGAATTCAATTACATTGTACTCGATTATTTCGTAATTCGAAATTCAATTAACCCTTTGCACTCGGAGCTATTCTAATCCGAACATCGAATTTTTGCTGAAACATTTCCATTTTATATGATTTTCCTTCTATTTCGATTACACTCACGTAATTAGCAAATTAAATTAAAGGTTCGAATTATGTAATTTGCAATGTAATTCAGATACTATGTGTAATAACAATACAATGTAATTCAATTACATTGTATATTTAAATTAGCACAACTCCGATCATTCGGATCCGTTCGAAGCGCCATTGAACACAGTGAGAATTTGATTGTTACGCAAAGTCCGCAGTCCAATTACGATTAATCGGAGCAAACTGGTTAGATGAAGCGCGAACGCTTACCGTGTATCTGTAACAAAAAGTAGCTGTTATTCCTTTCGGTTTGACGTGAGCGGCACGACTATGCCGTTTAGGAACGACGTCCAAACCATTAGCAAAAACTGTCAGTGAATCTGTCACAATCTGCCAGTGAGATATTAATAAAAGCGCGGCGAGCTCGAGCCAAAAAGAAAAAAAAAATAAACGAACGGTGCAAAGATGCACGCGCGTTGTGTACTCACGCGATGGGTTTGACGTATAGTTTATCCAGCGGATAAACAATGAACAATAAACATTTGTGTACTATGTACACTTCGGGGTAGCGATTCACACTGATGTAGAGAACCCATTGGGGCCATATTTGTTTGCTCTGGGCCCTGAAGAGTTCTTCTGCAGACTCGGGAGAAAACGTGGTTTCTTAAATGATAAATTAATCTTCTCTTCTTCTTCTCTATATATAAAAATGATGTCCTGACTTATAAGCCCTTGGACCTAGAAAGCTGAAATTTTGCACAAAGGTTTCCTTTATGATCTATACAAGGGATAAGAAAGGATATTTCGAAATTCAACCCCTAAGGGGGTGAAAAGGGGTTGCAACGTTTGTATAAGAAATATTTTATTTGTGGTCGGATTTGCTTGATACTTGGTCTTAATGCTCATTTATACAATCCGAATGGGGTGAATGGGGGTTGAAAGCTTTTATGGAGAAACAATATCAATTTTCGAGGGCATTAAATAGTTTTCTAAAAGCTAGTTTTAGATAATTGATTTATCATTTAAGAAACCGCGTTTCGTCCCGAGCCTGCCAGAATGACTCTTCGGTAAGGGGACTGTCTTTCAGCCATTCTCAATCGACTACGGATTGTTATGCAAAATAAGAATTGTCTACATCGATTGCAGGAAATCAAACTGGTCCAGAATCAATTCTCAGTGTAGATGTACATACTAACATTGAGTTTCGAAATTCATGATAGCTTTATACTGGATTTAATTGAAAATTTGAAAGAACAACTCGGTTTGCGTTAATTTTACAAAGGATTTTGAAAGGCTTGTTAATTTGATTCACTATACCGTCATCCCAATGTGTACGCGCGCGCGTGCACGCACGCGGGGAACATAATTCACACGCACACGACGAAGGGAGAATTACGCTTCTTCCATGAACCGGAAGGACATTGTAAAATAGAAGAGATAGTGTTATTCGTGGTACGTAAACAACTAAGATTACGATGCGAACCAAAAAAGTATGGAGAACGAAATTGTCTTCGTTCGCTGTTGGAGATTTTGTCGAGTAGATGTGATTGTATGTCGCTTGTATGGCCATTGAAAGAAAATTGATTTGTACAGTCGATTATGTGTTTTCTTCAACCCTCGATGCTAAATTGTAATTCATTTTATATAAATTCTTCAGTTCACTGTCCGCTGTTCCATCATGCGTTTTGCATGTGTAAATATATTAATGAATCGTTTTATCTATTTGCAGTAAACCGAGTAATATAGAGTAATCTATACAAGATAATAGATATTGGAGAATTTGGTAAAGCATTTAGGAATGATTAAAGTTGTTGTACCTCTGGCTGACGATCATCTATTTCTAGATTTCTATTTGCAATGAACAGAGCAACGATATAGATCTATTTACACGAGTAAACAATTTCTGAATCTTTAGCAAACTTCAAATTTACAGATGATTTACTTTGCGCATAGAATTATATTTTTGTTAGTTGGTCGTATCACGAATAACACGAGGGTTTGCGTGAATAATCCATTATTTGGAAAACGAGAAGCTGAAACAGATCAGGGGGTGGAAACCGAAATATTGTTACCAAGAAATTTTGTGAATAAACGAACGAGCGTTCCGTTTGTCCAGCGTCTGAAATAAATAATGAAGTGTAAAGTAATTATTTCGATTTCGACCGCCTGCAGGCTGGTTATTGTAATTAGTAGGGAAATATGACGAAAAGGGAAAATGAACGAAGAGAACTCGTGGCACACGCACGTATACACGAGCGACATACTGTGTATGTGTGTTTATATGTACATATTATATATATTTTTACGTGTAGATATTTTTTGGCAAGATTGTTGCAATAATTGAGCAATACATGTATAAATATAAATACGTGTTGTAAATACGAGAAATATAGATGATTGGCGAAACGTGCTTTTTCGTCGCCCAGGTAGAGATCCTCGTGAAAAATGTTTCAGAAAAGAAAGAAGGAGGAGTAATTAAAAAGTAATTAAAGAATAAAAAATTGTAGTGACCACTTTGTATCGATATAGTATATATATATAAACAGGTTTGTTCGATAATTCGCGCCTCTACACTATTCCTAATCGTCGATGGATGGCTAACAAAAATTGCATTAGTTTTCCATTGATTTCTTATATATATATATATATATCTTCGTGATTAATTAATATTTAATTTCATTCAAAGGATTTGCCGTTTAGTCGTCGTCCTTCCCCCGCATTACAAATGAAAGATAATAGCAAGTTATTATATACATATATATTCGACTCCTGTTACTTTATATACTTATATTTATAATATTTATTACGTTTTTTTATATGTTGATGGAATAAAGTTACGGCTATTCTTTGCAACGATGCCTCCGCCTCTCTAAACCCGACAGTTAATATTTTCTCCGCTTGTATTTTATTGTTTATTCCGTGTGTTAGTTGTATAATTTCTTTTCTGCTCGTTTGTGTTATGTACATGTATTCATAAGTGTATAATTTGTTTTTTTTTTTAAATAAAATTATGGAGACGTTTTGCCAGGTAAGTAAGGTTACTGATTCAACCATTTCATACTGAGAAAGTGTATTTAGTAACAATTATTATCGATGCCGGAAAACGAACAATTTGATAAACAATTTAGGTCTGAACATTGATCGCAAACTTCACCGTATCGATATCGACAGCAATTGTCATTTCGTTTGGTTAACTTTCATACATGAGTAGACAGAAATTTACAAGTGCACAAAAGGGAAGACAATTCTTCACACAAGTTTTCGGCGAATTCGCATATACGAGTAGAAAATTTACAAGTGAACAAAGAGGAGAGGACAATTTTGAGCAGAAGTTTTTCGAGCTAATACGCATGTACCAGTAAAAAATTTACAAGTGAACAAAACTGAAAATAATTTTGAATAGAAGAAAATTATACAACCGAACAAAAGGGAGAGGATATCCTCTCCGATTTCCTAAGACGATGCTTTACAACTTCCGGCTAATATACTGAGAACAACAGGGAGCAAGTACATTTCAAATTTTAAACAAATTATTTTCATTTTTTAGCTCATGAACAGCTACCTAGCCATTCTGGCCCACTGTGCGTCGTTTTAAAACCACTAAATGTCCTTCTCGTTGCTGAAGAACCATTTCTTTTAAGGGGGTAACGTAACCCCTGAATATTACTAGATTTAAGGGTAAAAACAGTATTTGCGAGAAACAGTCCTTATACGAGCATGTTTCGAGCTGTGTGAGGGCTCATTCTAAAGAGAAAGGTTGATCGTAGGGCGCTCAGTTCATGGTCTAAATAACAAAAATCGTTTTGTATTAGAAAAATACATGGGAACCTGAGGATGGTTGTCTCGATTTTGGACGCTCATATTATCTCTATATATAAAAATGATGTCCTGACTTATTCACCTATCAACGCCGATACAAGGGATAAGAAAGGATATTTCGAAATTCAACCCCTAAGGGGGTGAAAAGGGGTTGCAACGTTTGTATGAGGAATATTTTGTTCGGGGTCCGATTTGCGTGAAACTTGGTCTTAATGCTCTTTGATATAATTAATCAAACACCTACTTCAGCATTTTACAAAATTCAACCCCCAAGGGGGTGAAAAGGGGTTGCAACGTTTGTATGAGGAATATTTTGTTCGGGGTCCGATTTGCTTGAAACTTGGTCTTAATGCTCTTTGATATAATTAATCAAACACCTATTTCAGCATTTTACAAAATTCAACCCCTAAGGGGGTGAAAAGGGATTGCAACCTTTTCTATGAGAAATATTTTATTTGTGGTCGGATTTGCTTGATACTTGGTCTTAATGCTCATTAATACAATCTGAGTGGGATGAATGGGGGGTTGAAAGCTTTTATGGAGAAACAATATCAATTTTCGAGGGCATTAAACAGTTTCCTGTGCGAGCGAAGCCGCGGGGAAAAGCTAGTTAGATATAAACATAATCTCGTTAAATCATGAGCTGAGCGCCCTACGATCAACCTTCCTCTTCAGAATGAGCCCTCATACAGCTCGTAACATGCTCGTATAAGGACAAACAACTGTTTCCCGCAATCACTGTTTTTACCCTTAAATCTAGTAATATTCAGGGGTTACGTTACCCTCTTAAGCATAGAGTATCCTCTAGCCGAGACGCATCATGGCGACACCCTCTAAGAAGGAAGGTCCCACCAAGGACCCCAGCAAGATTGGGGCAGTAAAAGAATCCCCAGGGACAGTGGGCGAAGGAGACGCACCCCTGAAGAAGTCTCCGACGCGATCGTTCGGGAAGCGATGGCACAAGTTCCGTGCTTTGAACAGCAACTCGGCGATCCTGCGTGGATCATTCGCTATGACGGATCCCCACTTCAAGTACCGAAGTCGAGGTCGTCAAGCGGCTCCAGCTTCGGTGGTGGCAATCGTGTATGGCCGGTTGTTCGAACCAAAAGAATGGATCAAGGAGTACGTGGACCAGGTGTTGGAGAACGCGGACAAGGTGTACCGTACGAGTGCGATGAGGAACCACGTGAAGGAGGACGAGTACATGAAAGCGAGATTGATCCACCCGGAGTTCTACATCTCGAACTACAAAGTGATGGTGTGCGTGGAGGAGACTGGTATTTATGGGAACCTCTTCAGCGAGACCGTGGGTTGTCCGGACTTCGCTGATGGCCTACGGAAGTTCTTCCAGTCGGCGGATGCTGGAGTGATCACTGCTCAGGGAACCTCGATCGCCATGTGGAGACACCCTGACGTCGGGTTCTTGTACTTCGATCCTGCGGCTTGCGACGAAGATGGCGTCCGAGATGCCAGCGGAGTAGCATGCGTGATGAGGTTCAAGTGCATGAACGATCTGAGGGATCACTTCCTGAAGAGCATGGATCAGCGGTACGACTCCAGGTACTGCATCGACAAGGTGACCGTCCAGCGAGTCAGCGAGGTCGGCAAAGGATACATAGATCGGATCCCGAGCAGCAGCCGCTTAACTGTGGACAAGAGTGTGCTGCGAGCGATCAACCCCGTGGACATCGACGAGAACAAGATGGACTGCACGAAGCCAGTGCCTAAAGGGGACAAGGTGAAGAGTACCACCACTGCTAAGATCCACAGGGAACCTTTGTCGATCACTATATCCAACTACAGCATCGACAAGAAGTTTGCTACGGATCCTCTGGTGGATCAGAACAAGTTCGACACGGGCTACACTTACGAAAACATGCACGCGAACGTTCCCTCGACGTTCAGAGAGCTGTCGGGCAACATGGCGATTCTTCATGGTCTGACGCACGAGGCCAGCGACGTTTACAAGGCCAAGGGATCGCAGAACGTGGCGAACTGCGTGATGGCGATTGCTATGAAGAAGGTTCATCCAGTGAGGACGTGGTTCAGACCGAAGCTGGACGAGATCCTGTCGTTAGGGGATAACCTGTACGCTGACGTGAAGGCGGAGAAACCGACGATCAAGTCGATGACTGCTTCGGACTTGAACGACGTGAAGATCCAGCTGGAGGATCGTAAGCTGGTGATCGACGTGGATCTGATCACTGTCACTGGTACTGTCAGCTCCAAGATCCCGACGGTGTTGAACTTGAAGCAAGCTTTGGAGGAGTTCTTCTTGGTGAACACGGAAGGGATCATCGAGTCCTCGTCGATGTCCGTGGCGATCTGGAGCCAGGATGATTGCTACTACATGTTCGATCCCAGACAGTGCGACACCAACGGCGTTAGGATCCGTGACGAGAAGGGGAAGGGGAAGGGTAACGACGAAGAGAAGAAGAAAGGGAATTGCTGCGTGATGAGATTCCCCACCACCGAGACTCTCGCTATCCTCTTCTGGAAGGACCTGGAGCTGATGAAGAAGAACGACAGGTTCACCATCAGACACATCACTATACTCGACGATGTACCAGGGACCAGGACTTGGAACGATTTCCAACCTGGAACAGCCGGGGAGACTTGGGTTCTTCGAGGAACTACCGCGAACGACGACGAAGGATTTGAAGATGAGAACCGAGGTAACCAAGGTCTGGCTATGCCGATCGTTGGCCTAATCGCTGCGAAAGAAACGCCGCCTGTCAAGTGGACCAGCGAGACCATCGACGTCGCTCTCCGCGAAGGCGACGCTTACTACACCTGGTGCAATCCCGTGACCGAGACGGACGAAGAGGAGACGAGGTACTTCTTCGTGACGAACCTGAAGAAGAACTTGTACTACAAGAACAGAAAAGTGAAGATCGACATAGAAGAGGGTACGATGGTGGGGAACCTGTCCGCACCGGACGACAGCGATTTCCTGAACATGACGAGAGCCTTGACGCAGTTCTTCGAGGACAATCAGTACGGTGTCGTCGACGTGAAGAACCTGAGCGTAGCGGTGTGGCGGGTGGAGGAGGACGTGAAAGAGAAAGAGGAGATAATCCAGCAGCCCGTTTACTATTGCTTCGATCCTAACCCGAGGAACGGTCGTGGTCTATCAGAGGTCACGGACGAAGAGGACATGCCTGTAGCTTGCGTAGTTAGGACCCTGAGTATTCCTGTCCTAGCGAAACTGATTAAAGCGAACGCGGAGCAGGAGGAAGATGCCCCCGCCAGCGACGAGTTCGCAATCCACGCCATGAAGAGCATGCAAATCGGCCCCGAGATGACCGAGGAAGAGATCGAAGCGGACAAGCTGATCCCGGTGAAGCCGGATCTGAACAACTACACGAGTTTAGGGGACACCGGAGCGATCCTGATGGGCAGCTTCAACCAGGCCAACGAGACAATGTTCAAACGACAGACCAGGGACAAGCAGCAAGCCGCCACAGCGTTAGCCGCTCTGGCCATGACGAAATTATACAATCCTCATCTTTGGTACCGGGAAGTGGTCGACGATATCTTGAAGATAGGGGACAAGATCGCTACGGAGAACTTGCCGAACCTCCCGATGGAGGAGGCTGAAGAGGAAGAGACTCCTAGGGCGTATCTGATACCCGACGAGATCGGGGAAGAGTTCAACGTTGGGGTGAACAGGATGTACGTGGAGCTGGAAGCTGAGAATACGAGCGGCAGGATGACGGACCTGGAGAATCAGCTGGAGACGTTCTTCGAGGCGAACGTGATGGGCATCTTCAGGCAGGAGAACGTCATGATGCCGTTCTGGAGAGAGGGAGAGGTGTTCTTCACGATGGACCCGAAGGGTAGAGACTCGAGAGGCGAGCCGAGAGAGAGAGATGGCGCGGCGGCGATCATGTGGTTCACGGACGTCGCGTCGCTGGTGGCGGCCATTGGCCAAGTCGCGACTGGCGATGAGTTCGTCGTAGACGCTGTTACATTGAACAACGCTTACGAGACCAGAGTAGCTGAGGAGGAACGAGCAGCCAAGCCAACTTCCGGGGACACTCTTTGGTACCACTTCGTCAAGGTGAAGGACGGAGTTTGGGGGATCGATGGAACGATCAAGATGGACAACGAGAGGTTCGAAGAGGAGAACCGGAACAAGCAGAGCGCCGCTGTCGCGGTGATGACCATAGTCTTCGCGAAGGTGTACGAGCCTAGATACTGGACCCAGGCGATTCTAGACGAAGTGATCGTGACGGGGGATAAACTGTACTCGAAATGCGTCGACAGACTCGGCGAAGGAGCTATTCCCCGCATCAACGAGATCATGACCGAGTTCTTCCTCTCCACCAGACGGATCAACCTGAGCATCAAGGACTGCGTCGAGGCTGGGAGTCTGACAGCCAAGCCGCCCAAGGTCCAAGGCTTGCAGGACGGGATAGACAAGTTCTTCGCAAGGTACTCTTCCGGTGCGCTGACCGTCAGCGGGAACAGGAACATCCCCGTGTGGAAGTTCGATCATTTCTATTACACCGTGCTACCTGACTGGTCAGGTAACTCCGGCGATGGGTCGTCGAGCGTTTCGAAGGTTCTAAGAGTCTCTAATACAGAGACCCTCGTGGAGTATCTGATAGATTACCTAGGGACCGAGAGCGACTACGAGATGATCGTGATCGACGTGCTCAATTGGAACAAGTTCCCACCGTGGAAGTTCGATCCGAGCGCAGCAGTTCGTCCCTCGAATCTTCCTCCGCTGAACGCCTACAGAAGGGTCCACGGCGAGGCTAGAGCGATCCTGCGTGGATCCTACCACCAGGGAGACAGGATCTTCCCGGAGTCCTTCAGGAACAAGCAGACAGCGGCGAACTGCGTGGTAGCCATCGGTATGTCTGTCGTGAAGAACACAATCACTTGGACCAAGAGGACTATGGACGAGATCCTGGCGATCGGAGCTAACGTGCACAGACTGACGCAGAAGGCGAAGCCGACGATCGTCAGGATCAAGCCGAAGGACATCATCAGAGTGTTCTACGTGGGCGTGAACATTCTAACTGCCGACATAGAAGCCAGCACGGTGACTGGTATAGTGGCCATCCCTCCTCCGCAGCCCGAGGACAAGAAGAAGAAGAAACGCGGAGGTGCCAGAAGGGCTAAAGGTGGCAGAAGGTCTAAGAAGGCTAGAGGACCAACCAGAGTCCGTCCACCACCTCCTCCGCCGATTCTATTGGAGAAGGGGATACAGAAGTTCTTCGAGAACAATCGAGCAGGTGTCCTGGTGACCGATCGAGGCGCTGTGGCGATCTGGAAGGACATGGGGATCTATTTCATGTACGATCCCAGGGCACGCAGCGATCAGGGCCTGGCTGACTTCTATGGGACCTCTTGCGTCATGTGGTTCGCCTGTATAGAACCTCTGTACGAGGTCTTGTTCACGAACATCGACGAGCAGGAGAAGTATGGACGCTATCAGATCTGCAGAGTGATCATCAAGACTGCTAACATCGAGCCTCTCCCTTGTCCAGCTGGGTTCAGACCCCATTTCGAATGCGTCGCTCCTCCGATCCCTGTCACTCATGGAAATAAAAACACCACATTGGACGTCGAGACTGTGACAGAGTACAATTTCGTTGACGAGGAACTGAGCGTCCTGCGGGGAACCCTGCACATGAACCATCGCACCTGGAGCAGCACCAGCAGAGGCTACCAGAGCACTGCCATAGCTGCTGTTGCTATCGTAGTTGGTCTTCTTCATGTTCCTTCCACCTGGACACCAGAGTTAATTGATGCTATACTCAAGTATGGCAATCTCTTGCATCTAGACACCGTCAGAGCTGCTCGACCAGGCTCCAGAAATCTCTCACCCAGCGAACTTCTCACTGTCTTCATCATAGGAGATTTCCGAGCTACCATTCACGTTCATAATCATACCGCGGCTGGTCTTCTCCTCGCGTTCGACCTGGCTGAGTCCTTGGCCATGTTCTTCAGGTCCAACTGCGCCGGGATTCTTCACACAACGAATATCGCTGTTGCTGTGATGCAGCACTATGGGAAGTTCTATCTTTTCGATCCCTGCGCGAGGGACGATCAAGGGAGGCCCAACTTCGACGGAGCCGCCTGCGTGATGAAGTGCGAGACCATCATGAAGATGGCCAAGGTCTTCGTGGCGAATTGTAACTTGAAGACGCCGAACGTTTATACATTGAACGCAGTGAACGTACTCAGCTTGTTCTTCTTCTCCGACGCGAAGACTGGATGTCCACCGAAGTGCGAGCAGTGACGAGGAGTGAGCCAGTGGCGGATCTAATGGTTAGCGGACTGAGCGGCCGCGTGGGGCCCCGGGATACCATAGGGCCCCGAATTTCAAAGAAATTTATTTAATGTGTAACGGTATGAAATTTTCCAATACTTTTCTTTTTTTGTTAACACTTTACCGACCGGAAGCCTATTAATAGGATTTTCAATAATTCTGCTGCACCAAAAAAGAGCATAGAAATTTTCTTTGACATTGCAATCTTAAATGAAACTATTTGACGACGTTATTGAGGGTGACTTAGTTAGTTCATACTAAATGCTAAATGAAAATTTAGCCATGTACCATACATTTTTCAAGAATATGCAATAATCACCAGTCGGTATGTGTTAATAAGTTTAGTAGAGTTTTCTCGCAACTTCTATTTCAAATTTGAGTTTGAGGGCCCCAAAATTTTTACCGCTTGGGGCCTCCACTTGACTTGAGCCGCCACTGGGAGGAGCATTGTTTAAGTAGTTTCTTCGTGAACGATCGCTAAAATCTTTAGAGGAAGTTGTGCGTTATCTGTTGAAACATGTATTTTGTTCTTAGTGCGGCATTTTGTTGGACGAACAAGCTGTTTTCGAAATATATACTCGTGTATTTAAACGGTCCGAGTTTTGATGTTTCTGATCTGGTTTTGTAGAAGCGATGGTCTCGAAGATGTTAGTTGGTAGCTGTAGCAGGTAAGATCGCATTTTATTGAAATTTAAATAACGAATCCTGGTTGATTATTAACGTAATTTAATTTACAATCGCCAATAGAGACAGAGCTTTTATTTTTTAACAAGAAGATTTAACGAAATTAATTTAATGAGTTATCAGTAGATAGGAATAATTTTTTAAATGAATTTTAGTGGAAATTTCATCCCGATATCTTGTACGGTTCAAAAATTATAGTAAAATGCCAGAGTCTGTCCCCTTACCCTTTCGTAACGGTATCGCCTCACCCTCACCTCTTCGCTCAGCGTTCAAAATGTTCCGTCGCGGATAAATTAACGGCCGATTTCGCTCTTGAAAAATTATACCGAGTTTCGCTCGACATTTCACGTTTTTTTTACATAGTAAAACTGCACTCCCCTTACTTAGCGACCCCTCCTGGAGGGGTAAAAACTGGGGACCAAATAGGGGACGGAGACGAGGTACCACCGATGGCTTACACTCATATATCTGAATGTTAAATAATAGAAATTAATTCGTGGAAACGAAATATCTCGTTTAGCATTATCTTCTGATCATTATTTTGCAACCATAAACGTTCTGTAATTAACATTTCTCTGTATAAGGGACCCTATAAGATTTTAACCCTTGAGAAAGTGGAACCCGAAAATTTTTAAGACTTTTAGAAAAGCATATATGAAATATCCTGCGAAATAATCTACAATTAAAACGAAATAAGTTCCGCAAGTGAAAGAAACAACACATTTTTCCCTAATAAAGTAGATAAGAATAATTTTTTAACGAATTTTATGTATTTTCAACCTAAATTGCAACAAACTGAAGTGAAATAGAAATTGATTTTCTTTCTTGATACATTTGTTAGGTCTAAATTCTTTCAATATATTCTTTACTATTTGAAATTAACGTCTATTTATTTTTGTTATAAATGCATAGAAAAACGACGATCAGCGATTTTGCCAACTCCATTATTTTGGGCTAGGGTCGTGCGGCGCGAAATGAATGGACGCGCTCGACAACATTCTCAAATTGCTAATTTTATTTATAGGTATTTCTTTATGACACAAATCACTTTTAGCATCTACATGAGTAGGAGATACAGGTTATACGAGAATGAATTTGATACAGATCACTTATTTAGTGTAAATACAATGTGTCTTCAATTACACACTATAAACTAGATACTTAGAAAACACTGTACAACGCAGCTGAAAACTGTCGATGATACTTTACAATATGTTACAAGCATTACTCCTTATCGTTAGGAGCGGCGAAGCCTAGCCGCGACTGTAACGTTTATTTATTATTATGCACTTTGTCGTCCTGCAAAACATACGTTAGACTTTTCCTGTCCGTTTTATTTCGCGGTTTTATCAGTCGCGGTTAGGCTTGTATACTCGAGCGATATTTCGATGACGTCTGGCGCGGTCTGTAGGCCGTGTTTACCGGATCTCGGAAGCTGTACCACTCTGAATAACTTCTTCTTCTTCTTCTTCTTCTTCTTCTTCTTCATCGTCTTCCTCGCTTATACTGTTTTAGCTACAATGAAAATTCGCACGACAATCTCGCGGAAATCGTGAGAACAGCTTCCTCGTTCTTTTTGACCATCGGTGGGGACCGAAACGGACCACCCTCGTGACGTCTTCTTATTCCTCGCAAAAGTGAACTAATGCGCCGAGTTGCCAGGGCAGCGACAGCAAACAACCAGATAAATTGTTAACGAGACTGGACATCGTCGAATCTTTACGCGAAATACAAAAGTTCTACCGGAATCGCAACAAACTGGAAATAGATATTGATTTTCTCTCTTACTGTGATCAACCGAACGGTGACTCTGATCTTTCATTATTAAATATGGTGGTATATCTAATGAATTACTAAACATTTAAGTATTGTATGAATTATCGTATCAATCTCATACCCATGATATTTAAAAAATCGTAGACAATGAAATATTCTAAGTCAGAATAAATGTATAATTCTCGAAAGGGTTACCCATCGCGTCATTTTGTCCGATGATCTTTTGCCAAAAATAATAACTTTATAGTACCGAAATTACTTTCTTGCCGACACAATATTGTAACGAATAAAACGGAACATTTCTTCTGCCCGAGAATATTTTCATCCTATATGATTTTTCCATTGTACGTAACTGGTATAATATCTGGAGCAGCACTTAAATGTTTAGATATTTATTAAGTACGAATAAATTTAATAATGTAAACAATATTTTGAATAACTGTGTAGCAATTTTGACACCTCAGAGTCGTCATTCTAGTATCAATGGTTATCAGGCTGAGAATATAGTATAGCAGTACTTTGAAATTCTTCCAATGATTTCACTGTTTTCGATTACACCCACTGATTTTCGTCATGACCGCATAAAATCCGCTGCCTGAATATAAAATAATAGAGTCAGACACAAGTAGATACTTTGCATTCTTCAATGAATGCGAAACGTTGATAAAAATTAACTCGAGAAATTTATATCTGATTTTGTGGCTCAACTTCAAGATGATTTTACTTGTTTGTTGCAATTCTTTGACGATCATTTATATCTCTTCAATTCGATTCTGTTTAAATAATTCTATGAATGCGAAACATTGATAAAAATTAACTTGGCAAGTTTAGCAAAAATTAATATCTGATCTTGTGGCTCTACTTCACGATGATTTTACTTGTTTGTTGCAATTCTTTGACGATCATTTACATTTCTTCAATTCGATTCTGTTTAAATAATTCTATATTAAAAGTTAAGGTGGATAGACAGCGGATCTTCATGCAAGATATAAAATATTCCGGCAGCGATGTAACAAAGCGGAGTGAGTTCGAAAAATTTGAATTTCTTTCGAGACAGGTTCAACCCTTACCTATTGCTATTCTTCATCGCAAAACTCGAAGCAACGTCCAGCGTGTAAATGCGTTTAAATGCATGTCGGCGTTGCATCCCTGCCCTCGCAACCCGGCAATCCTCGTACAACAGTGATCGTAGTGTCCCATGCACACACCTGCAGTCGCACTCGCACGCATACAAAAACCACATTCGGAATAATACATCGCGCGGCTTTAAGAGTCTTTTTCTTTGTGGCTTAACGTCTGTCAGTACTATCCGGTAGTCCTTCTTATCATTTCTTTTTTCTCGCGCTCGTCTCCGTGAAACCGATGGTCGTCCTTGCCCCGTACTTACTCGCTCGATGCCTCGGCTTCTCGATCGATAGATCATCCCGTTTATCGTTTTATCGACCCAGACATTTTTCAGTTAGACAACTATCTAACCCAGACATTTTTCATTTAGACAACTATCTAACCCAGACATTTTTCATTTAGACAACTCGTCTTCTGCGAGTTCTTTTCAATATATAATCACAGGCGATTTCTGTGAAATTATACTCGACAGAGAAAATGTAACAACCACAGAAGAATATTCTAAACAGACTGCGGATCTTTGCGCGTTTATGAAGAGATTGGTTGGATGGAAATATAAAACAGTAAAAGATTTTAACAAAATTCGAGTAACATTGCTTCTAAGGGATGCGAAACATTTTTATTTTGCACAAAGGTCCGCAGTCTAATTCTAAATAGGAAAATTGTGAATTTTCAAATAGAGAACTTTGTCTAAATCGGTGGAGAACGAAGCTAGAGGGTTGCTACAGAATAGGAGCGAATATCTCAACAGAAGATGAGTAAGAATAATACTCGTGATTCAGAGAGCGTCTAGATCAAAACGGTGGATCGAGGAATGGTCCCGGAGTCCTCGATCGAGACGCGCCGAGGCAAATAAAGGAGAGAACACGTAAAAACACGGCGAAAGAACCAAGCGACAGGCGTGTGCCGTGAATTAGCAACGCCATCGTCGCCGACAGAACGAACTCGGGAACAGAGCGTTAATTGTAAAAAATATGTATTATCAATAATATTGGCATGATGTCGTTATGGCACGTTTAGTTTACTGTTTCATTTGACGCGTTTACAGGTTTATCTTAAGTTCTCGCTATACAGACATCGTGGTTTAGCTCAGTCGTGTTTGTGAGGGGGTTTGTTCGGGGGAAGGGAATAGAGGGTTGTGAATGAACGTCTCGATAGATGAAAAAGATAACGGAAAGAAAACATGATGAAAATAAAGAGGAAAATGCATCGCTAAAAGAAAAGGTTCTTTCTTTCTTGTCTTTGCTCTCTGTCTCACACGCACGCACGCACTCGTCGCTTTCATTCAGATTCTCCTCTCTCTTTCTCTCTCTCTCTCTCTCTCTCTCTCTCTGATTCTCTCGGATTCTCTCGCGTTCTATAACACACACTTTCGTGTCTCTTCCATGCTCGTTTGTTTCTTTACTTTTCCAACAATCAGCATGTATATCATCGTTATCGAAGTCCTCCATTGCACTTTCCCATTCGACGCAACAAATGCACCTTAAAATGTATTTATTTTATGTACAGAAGCTGCTCCCTAACGCAAAGAAACGCACCAAAACGATCTCTTCCCGGGTTTCGCTATTGCTCGATCTCTTTTTCCTTGCTCTTCCTTTCATTGTTTCGGTTGTTCTTTCTCGGTCGATCAACAGAGGAATAGAGGGGGGGTTGGGAGCGAACCGGGGAGTCACGCAACAGAACGGCAATTGTTAACCCTTTGCACTCGGAAGATTTTTTAACACGAAAGCTACAAACTTTCTCTGACCTAGAACATTTTCATTCTATGCATATCAATTAGTTTCGTAATTTATTGGATACGAGAACGAATATAATAATATATAAAATTGTTTGAATAATCGTGTAGACGACGCTCGAGTGCTAAGGGTTGACTCGAACAACGCAAGAGAATACTCTTGATTTTTTCGTTTGAAGAATTTTAATTGATTATCTATCGATTAGAAATTTCTCAGTGTAGAAACAAACGGGAAGGATTTGTCGTTTATTTTACTGCGACAAGGATACCAAACAAATCGTGGAAATAAAATGCACATTCAAAGAAATTAAATCGGCGCGCGATTCCGACGAGTTTATCGACTTATTTATAACAACGAATGGTATTGCCGCTTCCGGTTAAATGTGCGAGATAAAAGTGAAACAATCGAGCAAAATCTCAATCGAATAAAGAAAAATAAAAAGGAAAAATATGTCGAAGGACCATGCTTCGAGAAGAATCAAACTCTTCGAGTCCCAAGGGCGCTGTTCTTTCTGATCCTTTCTCGAATTCTCATAATTTTTACAAATTAGTGAACGTCTCGCTCGACTCCGGACATTTACGCGTGTTAACATAAAACATTGATTACAATATGACAATTGTAACGCATCGATCGATCTTGCGCAACACAACGAAACTTTTTTCAAAAAATGGAACCGAATCTCTGTGATCGAAAACATCTCGCAAACTCTTGCGCATTAATAGAAGGAAACCGCTCGTTTCCGATTGCATAAACGTCCGTAGTTCCGATTCATTTCGTTCTTTCGCTAAAATGCTTCGCACGCTTTTCGCAAATTAAAGTTTCTGATCAGCTGGATATGGGCAGAAAGTTGAACAGCACGAATTTCCCTTCGCAACAATTTCGCTCGTTCGAGATAATTATCTATACATACGATTTCCAAAGAAAGGCTATAGCCGGATTTGGTGGTCAAATTCGCCCCCAGCGGGATTTTAATCGAGCTTGGACCATTCGATAGCCTACCCAAAAAAACCCCTCTGTGCCAAGTTTCAGCCCCCTATCTCATCTGTAAGGGTAGTTATCGAGAAAAATCGAAAAACCAGTTTTTGGCCCATTTTCCCTATTTATTGACAATTAAAAATTCTGAAAAAAATCTGACACATTTCGGATATCAAGCCACATATTAGGTATCATTTCCAGATTTTTCCGCTGCAAGCTCTGCTTGTAAAAAATGAAAAACACGAAAAAAATCGAAAAAATGCAGATTTCATATAGAAATCTAAAAGGTGCTACTCCAGATTTAATTTAGCAATGAGATATTATCAAAAGTATTATGCTCAATTTTTTTCAGATTTTTGTGAGTGGTGCGTCATAGTTAAAAAAAATAAAAACCGCTTTTTTCGGCGTTTTTCCTAAGTTATACTTATATTTTCACAGTCATAAAAATATATTATGTGATATTAAACGTTCCTACGTTCAGAAAAACATCTCTCAGACTTTAAAACTTGCCTAATACGAAAAACGAAATAATACTGTGTACGATATATTCGAATATTTCGAAGGTGATTCCAACGGCGCCGGATGGTGCAGCGGCTATGGTCCCCGACTGTGGAACCGCTGAAGACTTTTTGGACCAGGTACGAATCTCGGTCAAGTCAATTTTTTTTCCATTATATGATTTTTTATAAACCATTGTAAAAACATTTTTTAACTATGTTTAGACTATTTTATAATAATTTTTCGGAAAAATATTTTTGAAGTAGTTTTGCAACTAGTCAGTCGCCAATGGGAATCGCACTATTGGATGTTGCTCACATGTTGCTGCTATTATTTATTATTTATCTCATGCTCGATTCGATATGGACATAGTTCGGCCAGTAGAGATATTCACTAAGATTTTTGATATTGATCAAATAACACCGACAATTGTTGAAGATAGCGATGAAGTCTGAAACCGCCTTACACGATTCCACCGCATACCAATCCCCCTACAATTATTAAAGATAAGTATTCCTAATAATACTTCAGGTGATCATTTTGTGTCACGGAACTAATCAATCTTATTTACAAGATACACAAACGATGCACAATTCCACGTGAAAAATGTTAAGTGGAGCTGTAATACAGTCTGCGAATGACTAGAGGCAAAAGTACTTCAAAAATATTTTTCCGAAAAATTATTATAAAATAGTCTAAACATAGTTAAAAAATGTTTTTACAATGGTTTATAAAAAATCATATGATGGAAAAAAAATTGACTTGACCGAGATTCGTACCTGGTCCAAAAAGTCTTCAGCGGTTCCACAGTCGGGGACCATAGCCGCTGCACCATCCGGCGCCGTTGGAATCACCTTCGAAATATTCGAATATATCGTACATAGTATTATTTCGTTTTTCGTATTAGGCAAGTTTTAAAGTCTGAGAGATGTTTTTCTGAACGTAGGAACGTTTAATATCACATAATATATTTTTATGACTGTGAAAATATAAGTATAACTTAGGAAAAACGCCGAAAAAAGCGGTTTTTATTTTTTTTAACTATGACGCACCACTCACAAAAATCTGAAAAAAATTGAGCATAATACTTTTGATAATATCTCATTGCTAAATTAAATCTGGAGTAGCACCTTTTAGATTTCTATATGAAATCTGCATTTTTTCGATTTTTTTCGTGTTTTTCATTTTTTACAAGCAGAGCTTGCAGCGGAAAAATCTGGAAATGATACCTAATATGTGGCTTGATATCCGAAATGTGTCAGATTTTTTTCAGAATTTTTAATTGTCAATAAATAGGGAAAATGGGCCAAAAACTGGTTTTTCGATTTTTCTCGATAACTACCCTTACAGATGAGATAGGGGGCTGAAACTTGGCACAGAGGGGTTTTTTTGGGTAGGCTATCGAATGGTCCAAGCTCGATTAAAATCCCGCTGGGGGCGAATTTGACCACCAAATCCGGCTATAGCCTTTGTTTAAAACAAAATGTCCAGCTAGCTTTACAGATTAGAGACTGTACAAACTAATTCGTAGCCTTGATAACAACATTGTTTCACCCTTAAACTGGAGAATTATTTGTTAATCGTGAGATAAAAGAAATGAAATTATTTAAACAAGTCCGAGGGCTACGAATTCATTTCTACATCCGACACAAACACACGATTTCCTTTTATTTACATAAAATATGTAATTCCCTCTGTTCCGAGACTTTCCGCCCACTTCCGCGCGTCTTAACGATCTTATCTTAGGAGAAAATTTAAAAAACAAAAAAAAACAAATTTATAGAGATGATCCATCCGGATTCCTCGATCCGGATGGATTTACAGATGGGGAAGATCGAGAAATCGAAAAGGGGACAGGCGACATCGCGCGAGAAAGCGTATCATCGTGCCCGATAAATAATGCAATGTTTATTCTCTCGATCGTGAACGATCACGAAGACGGATCCGATCGAACGCGACACACACACGATTTCTAAATGGAAGCTCTCGATTGCGTTCGAATTTCAGAACAGTCTCTTTTTTCCCCCGTGGTTATTGTCCTCGATCGAAAGTGCGTTCGTCTCGATCGTTCCTCGATCGTTCTCTCGATCGTCGATCGAACGGGGAAGAACGAAACACGAGGATCAACGATTCTTACTTTCGAACAGGGTGATCGTTCACGGAAGAGAATCTCAATTTCGAGTTTGGACAGATTATTCCTGAGATTTTACCTAAAAACACATGCGTTATTAGACTGCGGACTTGATGCACTTGTTAGAAACATCACTGGGTCGAATTAAAAACAGCAGAGACGGTAAAAGAATTCAAGAATATCGATATTAGATGAATGCACAAAGTGGAGTATAAAAGAAAATTATGTGGTCACTGTTCTTTCCTAATTGTAGAAAAGAATTTTAAAGAATACATCTTTATCAATCAGTTATGTAATTAGAAAAGAATGGTGATTATATAATTGATTAATGAAGTGGTATTCTTTAAAATTTAACAACCACTGAATTTTAGTTCACAAACTCATGCAATCATCTGATATATTCTTTTCAACCCTTTGCACTCGCCACCAATAATTCTTATACCGTTATTGAAAATATTTGTTGCATTAATCAATCTGTATTCAATAAATTACTAAACGTGTTCAACATTTTAACAACCTACTGAAAGTATCGTCCAAGATGTTACATCATTTTTCCATCGATAAAATCATATAAAATAGAATAGAAACAGCTGCAAGAAAAATTCGGTGTTCGAATTAAAATAGCTTCGAGTGCAAAGGTTTAATTGACGTTGATCTATTTTATTTCAGAGATCTGCACGGACTCCAAATAAATAAACTATTCAATCTTTCTAGTACAAGTCTGCACCCGGTGGATTGTTATTTATTCTTGTTTTTATTCGAAGAAGCATTCTGCACGAAGATCCGCAGTCTATTACATTATGCAATGGAGATCCACGGACCGGAGATCCACGATCCTAGAGATCAACGAGGCTCCTGCGTCCTACGTTTGCGTTCTCTTTGATCATGCACGGTTAGAATCGTCTGTTCGTCGTCACTTCTCGGAAGCTAAGACGAAAACGACGATATCCAGCGATCATGATCGTCGAACGAAGATAGAAGAGGATAATCAACGACATATTAGAAAATTTCTAGGTAGAGTGGGGCAAGGGGTCGCGATCTAAAACTTACGGGGCTGTGGGGGGGGGGGTGGGGCTTAAACGAAAGAGATCTTACACGCTAATTAATCGCACTGTGTATAGACTTTTAAAAAAATAACAAATTACATACAGAAGATAGGTATCTTGACACCGTGAGGTCGAATAAATGAATGACAATCGAATGTCCCGCTCTGCGACGCATCGTAGACTGCGGGGCTTTCGTGCGTCCCCGTACAAGGTAGCAAAGACTCGACAAAGACATTCGACGCCGAGCAGCGAAAACATTGACGAATTCTCTCGAAACGCGTGTTTCGTACGATCTACGAATATTTAAAGAAGTATGTCTGTGTACAGGCTATCGTCTGGCAAACTGACTCGCAAGTAATTTTACAACAAAGATGGCATCGAAGCGGAAACAAACGTCTAAAATGTAACTGTTGCTACTTCGATTCGGAGGATATCTGTTCAGCATAAAGATCCGCAGTCTACCGATGATCGTCTTCGATCCTCTTTCTCTCGCACGCTTTCTCTCTCTCTCTCTTTCGTTTCCTTTCTCTCCTCTGTCATGCGTCTCGCGTTCACACTGTCTCGCTCTCTCTCTCTCTCTCTCTCTCTCTCTCGTATTCTGCTCGTGTTACCTTTAGCTTATACGTCTGCGGTATAATTACTTTATAGAATATAGTACCTGGCACAGGAACATGACCTCTCAGTCATTGGCATCACAACGTAACAAGGACTACAAGCTGTGTCACGCGCACCTTCTTTCTCATCAACCCTCTTTCCCTCGCTCACTCTCTCTCTCTCTGTGACATTCTCTCATCCTCAATCATACAAGATCATCCACGCAACGAACCACTATCATCATCATCATCATCATGATCATCACGCATCCTCTAGCACACGCAGAATTTCCTCGAGCGGGTGACTACAGCCAGACACTTGGTCCTGAGTATTTCTCATCTTCGAATTTGTTCGTGTTTCTCGTATTTGTTCGTTCTTCGTTACACGGCATGAACGTCCATCACCCGGCAGCCATAAACTGGCTCGCGCGGGCCCATATAAAACCTGGCGAACGAGCGCGGCGAGGCTCTGACACTGTCCTAAGACCCTAACCCAGCTGACCGACCCCTCCGAGTCGCGAGAAGTGTTCGTCACTCGTTCAACGACTCCGGAAGTGTGCAGCCGGAAGCTCGTTGTGCAATCCTCTAGGGAGACCTTGACGTACTCGATTGGACCTCGGCGGTTCGAACCCTAGAGCTGTTGGACTGCAGACGACGACGAGTTTTCCTCGAGTTTTCTCTCAGAGGAGCAGCCGCCAGGCCACCGCAAGTTTCTTCGGCATTTTTCCCCAAATGGCCTTGACCACCGTAATTCCCGTCTGTACACGTACACGGACCCTGCGGATGACACGGTGTATTGCAACAGTCTTGTCACGTGGGTCCGGCCGGGGCTACGTAACACTGATCGCCGGGTTGGAGGTGCCCGATGGTGCTGGGACCACTTCACTCTTTATACACTGTCCGGTCAGTTGGTTCACGCTTAGGGGATTGTTGATGTCGTGGGGATTCGTGCCGACCGGGTTACGGTGCGGTGGTGGCAGCTGTCCCGGTTGTTGGTTGTTCATCGGTTGCTGACTGTTAGGATTGGTAGACAAGGGCGGAGGCGGCACCGGGGGCGTCAAAGGGCACGGACACGGACTGGCCAAGCTCGAGGGAGACGGTAACACCAGCGACGGACTAGCCAGACTAGACAACGCTGACAAACCACCCGGACTGCTCAGAGACTCGTCCTCTTCGGGAGTGCCTGCCTCCCCAACGCTACCCAGATTGTCCTCCGAGTGATCGTCCTCACCTTCGCCGTCACCTTCGCCATCGCCGTCTCCTCCCTCCCCCATGTATCTGATACATTTCTTCTTACGTCTGCGAACAAGCGATGAACTGTTAGTCCCTCTGCCACTCTCACTTACATCGATTTCAGCCGATTGTTAGCTAGATCGAACGTTCACCCCCTGCGCCCTTAGCTGATGAAGAATCGCTACTCTATAGAGCTCTGAGAGCATCTAGCTTTGAGCATCTAGCTTCGACCATCTAGCTCTGAGCCGTCGATCGCGACGACTCGTTCACGGAGGTTTCGGGGAGTCTTCATCGGGCGGGTTTCGGGGAGAACGTTCCATCCGTTGAATAAGGTTACATTCAGAATGATTACCAACTAAAAGAACATGCTTTCACTCGGAGTCGTTGCAAGCCTGGCTGCGCAGAAGTTGCTACTTGAAACTTTCATCATGGATCTCTCACGAGTCTCTGGACTTGGGGGAGAAATTGTCGTGTTTAGGGGAGGCGAGGCGGAAGTCTTTACGAGGCGAGTTCTTGCCGAGACCGTGGCCTCTTCTCATTGATACGAACGGGGGAGGCTAGCCAACCTGTATCGTACCGTAAGTCCATTGAACACGTGTCGAATATATTGTTTCGGCGTGTTACGGTTGGGTAACCTCCCTGTAAGCGTCAGTTAACGTAGGCGAATGGCTCCACGATAACTGTACGGCCTCTTAGAAGTTAGCCCACCACTTGTTGAATTAAATAATTTCATCAGTTGTGCTGAATTGTGTTATATTGTGCTCGAATATTACAACTATAATATAAAAAATAAGATGAAAAATTGAGAAAAACGATTTTTTGAGTAGCCCCCCACTTTTCATTTTTTTTTCAATTTTCTCAATTGTGCTAAGTTGTAACAGTTCTCTGTATCTCGATCGACAATTGTTCAAAACTACAATTAATGTTACTGGCGCACTAGTTCGATCAATTGGAGGCAATAAGCAAATTTGCAAAAATTACATGAAATTTAATTCGACGTTTCTGTCTAAGTTTAGACCATTTTCAAGAATGTAAATTTTCAGTATTGCGTCTGTAAGCTTTTTCGGAAAGGCATTTACCTAACGATACATTAATTAATTGATAAATTCTTACAGACGATACTAATGTATATAATCTTATATGATACTAAAATGATACTATATCATTTTTGGACTTTCTGGTCATCCGACAAACATAATATCGCATATCTGAGTTGTGCTAGGCTAGCACAAGTGAGCACAACCTCCGGTTTTTCCAGCACAACGATGTAAAGGGCAGTTTACTCTTGTCTGCCTTAGAAGGGCCTTCGATGTCCAGAAAGTCCAAAAATGGTATAGTATTGTAGCGCGAAGAGCCGCGTACAAGAGTAAACTACCCTTTATATCGTTGTGCTGGAAGAATTGCAAGTTATGCTGCTTTTGCTAGGCTAGCACAACTCAGATATATGATTATATGCTGTTTGGATGATTGTTACTTACTTAAACGTTAATTAGATGTCCAAAACGATTATTCACTATAACTTCATTATTTATTATTTTTTTCAAGTAATACTTTAGCACAATTGAGAAAATTGAAAAAAATGAAAAGTGGGGGGCTACTCAAAAAATCGTTTTTCTCAATTTTTCATCTTGTTTTTTATATTATAGTTGTAATATTCGAGCACAATATAGCACAAACATAGCACAATTCAGCACAACCGAAGAAATTATTTAATTCAACAAGCGGGGGGCTAAATTCTAGAAGGTAACTGTACGACTTGTGAGCGTCCATGATCTTCCGCCTCGAACGTTTCAATGCGTTTCTGCACAACCAGCGCGGTTCAACTTGTTCGACACGGATCACTCGCTGCAAATGCCATGCTCAAAACGTTCGGACGTAACAAGCAATAATAACTGTGTAATAAACGTATACGTGGAAAACGAAAGTCTGAATGAAAACAATCGAAATATATATAAGTATATATATATATATATATAATATATGTATATGTATGCCGGGGCACAAGGTGGGCTGGGTGGGGGGTGGTTGTGGAAGGGTGTTAATTAAACCGTTGTTTATCGTTATGATCCGCAGGCGAGAACTACACGGTGTCTCGAGTAAAAAGAACAAAAGAAATCACCGGCTTGCGACTTTGGATGTTACGTGGAGAAAGAGTCGGTGTTGTGTGATGGCCGAATTCTACGGAGTAGAAATAATTAAGGAGAATCGAGAGACTTGTGAAGATCATTTTTTCATTGTTGTCGTGATCGCGAGAAAAGAAAAAACGAGGGAAAGCTACTGCACAAAGTTCCCGAAAAGTGAGTTTTCCCGACCGACCTCGTGTGGTAACTGCCATATCGCAGTCGAGACCAGAGTCGCCAGATTCAGTGTCCCCGCACTACCTTCCCTCTCTACGACGCTATTCCCCCACTACCCGGTCACGTGATGCGCTCCGCCTCTGTCTGGTACTGGCAGAGAGAGGGTAACCGTTAGACTGGACCGAAAAGAAAACAGTTTTTGCGAAGTCGAAAACGCCCCGCACGAGAGAAAATTGTGGTTCGACGCCTTTGATGGTTTATCATGTTTAACGCTAGGTTTACGGAGTGTCTGGAAGTATTATTTTGTAAACGCAACGAGAATGTGTCTATCCATGTTTTTGGCCATTTTTCCAATAGTATGTACCGCAAGAAGTAAATGTAGGGAGGCGTATTTACAATCTTAATGATCGCAAATTAAGAATATTAGAACCCGTCGTTTTGACGGGTCCCGTAAATCTAGTGTTAGCGATACTGTTTGGCTGCCGTCTACAGGGTGTCTCAAAATTCCTTCAACATCCGGAAATTGGAGGTTCTCGAGTTCATTTGAAGCAACATTTTCCTTTGCAAAAATGGCGTCCGCGGCTTTGTTAAGGAGTTGTTAATGAAAAATGCTCGAAAAATTGTGTTTTTCGTTAATTATTTCTTAACAAAGCCACGGACGCCATTTTTGCAAAGGAAAATGTTGCTTCAAATAATCTCAGGAACCTCCCATTTCCGGATATTGAAGGAATTTTGAGACACCCTGTATAACAAAATATAGTTCAACACATTAATTTTTTACAACTTTGGGATTTTAATACTGTCATTAGGGCGTCGAACCGTAATTTTTCTAGTGTCGAGCGTTTCCGATCAGGTCAACCGTTTCCCTTAATCAGGCGACTCTGGTCGGGACATTCAATCGCTCTGCCATTGGCTCTCATTATTCATCTCTTGGCCAGGTAGAATAGTAGACTGTCTTTTTGCGTGAAACACGGTTATTCTCGGACGCGCGGGGCACCCGTCGATTTCCCGAGGTCCGCGGGGCCCTGGGTTGTCATGCTAACTTCGAGTACTGCGAATGATTCGTGCTGTTCGATATCCGTCGATAGAGGTCGTCGATAATGATCTTAACCCTCATCCGTCCCTTGTCTCAATTTGACACAGTTTTCCCGAAATAGTTTTCCTGTTCTGATATGTTTAGGTAAAGGACCCCGCACTAATTGTATGGAAAATCTATCCCGCTTAAATCAGTTGGATTTTTTATATGTTGTAGCTTATGATCTACTGAATAAAAGATGTAATGGGCAGAAAGTTCAATAATGGACAGTTATCGAGTTATAATCAGTGAAATATGACAAATTCGAGCTGCCGAATACTCAAATCTCGGGAAGTATTTATTTTTTGGAAAAATGTTTGAAACAAAAATAGTATGGTTTCACAAAATCTGTTAGGTGGTGTGATTATTTTTTTTTTAATTTTGAATGATCTTGAAAGAGTCTGTGAACAGAAATCTTTCAGAAAAATCTTTGCGTGTCACAGCAGAGATAAGGAGCCCACGGTTCGTCACTCCCGTAGTATTTTTTCATTCCAAACCCTCTGTCCGTGGTCCGTGTGAAAATCGAAGGAGTGGGGGTGCGGCAAGCGTGTTAAGTAAATATCCTTCCCGAGATTTGAGTATTCGGCAGCTCGAATTTGTCATATTTCACTGATTATAATTCAATAACTGTCCATTATTGAACTTTGTGCCCATTACATCTTTTGTTCAGTAGATCATAAGCTACAACAAATAAAAAATCCAACTGATTTAACCGGGATAGATTTTCCATATGATTAGTGCGGGGTCCTTTTCCCGAAACTGCGTGAATTTTATTTTTTCAATGCGGAACACATTACCCAAAAACCTAAGATGTAAATGTTAACTCATCAATTTGACTAAAAAAACAATGAAATCTTTTTTATCTTGTGTCACTATGTCAATTTGATGAGGGTTAATATACTTAGATTAATATATTTGGCGAGCGTATGTTTTAAAAAAAAATGAAGAAACGAAAAATTGGAGTAATGCCACTTGATCGATTTGGATTCCAGGTGGTCGGGTCTGCAGGAGCAAAGTGAACTGGAGAAATCATGTACCGTTACAGTTAATGATGTATGGTGGAACAGAGAATATATCAGTACCTAAACATTAAACATTTCTAGAAACGATGCGACGAATGCTGGAAATAAATTGTACAGGGTTTTAAATCTTACTTTTCCATCCAGCATAATAAAAATTGTACGAAAATGTACGGGTGTCAGGTCAGATGACACAAGAACGTTCCTTCTCACTCTCTTTCTGAACTGATTAGAACAGCACGAATCAACGCGATGACTTTCCAAGCCTCTGCAAAGCGAAATCCGCGGGGAGAAAATATAATCGAGAACTGTCAACGATCATGAGAGCTCCTCCGAGCACTTGGTTCATGATCAATGTCCAGACCTCCTTTCCATTCAAAGGTACCATTGATTCTGAACGACTACGCGCGGCCACGTATGGTAACAATTACACAATGATCAAAAGAACTGCCAGCGAAACGAAAAAACGAGAAGTCGGACACTGACAGACGTCCAATATCAAAGGAACAAACAATTAAGAAACAGAGTAACAAAACGTAAAAATCAAAAAACAATGTCCACGTTACTAGAGAAAAAGGTATATATATATATAAAACGATTACAACACATAAATTGGTCGTCGTGAACCGTGACGATCCTCTGCCATGCCATCAAAAAGAAAAAAGAAAATATCACAAAGTATGTAAATATATATTAATCGTTCAATACTATGTAATATATATATATGTATGTATGCCAAACGTTCCGAACCGAGGAGTAGAAACCAAAAACGCAGCTTAAATGGTAAAAAATGTAACAAATAAAAAAAAAGAAGAAACCAAAAAAATAAAAAAATAAGAAAAGAAAAAGAGAGAACAAATCTGGTTACACGTTAAACAATATATATAATGTATAAGACGTACGTAAAAAGACATGTATATATTTATATATACGTACATATTCAAACAAAAAGTATATATATATATATATATATTGTATATATAGAACAACATACACGGTATATATAGAATATATACATATAGATCATATATGTATTACAGACCAGCCATGCTAAGGGCAACACTGAGTAAAGTCCAACTAAACGAGGGTAAATCAAAGAACAATAATAAGCTGCAAAGAGCCACAACAATGAGAAACAATGCGAGCATTAGGGCGTCGCTGGGCCGCTCACTATGCCATCCCCGCTCGCTTTCTCTGCCTCTGTCTCTGCCAAAACGGCGTCCCTGTCAGAATTCACCTTCTTCTTTATCAACTATATTCTTCAAGATTTGAATTTGCCATAAGCGTTACAGTTTGCGTTACAGATTTCGCGAAATTTCATAGACTGGAAGCTTGCTAAGTTATGTCCGGCATTGCGATTCGATCATTCTCATCGAGGACTGTTACAGTTTAGGGGGCCAACGAGCAGAGTTGGCTTGGGATAGCGAGGGCTAGCGACCCCGTAGGTTTAAGTCGGGACTGACCACTGTTTAAGAAGAAGTGTTGCAGTAGAAGGGAGGCGATAGGCTTGACTAGAGATTAACATAAGTGGGTTCTTGCTGAGGCGAGGAGGCATTGGAGGCAGTGTTGGTGTTTGGGGGGGCAGTCGGTGCCCCAACCGTCCCTCCACCGCCTCCAGCCCCGACCCCTGCCCCCGCGCTACTTCCCACACCGTGATGGATTATGCTCGCGTGGATGCCCATCCCCGCTCCATGCTCCACTGGGCTGCCAAAACCAACCACCAGCCATTAAAGGGGCGCTCGTCGCATCGACGTTATCACTTTAATCCCACCTTAATCCCACAACCGTGTCCTCGTCACCCACACGCAATCGCGATCGTCTTCGAGGGACCTCTAGCAAAACTCTCCTCAACAATCAACGATCCCTCGCGTCAAGCCACCAGGAAGTCCTCCCGCTTTCATAGACACGGAGCAATTATTCCGAATTCGTCTAGCTTCAATTTCGCTGGCCTAGGTGCAGTTCGATTTCATCTAGATTCGGCTGTATTTGATCTAGTTTGAGTTAAACCTCATCTACCTTGAGTTTGACTGGCCCAATTGCAGTTACATTTGATCTAGCATGAGTTCTACAGGTCTAGCTTGAGCTGTATTTGATCTAGTTTGAGTTAAACCTCGTCTACCTTGAGTTTGAATTTTCGAGGGACCTGTAGCAAACCTGTACTCAACAATCAACGATCCCTACAGGTCTAGCTTGAGTTGAATTTGATCTAGTTTTAGTTAAACCTCATCTACCTTGCGTTTGAGTCTTCGAGGGACCTCTAGCAAAACTTTCCTCAACAATCAACGATCCCTACAGGTCTAGCTTGAGTTGAATTTGATCTAATTTAAGTTGAACCTCATCTACCTTGAGTTTGACTGGCCCAATTGCAGTTGCATTTGATCTAGCATGAGTTCTACAGGTCTAGATTGAGTTGAATTTAATTTAGTATGAGTTGAATCTCATCTACCTTGAGTTTGAGTCTTTGAGGGACCTCTAGCAAAACTTTCCTCAACAATCAACGATCCCTACAGGTCTAGCTTGAGTTGAATTTGATCTAGTTTGAGTTGAACCTCATCTACCTTGAGTTTGACTGGCCCAACTGCAGTTGCATTGGATCTAGCTTGAGTTGAATTTGATTTAGCTCGATTTCTGCTTCAGTTGGATTTGATCTAGCTTGTGTTTGACCAGTTTGAATAGCTGTATTTGATCTAGCTTGTATTGAATTGGCCTAGTTCCAGTTTGGGGTCTTCCTGGTGTCTCTTGCAGAACGCCGAGTCGTTATCAGAGAAATCTGACCGAACGTGTTCACGATCTTTCTGCTATCAGAAAATATGTCTCCCAAATGTCCGCAATTATCAGATTCCGGGCAATGTTCATCCTCCGGCCGCTGTGTCGCAAAGTGATCAGCTACTCTACTTGAAAATTCTCGTGACTGTGAACGATTGTATTAGAGCACTAACCCTAGGCAATTATGATCAGATGAATAATGAGCGAATAGGTAGACAGCTATTCTCATCATGGTTGGGATTCGTTCTCGCCCCTTTAATGAGGTCCATAGTGATTCACAAACCCAGGAGTCGGGGCGTTTCGGGCGCACAAGTGCGGCAATGTACAAAGTGAACAGAATTGTTTATTCGACGCCGCCACGGCAAACACTACAGCGTGGTTTTTCTAATTAGTAGATATATATATTTACAAGCAAAGTACAGCGGATAGATCCAAGTTGGCACGTCGTGTCCAACGAGAAGAGGAAGAAATTCCATCTTCTGAATTCATTTCTGATCTCTACGGTGGTCCTAACGTGTGTTGCATTTTTTGGAAGACACATTTTCTGAACGGTGCATCATCGGTTACTCCGGTTAACGATAATATATCTCTTTGTACGTTCTCGAGATCTCGAGCTACTTCGTATTTGTACACGTGCACAAGTTCCACGAGAACATGTGGATGACGGAACGGAGTAGACGATTACAATAAAAGAAGTGGTGATCATCGAGAAATACTATGTTCGTGCCCGGGTTGCAAGTATCTTACTGCGAAACGTGACGGCCCGATTCACCACGTATTTTACATTTTGATCCGGTCGCTTGGCCTGCTCGAACACCTTCGTCGAACGTCCTTTGGCAAACTTCGACCCTTCGGTGGTGCCGTAATCGCTGTACAATATTCACGTGAAAATTCCTCGAGACAATTTCGGCAACCAGTTCAACATTGGAAACCGTAAATGTCCCGAAAGAAGTTCAGAGAACTTTATACTCGCATCTTAACGCTGGGTTTACATGACTAAAAATTTCGATAGAGAAATCCTCTTGATATCGGGTCGGAACGAAAGTTCGCAGCGTTTTTAAATCAAAGATTAGAATATTTACACATAGATTTGTTCGATAACATCATTTCCATTCTCTTCTATTACTTCTTGCCACTTCTTAGGTGACTTATCATGTTATCCAATAAACCTATGAATAAATTCGTTAAATTATGAAATTGTAAAAAATGTAAAATGAATTCTATTTGGTAAACACCATCTTAACCCTTAGCACTCGAGTGGTGACTCAGAGTCACCACTAAAAGTTGCTGTACATTATTAATAATATTGTTTACATTATCAAATATGTTGGTATCTAATCAATGGCTAAACATTTAAGTATTTTACGAGGTATTATATCAATTTCATATCCATAAAATGAAAAAAATCATAAAGAATGGAATTTTTCTAGGTCGAAAGAAATATTTAATTTTCAAGTTAAAATATGTCCGAGTGCAAAGGGTTAAAATGTCTCTACAAAAATTCAGAATTGCATAAACATCTGCACTCTCTTGACAACAAAGACTCGTGCAGATATACCGAAAGAAATCAATTTACAAGTAAACCTGGCGCTCTCCGTTTGCATAGAAACATTTGCAGTTTCTGCATAAGTAGAGAAATTGATCAACAGAAATTTTCTAGCGTTTTCCGACAGTACTTCAGGGTCCGAGAGTCTTTCGACTAATTTATTTGAACGTTGGAGAGCGGAATTAGAAATTAAGTTTTGAAGATCCAGCGATCGGAATGTATCGTTCGAAAGGAAGGGGATCGAGCAGCTCAACTAGTTCGCAAGTCGACCAATCATTCACCACATATAAAAGTAACTTCTTCTAGTGGAACTACATGACTGACGTGAGACTTCTAGGTCCTTCTCAACACTTCTCAAGATCGAATACGTATATACACGCGACCGGAACAGCGTGCTCAGCTTGTCGACAAGACGGTATGTAATTCTCCTCTCAAGAAGCAGCGAGTCAAACCCTCTACACGATGCACACGTACCTGCACGGCTTGCACCACTGGCTTTGTTGATCTAATCCGTACCTGGCGCGACACTTCTTCATGTTATTACCTAGAAAACCAGAAATTACAACGATTAGCATCTCGCACACGCAGTTGGGAAATAGGGGAGTGCCGGATACACGTCTATACATTGTCGCGTTTCACTCGTTTGCACGAATAACCTTGTTGACAAACATTCGTCGCCTCGGAAGACAACATTCGTTGCTTTTCTGAACATGTTGGAAAACAATCGAGCATACTGATCCTGTACAAAACATGTGTTGTTCTAACATCGAGCGTTCTATTATTTTTACGATCAATTTGCGGTTATCCCTTTTAACAATTTTAGTGCCAACAACTCTATAATGTTTTAAGCGTTTTATTTGAGATTTACTTGAAGGATAGAACTGTACTTATTTTAAATAATTACGTTTGCTCATTGTACTAAATGTATCTCTCAAATTTTGTTTTATACATTATTTATACATAAGTAATGGGAGAACCAACTACATATAACCCGTTAAGATTACAATTCTAATAATTGTCAAATAACAAAATCTTAAATGGGTGATTCGACCTCTCGTGGTCGGTTTAGTGTTAAAATCATTTGTACAAATTACTCTTGGTTGAAAATTCGGTTCCTCCAATGATCGACAACTAATTTGCTTTGGAAGACATTGAAATGTTTCCTATTCTCCAATGAACTATCGTGAGTTCAATCATTCAGAATAATATAGTAAAATTGAATTGTTTTGATTCGTCATCTGTCTGATAAAACGATTCACATTTGTCTTTACAGTGAAATAATGGCTTGGTATTGTTTTTTTTTGTGTACATTATAGCAATAATTGTTCATGGACTTGTTCAGACTGGTCTGCTGCAATCGGCAGAAATATTCGCGGAAGTTGTACAGGACTGTATGAAATCATTTTGGCGAAGAGCAATGTTCATCGAATGATGGACAATATTGAGAACGTGGAACGAATTCGACGTTTGTCAACTAGCCATGCGTGTAACAGAACGATCGCGACCGATTGAGCTTGATCTGATTAATGACGGCCGGTGATTTTTCCGATTAACGACAGGCGGCTTCGCCGATGAACTCTCACCTCACCGGAAACATTATTTCCACGCGTCTATCGAGCTCGTTTCTACGGTACGTTAATAGCCCGCTGTAAAAGTACTAATTGTTTGTTAACATTTTTCCCAAGCTCAAACGGTCCGGAAAACTGACAATGTATATCGGAAGCGAAGGACCTTCTCGGAAGACAGTTAATTAATCCTACTCGTTAACCCCTTAAGCGGACCGTCAAATTGTTTAAAATGATTCGACGCAAAAATGAAACTTCCATCGAAATCCACAGACATTATAAACAGGCTGCGGATCTTTATGCATTTACGGCTTACGAAAAATGTCGGGAAAAGGCTAGAGTATAAAACACGATAGAATTTGATAAAATCTTCTTGAAATTTCTCGACAAACAATTGGATACGTCCGTAGTTTAATTATAAATTTCAGTGGGGCGAATAGTTCAACTATTGAATTTCTTGAATTATGTCTCTTCATCTCTCTCTCTCTCTCTCTCTCTCTCTCTCTCTCTCTCTCTCTCTCTCTCTGGATGGGCTTCCGAGAAGGGGTCCAAACGCCTCGACGGAACAAAAGAAAGAGATATATTCTGTCAAGCTGAGTAATAAACGGCATGCAGCGTAAAAAACGTTAAACGGCGTATAAAAAACACGATCAAAGATCATATCTACTCAATTAATGTCGTGATTCTGTATTGAAACGCAAGCCTCTAGAAAAAATATCGAAGACGAATGTCGAAGAAAATATTTGAGAAATAAAGAGAAACGAAAAGGGTGAAGATATAAAAGAAACAAACTAAGTCGGAAGTGAACAGAGAGAGACAGTGGGAGGCACACGCATAAAGGCGGCTTTCGGAATAATTGTATGAACAATCCGAGTCGAAAGAAATAGTGGAAGAATAAACATTGGGGCTCGTGTAGAATAACGCCGTGATTCAAACAGAAAAACAAAAAGAAATAAGAATATCAATGTGGGAGAAGGTTAGAAACAGGCAACGTTGAAACGATCAAAGGTGGAGGGGGTGTCAGTGAAAAAATAAATTTCGTAACCATCCAGTATCGTACAGAAACAAAGAAAGAAAGAGAGAGAGAGGGAGAGAGAGAGAGAGAGAGAGAGAGAGAGAGAGAGAGAGAGAGAGAGAGAGAGATGAATGGAAAAGTACAGAGAAGAATAAAGATAGAATAATAAAGGAAACACACACACACACGTAAATAGAGAAAGAGAGAGAGAGAGGGGGGAGGGGAAGGGGAATAGAAAAAATCTAGGAAAGCGAGAGAAAAACAGAAACAGACTGAGTGGAAATTAAAAACGCTCAGGATTGTCTGATTGCGGAGTAGGTCCCTGTAAAAATGCAAGATGGCCAGCGTCCCCAAAGTTGTATACGTAATTAATAATTAATAAATGCTGTGTTCATGTGCGTGTACGTGTGTACCGAATACGCGCGCTCGTGTTTTTCGATGCTTCCCGTTATATATGTATATATATATATATATATCTCCTCGAAATCGATACATACAAAGATCTGTTCTGAACAAAAGCACATCGGGACACCGACTTTTTTTTATCGTTTATCGTCGTTATATGTATACATATATGTATAATATGTATATATATATATATATATTCTCTTCTTTCGTCGATATAATTGTATTTACTTGATGTTTTGCAGCCACGGTATATTTTATCTTGACGAAAAAGAAAAAAGTCAACAGTATATATATATATCCACACGTATATATATATACACACACATGGAACGGAGAAACAAAAGAAAAAGTACGGATAATAGATATAGTCATACGTATACGTATATATACGTATGTATATACATATATATATAATTATATGAAGACTGCCGATTTTATGCATTCACTGTATGTTACAATTTATAATTTTCAACAGAGAATTTAAGTTATTGATTATATAAAATATTGCATAGAGATCCGCAGTCTATATTCATATATAAATATATATATATATATACATATGTACACAATGGTAACATGATGACAATTTATATATATAGAATATATATATATATATATAGATATATATGTATAATAATAATAATAATATCGACCCAAAACCCCAAGACGGGGGGAAAACATGCAACATAATGTAGTGTAGCAATATAAGAATGTATATAATAATTATAATATAGTATATGTAATAATGAGGGGGTAGGGGGGGGCTGCTGAGGGGGGTTTGTTTGTCGACAAAAGATCTCTTGATTGTTGCTGTTTTAATTCAAAAAGGGGGTGGTTCGGGTGGTGGGGGTGGGGTGGTTGGGGTTTTTTTTCGGGGGGAGGAGTATTTTTCTGTAAGAATGTGTGGATGTGAGGCATGTGGGTACCTCCAGGATCACTGTTTGTGTCTTGTTTGCGCTTCCTCTTCTTAGTTCGGTTGGTATTTGCGCGGGAAGACCAGTCAGGGTACAGCTGCATGTGCAACTGTCTCTCCCGTCGCGCCAACTCATAATACTTGGCCTGTTCCTCTCGCCCTAGCGCGTGCCACTACCGAGAGAGAACCAAACACTATTTGTAATTGTGCATGAACCGTGGGCTAAACAACAGTTTAATCAAGAAGACAAAAAAAAAATGAGAGTTTCACTAAACGCTACTGCCGCCACCCTAATTGGACATCTCGAACAATTCTGTGTTTTGCTTTTTTTTTTATTCTTTTTGTTCCTGGGATTGCTTTTGCTCGGAATTACTCGAAAGATCCTTTCCACTTATTAATATGCTGTTCCACATATATACATATAAATATAAAATTCCTCTTTGTCCGTATTATATTTATATATATAGACGCGTGTACACAATGTGTCGATGCGTTCGACGCATTATTCATTTAGTTTTTTTTTTTCTTTTGTTTAGCATCTCGGTAACACTGGGGTCCCTACTTTCCGTTTAAAGTGCTAGAAGAACAGCCTAGATTCTCCCCTCCCCCTCGGTCGCACCGCTATTCGTCGTTTTATCAAATGAACTTTCGATCTGTACAGCCTGTCTGATAGAGGATCCTCGATCGCTATCTCGCATTCCTAGAATGCGGCTACTATGCCGGCCATTTTCGCCGGGGGACCGCTGTCTCTCAGCTGTCTCGACTTGTCTATACACTGGAAAAATATACTGTCAATATGCTAAACACTAGAGATCGTGGCTTCGTACGTGTATTAATCGCACACGTGTATTTTCGACACACGTACTAAAGCACGTGTCATTTCAATCGTATATTTAAACACACTGTGTATCACATTGTGTATCAATGCATCCTCATTTTAATTCGTATGATTCTTTACGATTTGACTTTCTACGCTTTTCTAGTGAATATGACCGGGTGTCTCTTTCCCACGTATTCCATTCGAAAATTAGTAATTGTATCCTATTAAAAATCAATACGAATTCAAATGTGGACACACGTTAATAAATATAACGTGTACTTAAAATGACAGGTACCGAAGTGCGTGTACGTGGAATACACGAGTACTATACTATTTATAATAATTAGACTGCGGGCGTGCATGTGATTTTCAATTTTCGTAAACAAATTTTAAGAAACCGGTGCCAAATAAGATTCTATTTCCATTGGGCTTGCATTTGCAGATCCGAAATAAATAAAAATCGTACTAAATTCTTTTGAATTTAATACTCCAGCAATTTTTTCCAACATTTTCATCAGCCACAAATGCATAAATATCCGCAGTCTAATAACAATACAGTTCGCAGCAACGTCTGTTAGATCTTTCACAATGAAACATCAACTCGTTAGCTACCAGAGTCACGCGAGAAATTTCAATGAATTTTGTACATCAGTTTGTAACATTTCTGCGAAGACTATTGCTCTCGGATGAATCTGGTAGCGAACGTGTTTGGCACGGTTTGCAGGTGCTCGGGAGCTCACAAAATCTCTGTACAGTGTAATCAGTGATAAGAAAAGTAAGATCCAGTTAATCACAGTAAGATATTTCTCAGTGTATCCATGCTCTTTAAAATTTACAGTCGACAGAAAGCTGCATCGAGTGGAGGCACACTTACCCTGTCAATTCTAGGGGATGCTAAAAATCGCTAGATCGTAAAACACATCGAGATGTATAGTTAGAACAAATCGACGCAGGCTTTTCGTCGGACTGTAAAATAGAATTATATCTCCGGTTACAAAAGATCCGTTCCACGACGAGAACAGGTCTAGGACCGGGGATCAGCGGTCCCTGATTAAACATGGTCGGGATTTATATCCTGTCAGCTCTATCAGACATTCGGTACTCGGGTCTCTGATCGAGTCGTCGCAGGACTCGTCGCTCTTGAAGCACATCACTTCGCCACGTATACTTGATCGTTTCTTTCGTATATGCACGATTTCTTTTTCAAAAAAACGTGAACGGATACCGCTTTAGGGAGTTTGGCCAAATACAAACAAAAAAAGATTGATGATAAATCATCGTGAAACGATGGTGATCTCGCATTATGGATTAAACCGCGGTCAGAGTCCGTTTCTCCCTGCGGCCGACGCATCGTCTCCGCAGTATTTTTCTCTAACAATATATATATATACTTTTTCCCCAACAGACAATCCAATGGTACAAAAATCGAAGATCGAAAAAATCGGAAACAATCTACAGAGAACGGACAGCGTACACGTGCGGTACGCGCGGAGAACATGAAAAACGCGTACAGGACGCGTTCCGCTGTTGTTCGAACCGAACAACGATACTTTTTGACGCGCCAAGAAAGCGGTCTCGTTTCCATTATACTTTGTTCATTGATTTTCTCGTTTCTCTACGTATGGAGATAAGTTGATTTTTCTTTCCGCTTTTGCTTTCGTTTCTTTTTTTTTCTCGAGAACGTGACCAGAATCGACGATGAGACAAACGATAAAAAGAACCGACAAACGAACCGACGAACGGAACAACGTAACAACGAAAAACGAAAGTGAATACATATATATATACTATATCGTCGAGAGAAACAAGTGGCAATTAAGATTACAACGAAAAAAAAAACGGCAACAAACAACAATGAAATTAAACGAAACCAACAAAAAAAAAATACAAAAAGTAACAATGATAATCTATGTGAATGTAGAGAGACAACAAAAAAAAATAGATATGAACACAAAAAGTAAAGTGAATGAAAACGCACAAAAGAAACTTTGATCGTTTCAAATATTGAACCAGTTGTATATAAAGGTGTGATCTATAAATATATATGTATATTTATATATATATATATATTTTATATATATTGGTAATTATTAAGGGCCTGCTGTTCTAGCACTGGAAAGTGGTACCTCCGGTGGGATCTGCGGAGCGCTCTTTCTTCCTCTTCTTCTTCTTGCTGCCGTATCCGTAGTTATCCCTGGCACTCCAGCCGGGGTATCGTTGCTGATGAAGATGGCGTTCCTGCCTGGCCGCCTCATAATACCGCGCCTGCTCCTCCCGGCTTAGCGAGTGCCACTGCGTGTCATACCCCCAAAATTCAGACTCAGTTTCACAGTATTCCAGCCGTGCACCGTGTCCCTTATCAACGCCGTTTTTTTTTGTCTAGATATACTTTATTTATTTTTTTTTGTTAACTATTCTCGCCGTACTCGTCTTTTCGATATATCCGGAATGAGATATCTGGACCGGCCGGCGCCTCGTCCGTCGCAACACACACCCGAAACCCTCTTTAATCGACGGCCCCAACCCTTTATTTTTTTTCATTTTCTCATTTTTCCATAGATCCCACCTATTCGATGCTCTCTTTTCGTTCATGTTTAGTTCGCAGTGCCTCGAATCGTATACTTGAAACGCATGCAACTTTATACATATACAGATTATACACACATCTGGGTGGGGGGATGTCGGAAGTTATTATAGTTCGGGGGTTGGGGGGGGAAGCGCCAAGTCAACATTTTGCTTCCGAGCGTCAAGGCAATCCGAAGAATGGTCCTTTGGATCTGTGGTGGTCGCCGATCAGCAAACTGTGCGTGTTTCGTTGATTTAGACATTTGTTAATTCGCTTGACAGTTTGTTGATCAGCTCCTCGAATACCTTCGTCTCAAAGACTAGTCTGAATGTCCGGAGACTGGGTCGACGCCACTCCTATGCAAATGATCAATCGAATATAATAATTGTCGAGTATATACTCTTCCGTGAGTTCGCGGCGAATGATCATGGTGGATACAGTGGCTCCGTCGACGAAGTCTAAGTGACGGCAACGCGTTCGGAAACGGAAAAGGAGAAACAGAAGAAAATCTTGACTTTGGCATGTGTCTGTCGCTTTTGCGTCCGGGCTGTGCAGTGCTCTTTTATCGTGGAAATAGTTCGAACGTTCATCTTGAAGATCAGCAGACTCGGAGAGACTCGATTGTTAACCCTTTGCAGACGAAACAAACATTTTCCTGGAGGTGAAAGTCCTCTGTTCTAGGAGAACGTGTAGGTACATTTCCTTCGCTGGTTAAGAGGGTGGACTCGTTTCCAGGATTTCCAAAGATAGGGGGTTTTCAGTGGTGAAAACGCGCGAGATAAAAGATCAATGTGTTTTTACCAATGCTTTTTATAATAATACAAATTACGGCTTAGTAATTAGACTGCCGGCTTAGATTGATCCTTTTTCCAGCGCTTTTCACCACTGAAAAAGGCCATCTTTGTATTCCAGAGAAGTGCGAAACGAGTCTACACCCCTTAAATGATAATTGCAACTTCAACGCCAGGTTTACGAACGATAAAAGTAAGACTGAATACAGTTAGACAGTTTCAGAGCTCAGTATGGCGGTTGATTCGTTCTCAAAGGGTTAATACGTGAAAGAACTCGGTATCACCGAACATGGAAGACGTTCTGAAACGAACTATACTCTTCTCAGTTGATCCAGTAATCCCGCGATTTAAGCGCGAATAGATCTTCCCGATCAAAGCCTACTCTTTCCACTGGTGGTCACGCTTCATCTTTATTTTTCATTATTTCTTGATGTGACTTTGGCCAACATATTCGAGGGATTTTTCTAATGAAACGTATTCGGTATCATTTTCATTAGAAAAATGCCACGGACATGTTGGTCGAAGTCTCGTAAAAAGTAATGAGGAATAAAGAAGTTTTGTTACGTTTCGAAAGAACTTGTTTAGATCGCGGGATTACCGTATCTCCAATGAATTTTGACCGTCGAGCACAGCGTTGGCAAAGCGATGATACCGAGAACAGTCTCTGGCAGCCCGGCAGCAGAAGCGTCCGAGAACTAGAAGATTCGATAATATAATAAGTTCAGATGAAAATAATGTGTCAGCTACTCACTCGTCTTCCCAATATCTGATTGATCGCAGCGCTCTCTTTTAAGGTACACTCCGCGACGACCTTCGCCCTCATCTCCTTCATGTACAGCATAAATGCGTTCAAAGGCTTTTTTATATGGGGTTTCTTTTTATCTGTGCAAACATCATCGATGTATGGTATGAGAGGTGGCCTCTACAGTGAAAATCATAGGATAAACTGATCACGGATGCCCAGGTTCATTAAGCGATCCTTACCTTGGTTATTCTGCTGCGACGAGTCCACGGACTTCCCGTTGTCTGGGTTCACCAGCGACGTAGAGTTCTTCTGCTCCACCGCCGACCTGCCGAGAATGAACAATAATTAGTGACGAGGCACCGTGAACGAACGGGAAAACCTAGCTGAAATTCTTCGGAACCTGAAGTCCTTCAGCTCTAAAGATCAATCTCTCTTCTAGCTTGAAATCAGTAAATTCATAATCAACGTACAATGATATTCGTTAGTTATTAGTCGATATTCAAATCTACCATGAATGCTCGTTGGTATAAATAAGTATTAGCTACACTTCCGGAGCTTCTACCTTAGAGGACCATCAACCACCAGAAAATTAGATTACCTCGAAATTTGAAAGGGGATATAAATTTCATTCCACTGGGGTTCTCTGTTACCATCTCATTAAAATGGAACAATGATAGTTCCTCGTTAGCTCCTCGTGGCTGAAATGCGGCAAGCTACTATATGACCACCCAGTATGTGCAGGACTAGAACGGTTTGCTATGGTACGTTTCAAGGAGTTCCAGGATCAACAATGTCAGAGTTGTTCAAAATTAAAGTCCTTCTAGGATTAGGATCAGAAACAGAAATGTCTGAGAAATGTTCCAAGGTTAAAGTCATTCAGGATCAGAAACCTAGGATCAGAAGTGTCTGAGGAACAGAGTCCTACGAAGATTAGAAATGTTCAGGATTAGAAGTGTTTGAGGATCAGAAATGTTCCAGGGTCAAAGTCATTCAGGATCAGAATCCTAGGATCAGAATTGTCTGAGAATCAGAGTCCTACGAAGATCAAAAATATTCAGGATCAAGAATTTTCCGAAGATTAGAGTCGTTCAAGATGAAAGTCCTTCTAGTATCAGGATCAGAAATGTTCCAGGATCAGAATCGTTCAGAATCAGAAGTGTCTGAGTATGAGAAATATTCTAGGGTCAGAGCCATTCAGGATCAAAGTCCTTCTAGGATCAAAAATGTTCCAAGATTAGAGTCATTCAAGATCAAAATCCTTCTAGTATCAGGATCAGAAATGTTGTTCGAGGATCAGAGTCGTTCAGGATCAGACACGGTCCAAGATCAGACTCGTTCAGAATCAGAATGAAAGGTGATTCAGGATAAGGCGTGATCGAGGATCAGAAATGTTAACCATGAACCAGCCTCGTTACCGTTTGAAGTAGGCCTGCTTGTTGGTCTCGTGATTAAGCGGTTGGTCAGGTTTGGCGCAGGGCATAGAGTAGCCGGTCGCGGAGTTCTGACTATTGCAGAGCTGCTCGGCAAGATTGGATCCTGGCCCATCGAAATACGGTTGTGGTATCGCTAGGGGGTTTCTATGAAAATTCTGCGGCATGGGCCAGTTGATCTGCTGCCACATGCGATGCCTCGCTTCCACCATCGCCAGCAACTGCACGAAATTATGTTGTGCACCATACGGCGGCGGTGTGACGCTCCTTGGCACGTTCATGTTCGACATCTGCATCAAGCTGCTCATGTAGAGCGCCGTGAGGATCTTATGATCAGCCGTGGGTAGGCCAGCCTCTCCAGCTTTCACTGCTTCCTGGAGTATCGTCATATTGTCTTCGAGTTTCTCCTGTTGCGTTTTCTCCTCGTCGGTACCGCTCAGGGCCTCCTCGATCCTGTTCGAACCTTCGATCGTCGCGTCCTCGATCCCCGCGGCGTCGTCCTTCTTGATCACCAGGTTCAGTGGCTCCAGACACTCGGGCTCCATCGCCGGTGCACGAGGTCGACGTGTGCTTGCACACACTCTACGTGGGCCCAACTACACCCACTGATCCATGGAATCACACTCTAAATCGACTGGTCCTGGAGATTCACGCGATCCATCGAGTCAGCTTCTTCGTGTTGACACGCGAACAGAACACCTAGCACGGTTCTTCAACTGTTCAAGATTATCGGTCGCTAATGCGCACACTGTTCTCATTATACTGGGACTAGTATCTTCCCCTAGACTTGTCAAGACAAGTGGTAGTTAATTCCCACAGTATTCTCATGTTGGCGTACACGGCGAAACCAGGCGATCCTCATTCTCACGACTCAGTCTTGGTGGTCTGTCTCGAAGATCGGAGCAGCTCTCGCGGAGGCAGTTCGTCTCGGAACATTTGAAGGACTCATCGTGCTGTACGAACGCGGCACTGACACGGACAGCTTGTACGAGCCTCATACACACCTACACAAGCACGTAGGCTCATGCGAGCAGGTAGCGAGAGAGAGAAAGAGACCCGGTGAAGCACGCGCGCGCGATTTCTGCAGGAGCGTGGTTGTGTTCATCATAGAGCCAGCACACGCCGGTTGCCACGTATCTTCAAGACGAGACACTGTCCTAATCTCAACAGCTCCATTATCGTCGCGCGTTGTTCAACGATTCATGGCCAATTCGCCCGTAAAATGTCTCCAGGGGCGGCACACGTCTACCAGCGTCGTCTGTCTCCTCGTCTCCCCACGAAACGTCTGGCTCTTCTCAAGAATATAAAAAAAAAGAACCGACCGAGATCTCGCTTCTCATCTATTGAAAATTAATGTTTTCTACGTGTTATACCCTGTTTATTCCTTATCCGGTCCGCGAGACGCGTCGTTCCTGGCGTCGGCGGAATCACCGAGCGGTGTTACGACGATTGATTATCCGCGAGTGTGGAAGGGGCGGCGGGGAGGAGGGTTGCACCGTGGGGCCATCATCGCGATTCATGGCTCCGCAGCAACGACACCCTACCATCCGCCGATGTATAATTCGCGCGTGGGGGGTGAAGATTGCATTCTCTCTGCTTTCCCTGCGTGGCGGACCTCTTTTTTTTTTGGCGGGCTGCGCGGCGCTGCCGTCGCCCGCCGTCTGTCCGGCGTCGTTCCCTTCAAACACGTCTAAACGGCTTCCAACACCATTCCAGCACCGTACGATCAGCTGGTCCACGTCCAGAACACCACCGGAAAACGATCCTCTCCCGACGTTCACGCGATACACCCCTCACTCTCTCTCGATCTCTTTTGGATCAGCTGGCGCACGTCGGACATTCGAGTCTGAACGATCCTCTATCGTCCATGGACGCGATGCTCTAGCTAGAACACTCCTTCCTCTGGGATCCCTGCCCCCCCTGGAATCTTTGCGAAGATGACGCTCTGAACGGTCCAGGTAGGGATGATGCTCTTCAAGGCATCTGGGTTAGGTCCTGAGCACGTGGCCGAACACCGAAGGTCAATAGGATCGTCTACGTGGCAACCACTCGTGACCGTTCGTTCTCTGTAAGGTGGTGAACGTGTCCCGTGTACCTCGTCTACGTGGTCGTCGGCAGCGTCGTCGGCGTCCTCGTCTGATAGTCCCGCGGTTCGCTCGGCTCGCGAGAACAAGTAGAACGGCTCAGCTGATCGGCCATCGCTCCACGCGTGACTCGAACAACCCGTGCGTGCTTAGCGGCTTTTGTGTATATACTATAGTCTCTCTCTCGGTTACGCTCTCGGGGGCCAGCCGATCGGCCTGCTACTAATGCAAATTAGAAATCTGTTTAAGAGGGTAATGATCAATACATAACCGGCGGCGACGGTGGCGGCGGTGGCGGCCGACAGGCGCAGACGCTGTGCGAAGAGAGTCATTCAATAAGTGTTATATACGCGACGCAACGCCGAAGGGGAAACACGACTGGCAACGACGGGGGTTGAAAGGACCGTTCACAGGGACGTGCTACCCCCTATGGTCGGCCCTGAAACTAGCCCGTCAAAACCATCCCCCGATACACCCCGGCCTTCTTTATCTACCGCTGAAATCACGATGACTCCCTTTTCCGCAACCACCTCGCGGGGTTTATCGATGCCAGGACACTGACGATATATACTCCATTGATATTTTTTTCTGTTGCCTACCGATGCTCATCGCTCCCTCAGGCCACGGAACCAACCGTTTCTCAGTTTTCATTGTACCTCGGCTGCCTCGTTAGCCAGTAGATGGATCAATCTGTACGGTAGATTGGTACTAGTCCACTTTGCCGTCGGGTCTACACGTTTTGCAAGGTCTTCACTGTCTGTCCTCAGATTTGATTATTGGATTGCGGATTTTAGGGGTTTGTCGTAAGAATGAATTTGGTGGATGGATATTTGAAATGATTAGTAGCTTCAATCGAGTAGTTTTTAGCGGCTAATTTATTTGATAGCCGATCCTTGAAATTTTGTATCGAGATCGAGAATTAGTAAGTTGTAGAAATTGAAAATACTGTTTTCGACAGATTAACCCTTAGCACTCGAGTGGTGATTCAGAGTCACCACTAAAAATTGTTCTGCCACAATTCTAAATATTGTTTACATTATTAATTAACAAATATTCCATTTTATCGATCGTAATGAATTAATAGAAAAATGTATGCTATCGGCGCACAGGTTCGATTATTTGCTTTTTTTTATTTTAGAGGGTGAAAAGCGTGAAAGTTTACGTATCGACCAGACCAAGTGGACTTATGATACCAATTAGTTTTTAATTCGTTACCGATTTAAATTATATTAGCGTCAAGAAAGTTTAGGCTTGAATTGGTCTCAATTTCATAAGTGAATTGAATTCTGTTATGAAAACTATTGTATGTGTCCAAAATTATTTGAATGTGATCAGGTTTACAACAAGTGACAATGTCGTCAACATATCTTTTGTAAAAAGTTAGTTAAAAAGGTAGTTTTGCTATAGAAATTCTTTCTAGTTGCTCCATTACCAAATTAGCGATTACCGGGGAGATGGGTGAATCCATTGCAGTGCCAAAAATTTGTTTATAATCAGTACCGTTGAAGACAAATACGTTGGCTTCCAGTACAAATTTAACTGCTTGAATAAATTCCTCTCTTTTTATATTGGTATGTTCTTTGTTTTCATCCCAACGGCTACGTAAAACTTGTAAAGCCAAATCTATTGGTACATTAGTGAATAATGCTGTAACATCTAAGGATATTTATTGTGATTCATTGGGAATCTGAATGTTTCTAAGTTCTTTAACAAGTTGCCAGCTGTCAACAGTATGATCGAACCTATGCGCCGATAGCATACATTTTTCTATTATTAAATATGTTGGGATCCAACCAATTACTAAACATTCAAGTACAATGTGACGTATCATATCAATTTCATATCCATAAAATCAGAAAAATCATGTAGAATTGAATTATTTTAGGTCAGAAGAAATGTTTCATTTTCGAGTTAGAATAGCACCGAGTGCAAAGGGTTAAAATTATTTAGGAGGAAAATAGATTTATAATCAACTATTCTCAACTTGTTCGTTTCAGCTTGTCAGGACTATTGAAGCAGTAAAGGAATTTGCGGATCTCGCGAAATTCGAACACGAATAATTATGCAATGAAAATAATAAATACTATTTCCGACAGATTAAAATGAGTCAGGAGGAAATCATCAATGTATGTCTAGCTTGTCCAGCTGATGCAGAATGCATGCTTTGCACAAAGACCTGCAAGTGCAACAATAAATATAGAATTTTCTGGAGATCCTTTCGATAGTCGATCGATTCTTGGTGGCTCGTGCTGGTTTGTTGAAGTCGTTTATCTTCGAGGATACTGTAGATTATCGCACACAGTATCGAGTTCGTAGTATTGATTCTAGCAATTCAAGCCTCTTCGGTTTCCAGAGGATCCATTTCTTCTGTTAATCACGACTGGTTCAGATCGACTGGATGTGTAGTGATATATTGACAAGCTTCGCACATTCGAAAAACAATACCACGTTTGATACACTTCAATGTGCATTTGATCGTTACATGTACATGAACATTGTCCTGTAATTGTCTCATGAACATCAACATGAATATGAACACGAACATTGTACTTGAATTATTAGATGTACATGAACATGGACATTGTCCTTTAATTTATATATGTACATGAACATGAACATTATCCTTTAATTAGTACATGAACATGGACATTGTACTTTCATTATTAGATGTGCATGATCATGAACATTGTTCATTAATTATTTCATGAACACGAATACGAACGTTGTCCTTTAATTATTACATGAACATGGACATTGTCCTTTAATTATTATATGTACATGAACATGATCTTGTCCTTTAATTATTACATGAACATGAACATCGTACTTTCATTATTAAATGTACATGAACATGAACATTGCATGTTCTTTATTATGCTAGCTTAGTCCCGAATGTACGTAATGGGACTTGATGGTGGTTGATGGTCTGATGGTTTGGTTGATGGTAATATGATTCCAAGGTAGTTACTTAGAGGATAAGGACTGTCTGTTTCGCAACGGGCGATTCAGGTGTCACTAACAGCCAGAAAGTAGGAAAACCAACGAACCTGTGATTGTGATCCAAGGAAGAATGGTCCGTCTTCGGCGTCGATGGCACCAGTGCGTGTGACGTCAGCGCGTGTGCGTGCGGACTCAGGCCAGGATGCGGGGGCATCAGACCCGTCGGCGAAAACCGGTAGAGATCACTGGAAAAATCGTGACCAATTAGGAATTCTCTCGCGTCGTGACATGATTTTAGGTGACTCAGTCATTTAATCCTATCGGAAACTGAACGTTCTACTCGCGATTCTTCAAGTTTTATTTGAAATCTTTGTTGGAGAACAAATGTTGAGTTGGCAACTCAGTTCGCGACCTTCACATTTTCTCAAAGCAAAGTTATTTCTATATATATTTATATATATATATATATATATATATATATATATATATATATATATATTTCTATATTTTTATACATATATATTTCTATATATATTTTTTAACCACGTGTATTTTATATCAAATTAACCGTTTGCACTCGGAGCTATTTTAACTGAAAATTAAACATTTCTTCCTCCATATTATTACTCTTTTCCTATATTATTTTTTTCATTTGACGGAGATGAAATTGACATAGTATCTCATACAATACTTAAATGTTTAGTAATTGATTAGACACCAAAATATTTAATAATGTAAACAATATTTTGAATAATGATGTAGCAATTTTTAGTGGTGATTCTGAGTCACCACTCGAGTGCTAAGGGTTAATCGCGAAATTCAGAGCTTCCCGATGATATACGGTTCAAAGGGAACGGTGAAAAGAATTACGAAACAAAAGGTCACGGATTCAATTGCCAACCTAATAGACGGCGGTTTCTTTGTGATTCGCTAGAAAGTGAAACTTGTGTACTGAAATTCTGAGAAAGTGCTTAAAAAATGACGTTTTAGCGTTCCGAAAATTATATCAGGATCTAAGCAAAAGTTGTTCAGTTTCTTAGGCCTGTTATCAGGTGAATGAAGGAACGTTCAGCGATTTGGATAGATCCCAGAGTTATGTACCCGGAATTTTCGTGGTACAGTGAATAACTTCGACTTCGATCACCTACTAACCTTGGTAAACTAGAACTTGTGATGGGTAAACTCGTTGGGTACGGACTTCGGAAGCCCGCGCTTGCCGGGGAGATGGGGTACATGCTTGGTGTGTGCCTGAAACGAAAGTATGCCATCAAAATCACCCTACCCTCACCCCCACGAGCAGTTACCTAAACCGTTACGTCAATAATCAACATTCCCCAACACTCAAATATGAATGAATCATGAATGAGTTAAATTATAAATTAATTTTGCTATATGTCAGCAGAAATACTAACGCTAAACTTTCCCAGCTTTACAAGTATGGTACATTCTTCGCAAAAAGAAATTAACCCTTCGCTGCATGACTTTTTAACTGGGATGAAAAAATTGAAAGAAAGTCAGTTTTTATGCTTCGCTTAAGGGAAAAATATCAAACATAAATTGAAACAACATTTTTATAAAAATAAACATGAACAAACATTTAATTTGTTGATGCTTTCGGCGCACAGTTTCGATCAATTAATAACTAAATTAGCAATTTTGCAATTTAAACTTTTTCTTTCCTTTAATCCACTTTATACTGCATACATTATACAATATTTTTTAGACGCAAATTCCTTTGAAGAGGGTCCAAACCAGGACCGAAACTTCAGGAAAGAAAAAGTTTAAATTGCAAAATTACTAATTTAGTTATCAATTGATCGAAACTGTGCGCCGAAAGCATCAACAAATTAAATATTTAACATTTACGATCGACATAATTGATTAATAAACAAACATAGTAAGAAAACACATTCTTAGTTTACTATGTACCAAATTTGTTAACTGTATCAGATATGAAACACTATGCAGCGAAGGGTTAAAAGTGGGAATCCGGTTATTAGCGCAAGGGTTGAAGCAGCCTATCTGTAAGAGACATCAATGGTTTAGTTGATTTGTTTATCACAATTTTCATTCTTCTAGCAGTTTCAACAACAGTCGAGAATAATCTCCAGTTTTAACGATCGTAAATTTTGTATATGCACTATATGATATCGGCGCTACAGGTTCGATCAAAGATACAGAAATTAGCAATTTTGCAGTATTATAATTTATACCATTAATTTTGAACCATCATCAAGAAAAGTCCGCGTTTCATTTACTCTTGAAAAGGATTCAAACTAGCATCGAAACGTCGATGATTATTTGATAATCTGCAAAATTGTTTTTTATTTTCTAAGTAATAATTGATCGAAACGTACTTAGTGCCGAGAACATTAAACATTTGTTATTTCATTTACTTTGATTTTCAATCTGTTTTCTCACAATTAGCAAGTATGTATAACTACCTCATTGTCATAACTATTAAATAGTCAGTTTAATGAATAACAAATTCTATTACATTAATTTTTAGGCGCCACTAAAAATTGCTGTACTATTATTTAAATAATTGTTTACACTATCAGATGTCGGTATCTAACCAATTACTACACATTTAAGTATTGTATGAGGTATTATATCAATTCCATATTTATAAAATTTAAAAAATTATAAAGAATGGAAATATTGTAGGTCAGAAGAAACGCTTAATTTTCGAATTAAAATAGCTCCGAGTGCAAAGGGTTAATTTTCACAGACGCGGACTTTTCTTGATGATGCTTGAAAACCGAACCGAAACGTTGAAATTATAATACTGCAAAATTGCTAATTTCTTTATCTTTGATCAAACCTGTAGCGCCGATATCATATAGTGCATAAATAATCGAGAAGCCTAGAAGAGACAAGAACGAAAAATACGCACTTTCGTGTCACACTCCCCGTACCTGAGAAAAAAAAAACACGGTTCCGCCCTCCTAATTGAGAAGAACGGGCTTAATCATCTGTGGAAAATCTCAATTTGGGGCGGTTCGGGCAGAAAGCAAATAAGAAGGAGGGCAGGATGAGGGATCCGCTCGTTGGAGGAGAATTTTCTGCGGTCGGCGTGTGTTATATAGAGTCTCCGTACACCGACGACGATGGTGGTTAGCTCTAATAGACCGGAACTGAGAGGATGACCGGCTGGCCAAATCAGAGAAAAAGGGAGAGGGGGGTGGTTCTGATTTTCCTCCGAAGAAACGGGATACGAATAGGGAATGCTACCCTAGGCTATTAACCCTCAAACGCTTGGACACTTCGGACATTTTTCATCTAGTTTTATTCCGAATTTATTTCTACGCGTGCTTCACCGAAGAATCAATTGCATATTTAACGAATTCATTTATTCGACAGGTTTTTTCGACGAGCAGTCGACTTGGTGAAAGAAGAATGGCCGAATAATAACAACGAAAGATAGTAATCGTTATAGTTTCTCCGGGGAGGGATGAACGCGACTGATCAAAACCGAGCGTTTGCGATGTAAATCGGTCCACTCGGCATCCCATCGTCGACTTTATTACTGGAAAAAGTGTATTGTAATCGGAACAAGACTCGCCCTGTGACGTTTTCCCCGTTTACCCGTCCCTCTTTTCTACCCTGCCACTCGAAGTCTCAATATTTGTCTCTGCTCCGCGGTTTTCCCGATACAAAAATCGCGGAGAGATCTGGTAATCGGCATTCTAGCTTGCTTCCGGAAATGAAAATTCCAATCAACCCGCCGGATTATCTCGCGGTAACGAGATTAATGGACTCCCACCGGCGGAACGAACGGTTCGCGGAATCGTTAATTCGAGCCTGCACGTGCGCGTGCGAAAGAGAAAGGGGGTGATGCCGGGCGCACGTGTATGGGTTTTAATCGTTCCTTTTTATCCGAGCAGAAGAAGCAGCGTCCCGGGTGGGAGAGGAGGGATCGATTCCCCGAGGAAAAAAAAACCCTCTCGGAGGACAAAGATGAGATTCATCATCGGAGCTGTTTTGCCGGTGACGTTTTTCAATCGGCGAAAGCATGTATTGAACTTACCAGGAAGCGGCGACTTGCGTCATTTCCGGGCTAAGCATGGGGTACGGATATTGACCCGCGGAGAAGGGATACATCGGCGCCCTCGTCAGACCTGGAACAGAAATCAGGATGCTCGTTGAGTACGTCGGATCTGCTGCAAACATTTTTATGATTATCTTTTATTTATTTTAAAGAGTACGTAGTAAGGGAACGTTCGATCTTGACTGGCCATAGTCTAGCCCTGTCGGTCACGAATTATTTATTCCTGAAAAATGATCGTTGCTTTCTGTTAACCTTCATACGCTCCTCAAAAACAGCTGCATAAACAAGATTAAGATAACAATTCACCCACTTTTATTTTACACGTTGAATCAGCACATTTTGTTTTATTTATTGCATCACATCTTAAAAATACATCGCTCTTTTATTTTACACGTTGAATCAACACATTATGTTTTATTTATTGCGTCACATTTTGAAGAAATACATCTCACGACGTAGACTAAAAAGATGAATAATTTTGAAGCAAGTGAAAATACTGAATGGGTGAATTTTTACCCTGAGTAACGTATTGGGGTTAAGCAGTCGCTGATGGCAAATGTTTAACAAATGCTGGAGCATCAAATTCAACAGGAATTTAATACAGTGTTTATTTATTCTCGATCTACAAACGCTAATACCAATGAAATTTACTAATGAATTTACTAATGAAAATAGGATTTGATGTGGTGTGACTTTCTCAAAATTCGTCTGCAAAACTTGAAGATAAACATCCGCAGTCCGCTGCGGCAAATGTTCAACAAATGCTAGAGCAACAAATTCAACAGGAATTTAATATAATGTTTATTTATTGTCGATCTACAAACGCTATTACCAATGAAATTTACCAATGAAAATAGCATTTGATGTGGTGTGACTTTCTCAAAATTCGACTACAAAACTTGAAGATAAACATCGGCAGTCCGCTGATGGCAAATGTTTAACAAATGCTGGAGCATCAAATTCAACAGGAATTTAATACAGTGTTTATTTATTCTCGATCTGCAAACGCTATTACCAATGAAATTTACCGATGAATTTACCAATGAAGAATAGCATTTGATGTGGTGTGACTTTCTCAAAATTCGTCTGCAAAACTTGAAGATAAACATCCGCAGTCCGCTGCGGCAAATGTTCAACAAATGCTAGAGCAACAAATTCAACAGGAATTTAATATAATGTTTATTTATTGTCGATCTACAAACGCTATTACCAATGAAATTTACCAATGAAAATAGCATTTGATGTGGTGTGACTTTCTCAAAATTCGACTACAAAACTTGAAGATAAACATCGGCAGTCCGCTGATGGCAAATGTTTAACAAATGCTGGAGCATCAAATTCAACAGGAATTTAATACAGTGTTTATTTATTCTCGATCTACTAACGCTATTACCAATGAAATTTACTAATGAATTTACTAATGAAAATAGGATTTGATGTGGTGTGACTTTCTCAAAATTCGTCTGCAAAACTTGAAGATAAACATCCACAGTCCGCTAATAGCAAATGTTTAACAAATGCTAGAACATCCAATTCAAAAGGAATTTAATATAATGTTTATTTACTGTCGATCTGCAAACGCTATTACCAATGAAATTTACCAATGGATTTACCAATGAAAAATAGCATTTGACGTGGTGTGACTTTCTCATAATTCGTCTGCAAAACTTGAAGATAAATATCGGCAGTCCGCTGATGGCAATTGCCATTGTTCGGTCAGCGTCTGTATCAAGTTTCAGCAGCAGTCCGGCGCGTCCGTTGATCATTACGCGAGGAGACACACGCGGAGCGATCGGGAAGGGGTGGCAGCAGCTTTTATAGTAGCGGTATCTAATATAAACCGGGTACGTGCTGCGGAATCGGCCCCGAAGAACCCCAGAAACGTCGGCTGGCTGGTATAAGTGGGGTGCCTTTGGCGAGGCAAAGTGTAATTGGCTTCATAAGAGTCGACGAGAAGCGGCCGGGAATATCGGCAAGCCTGAAACCGCTTGACGAGGCCAATACTTTACCCCCTTCGACCGTTCCCTCCCCTCCCTCTGCACCACCACCTCTTTCTATATCGTCCTCGTTGTGGCGTATGGACTGGATAGATGGACTCTTTTTTTCACTTTCAGTCGCCGCCACCCCCCACAGCCCACTACTCTTCAGACTCCTTTTTCGCGGTTGAACATGTCCGGGAGGCGTGTATCTCCGCAAATCACCGGCCTCGGCTCTGTCCGCCTGCACGAAATCGGTCAACGCGTGGTTTTCCGCGATAGGGCCACTCCAACCCCCCGTGGATAACGACTGTCTCCGTCCCCGAACCGTAAAGAGATCGGTCCTCGGCCTCCGCCGATCACTACAACCCTCTACCACCCCTTGTTTGTGAAACAAGACCGCTCGAACGTCGGAAAACTCGGCGAATCCAATCTTCAGACTGCCTCGAACTCGATGGAATCTCGGTGACATACTCTCGAAAGTGTAGACCACGTTACGAAACAGTCAAAGCTCACTGCCCTCCAGCTGAAACTCGTAGACGAAGCTTCGATCATCGAGAGAAAGCTGGAGAACGGCGTGAACCTTTTGGAAATTGTTGAATAACTTCGTTGTTGTTCATTATTTCGGCATGAAACTTTCACTGGCGTGTACCTGACACTTTCACGATTAAAACGATACCCCACACGATACAGGTCGGCTTGTGTTTCTTGGTGTAATACACGATTTAGTGGAGCGTCTGCTATCCGAACGGTCGGATGGAGAAGAAGTGTTCAGGGTGATAAAACAGTCACCGCGCGAGATAATCGAACGGAATAAACGCGATTCGATTTTACATGAATTGAGCGATCGGATGAGGGGAAACATCCAGTAGTGTCTTCGTGTCGGAGGCTTGTGGCGACGTAGTCACACTTTTCGTTCGGCTCGAGTGTTAAAATACCACTCGAACGTGTCTCCTTCTTGTCGGAGCACCTCGAGGGACACTTGAGAGGCCAGATTGAACACAGGATTCCGGGTTTATTCTTCGAGGAGGAAGAAAGGTTCGAGCGTTACACATTCTCGACACGACCGACACTCGAACCGTCCTCACTTCTGGCCGATTAAATGAGGTAGCTGCTTTCTTCGCTAATATTTATTGAAAATCATTTCTCTCAATCTTCTCCCTATTTTCACCCTCATCCGTCCCTCGTGTCAATTTGACACAGTTTTCCCGAAACAAGTTATACCGTTTCGTTATTTTTAGGTAAATTTTCCCGAAACTTTGTGTGACTTTTATTTTGTTAATGCGGAACGCATAATCGAGAAATCTAAGATGTAAATGTTAACTTATCAATTTGCCAAAAAAAAAATATTGAAATAAGTTATACCGTTCGGTTATTTTTAGGTAAATTTTCCCGAAACTTTGTGTGACTTTTATTTTGTTAATGCGGAACGCATAATCGAGAAATCTAAGATGTAAATGTTAACTCATCAATTTGCCAAAAAAAAAATATTGAAATAAGTTATACCGTTCCGTTATTTTGACGTAAATTTTCCCGAAACTTTGTGTGACTTTTATTTTGTTAATGCGGAACGCATAATCGAGAAATCTAAGATGTAAATTTTAACTCATCAATTTGGTAAAAAAAAACATTGAAATCGTTTTATTTTGTGTCACTGTGTCAATTTAACACCGAGGGAAATGTTCGGGAAATGGGGTGCGGATGAGGGTTAAATTGCACTGGATTTTTTTCCCGTAAATGCGTCAGCTTATTAAAATTGCTAAAGGAAGCAACAAAAATATTTATTTAAAACAGTTACCCCCTATCTCCAAGTAACAGATTAGTCACGTAACCTGGCGGAAGGATGAGGGAATCGTAGAACGGGAAGACAGAATGGAGACAGAATATTTTTATTCGAAGTCTAGATCAACGAAGAACCTGAATTTCCCACCGAAACAGTTCGAATAAATCAATTCCGAAAACGTCGTTGCACTACAGTCTTTCTCAGTGGCTCGTTTGGATCGGTCGGAGTACTCCAATCAAATTCAACTGTCGCCGCGGATCGATCTAAGAGGTTCCACAAGATACCCCAAACGTTACGTGTGAATTCGCGCAAAAAAATCACCGAGCCGTACCATAAAATGCGTTCAATTAATTCTAGGAAAAACAAGAGAGAGAGAGAGAGAGAGAGAGAGAGAGAGAGAGAGAGAGAGAGAGAGAGAGTGGCTGCTCGGCCGAATGTAAAAATTGCTAAAATCCGTGCAACCACTCTGCGCGAGTAAGAAAAAAAGCTCGCGACCGATCGGAAGACCAATTAAAACTTGAAGATAGTGGTGTAGGGGGCAGCAGCGCAGTGAGTCGTGTTCACGTTGGAGCATCCCTTTGTCGAAATCCTGCGCGCTTCCTCCCTCATCGAGACACGCACGTCGGAGAAACCACGGCCGAGTAAATGCTAACGATAGTCTCTAATAGAGCGAAATAGACACAGAACCGTGACGGATCCTCTCCCACCGTTTCTATCTCTCTCTCTCTCTCTCTCTCTCTCTCTCTCTCTCTCTCTCTCTCTCTCTCTCGGGAAAAAAACGTCGAAAACCGTCGAACTCGTCGGAGCAGAGGGATGATGAAGGACGAGAAAGCTGTAGGTTGGAAAGACAGAGAATGATCGCGGTGTACGGAACACCGGGAGCTCGAGTTGTTCGAGAATAAAAGAGTAATTTTCCGGGTGGTGAGACCCCGATAATGGGGTTGCAGACTGCCGAGTCGACTGGAAAGTGATTAAGCACACATGACGGAGCCCGCGGACTCGCCAGGATATTACGAGCCACCCCTTTCAATCCACCTCCGCCGTCCTTCCACCTTCTCCTCTATCTTCTCTCCCCCGTCCACATCCCCTTTTTACCTCTCCATCCCTTACATCCACCTTCTTCTCCTACTACCGAACGCGGTGCGGATCGTCGTGCTTCTAATTCTCGTCCCTTACCTTATTCGTACACGATATTGGACAGATAACGACCCTTTCCTGCGAGCATTTCAGAAACCATCCCCCACCTCACTTTTCTCGTTCGTGGATCCGGTAACCGGGCTCGATATCGATTCTCCTCGACTCCTCTCCTCTTCCGGGACTTCGATTCTTCCTGGTTACCTCAGGATACCAACCCCTCCCCCCCTCCCTCATCCCTCCGGACTACTCTGTGCCACCTCTTTCACGGTAGAATGTAAATGAATCGTCCTACGAGAATCGAGAGGGGATGATGTCTTAAGTAATTCCTCCCGGGAAGTTGTTCAAGAAATATCGGGATTTGTTGCACCCCTTTGAAACTGCCACGATTGTGGCTTTAGGCCCCGGCTCCCCGAGGACGATTGATCTGGAATTGGTCTTCGCCGCACGCTGTGAAATACCAACCCTCAACGGGAACAGTGGGGACACTTTTGTCTCCGGAATTTGTTGTGACGTTGTTCAACTAGATTTGCAAGTTTTATCGACGGGGGTTGGAAAGTGTCGATCTTTAATTTGAGCCTTCAAACGTTGATAGATTCGTACTGGAACGCGTTTTAAGATCGCGCAGAAGAATTTCGAAAAGCGAATTTTATCAGAGTTCGATTGTCGGGTTTTCTTGAGCTTCCCACATTCTTCTCGAACCTAATTACCCTCGTCGCAAAGTACCTTCCTTCGCCTTTAATTCGAGCCGTGGAACATCGAAAAATTCTTAGTGGAACGCATTCTAAAATCGTGTCAGGGAATCTCTGTAGAATCGAGACACCAGGTTCGGATAGCGATGGTTCCACTGTACCATGTATTACGCGCGCAGTTATGATCCGAATTGCATCGTGTTGGGTATCGTTTTAAACAGGACAGTGTCGGGAATACACAGACACAGGTTTCACGTTAAACCAACTAACAGCAAAAAAGTTATGTAACATTTTCCAAAACGTTTACACCTTTTCCCTCGTTTCTCTCTGTCGTCGAAGCTTCGTCTACAAGTTGTACGTTTCATGGGATAGTCAACCCTTGTCGAGAGTGTACAGATAAGTAAATAATAAATGTTAGTGAAGTATTCTCGCGTTGCATCGTTTCCGTCTACGGAAGATTCGCGCCGTTGCGACACGGGGAAGAAATTTATACCGTTTCTCGGTGACACAGAGCGAGGCATTCCAGTAATTGGTAAGTGTTTTCGAGGGAAACCGAGCCGACACAAAAGCGGGTAGATTAAAAAATGTACGCGAGGGATCGCAGTAAAATCGGCGAGAAGAAGGAACGCCTCATAATCGCGAAAAAAGGAGATCGCCGGGGGCTGTGGAGGGAGCGAGGGCTCGGGGAGGGGGAGGGTGGTCGGCTGACTAGAGAGAAGAGAAAAATTAAGCGGATCAATGGCGGACTGCCGGCGTTTCATACCGGGAATCGTGGTCCCTCTCTCCCTCCCTCTCGTTCTCCCTTACCTACTCCCTTCTCGCGTCTGCTCTTCTCCACGGAATCCTGAAATAAACACGCGGCGGAGATCGAAAAGTGGAGCTAATTAGAAATATATTCGTGGAAGCGGGAGAGATCCGTGCGCGGCACCAAGGGGTTGGGTAGACACGAGGGGGCTGGAACCACCGTGGAGAGAGAGAGAGAGAGAGAGAGAGAGAGAGAGAGAGAGAGAAGCATTTGGAATCGCGAGCAAAAAGAGAGAAAGAGAGGAAGGTGGACGTTGGAGCGGGAAAGACGGAAGAAGATGAATAGGCGGAGAAGTTAGGGGAGGGTCTGGACGAGAGAGGGATGGAAGTCAGTGCCGCCACCTCTGCTCTCTGGGGGAGGAGGGGTGGTGGCAGAAGGAGGGAAAGATGGGGAACGCTGTCGTTCGGAGAGCGACGGAGGGATGCAAAACCGAGGGTGAAACTCGAAGGGGATGGAGGAAGGAAGCCGGAGGGTCCGCGGACACGGTGGGGGTAAAATGCTCGCTCGTTTGCAAGACAAAGAACCCGAGCCGCCGTACGAACTCGTAGTTGTGCATAAACGCTATCAACCCCATCTACATATTCTAGGGACAGGGGGCGGCGAGGAGGAGAGGTGCGACGGAGGGCGGCCAGGCCCGAGGCAGAACGAGAGGAGAGAAAGATAGCGCGCGCGCAAATACGTCCCAACTACCCTTCCACCTCTTCATCCTCTCTCTCTCTCTCTCTCTCTCTCTCTCTCTATCTCTCTCTCTTTTAGTTTCTCTCTTTCTGCTCGTGACTCCGCAGAGGTGAAAAGATACCCCGAGCCCTCCGAGAAGTAGCTCCGACGACGACTACACCACCCGAACTGAATTAGAATTCTTCAGTTTCAAGGATTTTATTGTGAGACCCTTCGCCCGCTGGATTAATGGACCGTAATTAGAGTTATCGACGCCGGAAACGGCGGACATCTTTGAAAGTCGCCGGGGACTGCGGCTCTCCACGTAGAGGATCCCCCTTTGTTGCGGCCGTGGCCCAAATTATTATCTAAGCGACGAGTTTAGACGAAATCTCGACTGATTTCACAGTGCGCATACTGGTTCATCATTTACCCCCTCGTCGTGGTACAATGGATACTATATAAGAACTCAATTTTGTCAATTTCTCAATACATATCCTCCACTTTCAATTTAAGCCCTCGAACGTCGTGAAACTCTTACCGGAACAGAAGCTAAAATCGTCTCGAAGAAGCCGCTTAAAACCGGTGCGGATAGTAGAGGGTCCACTGTACCGTGGATTCAACGAACATTCGTGAACCAAAGTGTATCGTGTTGGGTAACGTTTTAATCGGAAAAGCTCGAGGAATACGAAGATAGCATCGAATGGTATCTATCATTACTTGAACCGTGTAAAGTCTGGCTCAATAAGCACCGCGCTGATAACCCGCCGCTCCAGATTATTACAGGTGCTTCCTCCAGCTTGTCAACTGAATAGTCAACGTAATTAAAAGAAAAACGTTGGCAATGTATAACAAAAAAAGCAATGTAAAAAAAGCAAGTAGGCAATGTATATTTTGCATGAACATCCGCAGTCTAGTGATCAGAGTTCAGCTGTCGCGTGGATGAGGATAATGAAGATGGCGGCAGGTCCACGCGACAGGTATCTGATGAATCGGATCGTCGATCGATTGTTAATCCACAGCGCCACACAAAGATGATAGTTAGGGGTTTCCTCAGGGTTGGATGATGGTCTGGGAGGCGTGCGCAACGTTCGTAGGAAGGAGAGAAGCTGTAGAAATAGAGAGGCAGGTTGAAACCCCCTTGACCCGGCGCCAGAGGGAGGCTGCATGCCTGGCTGATTAGCCTAATGGTGAGTCCTCCTCTTATTCTCCTACTTGACGCCAGTTCGCGAGCCTCTCTTCTCTCTCTCTCTCTCTCACTCTCTCTCTTATCCCACCGCCACTTTCGTTCTCTCTCTCTCTCTCCTCCCCTCTTCTTGCCTCTCTCCTCTTTCTCTCTCGCCAGTCTTTGTCTTTCACTCTCTCCTTCGTTTTCCCTGTATTTTACCCTCTGGGGACGCCTCGGCCTCTTCACATCCCTCGTTCGAGCCGCGGCATCGGCTCAAACCCTTGACTCGATAAGAAATATTCCTTCAATTAGGAGCCCGCTGAAATATCAATGTTTGCACGGCTACCAACAACGGGAAACGTTTTTAATTCGCCGCGAGAGCACGGTCAATGGAAACGCTTATTCAAGACCAAGGTAGCATTGCGGAACCCTTGAACACGCGATTACTCGAGCCACGCTGCAACGAGATGAAAATTTATACCAATGAAAAATGTCCGTCCTCCTACGGAACGTTGCCCAAGGTTATCTCATGTAACTTTCCCCATTGCGAAAATGTCATACGCGGCTCCGTTACGAAGTTATTCACGAAAAACGCGGACCAATCAGCGCGCCTCGCCGACAGGCCCCGTTCAGCGCGGCGTCGGCATTGGCCGAGCCGGGGCCTGTTCGCTCTAGTCGCGCTTTTTCGTTAATAACTTCGAAACAGAGCCGTGGAGAACATTTCCGCGAAGGAGGAAGTTGTTTGAAATTACATTAGGCATCATCCCTTTGAAGGACAAGATTTTTCGAACATCTGTCGGGCCTTCTTCGTGGTCCGAAGGGGTAGATAACAGCGAAAAAATTCGTATACATTCCGAAATTGTATTTTGCAATGTCTACCGAAGTCGAAACAAATTCGATTACGCAAATCATGTCGATATTCCCCGTATATGTAAAATATGTGGGCGTTGATATTTGCGCGGATCGGTGAAACGATACGAGAAGAGACCAGAAGTATTCCATCAATTACAATTCGAGAGGGTTGTCAATATTTGCGCCGACACCACCGGCTCAAGTTCCCGAACGAATTATTGATTCAAACGCGATATCATCGAGAGCGAGATAGAGTGAGAGAGGGAGAAGAGGAACGCGTATATTTATGTACATATACTTTTTGCAGAAACATACACGATCTGTGTCAGACTCTTTGAGTAATTATAATTGATTAAAGTGTAAACGTCATCCACACAGAGATAGTCGAATACCCCGACGATTTCCAATATTTAAGATTCATTTCGTTAGCGTTTGCATTCGATCAAATTCGTGGACGGAGCGTGTATAGGAATGTCGAGCGTGCGCTCGCAAATTTATTCCGAATGATTTTATTGTTTGATCTCGTTGTTCGAATTTTCGCAAGAACAGGTTCGAATTTGCGTCAGCAGGTTTCAACGATTATTTCACCGCTAGGATATAGTAATTTTAATCCTAACAAATATTAATGTCCAATCATCTGTTTACAACATTAAAGATTTCGTCGATCTGAAAATTAAGTAAACACAGGGGACGCGAGAGCAACCTCCACCTTAGCTACTACCACCATTTTGTTGAGCCAAACCGCCTGTGTTCAAAAGTCTACCAATTCAATCACCAATCAACCCTTACACCGTTGAAAAACATGCTTCTTTCCATCGAAATCGTCCCTAGACCTATATGCACAAAATGAAATTAACAAAACAGAGAAAATACGATTAACGAGAACACGAGTGGTAACATGAGAAAACGGGAGCGACAATAATGAAAATCGTGTCACAGAGGTTGTTAGCGAACTTGAAAAGACATCGACACTCCGTTGAACTTAATTAACTAACGAAATAGTAAACCTTTTTAAATTGTCTGAGAGAGGGAGAGAGAGAGAGAGAGAGAGAGAGAGAGAGAGAGAGAAAATTAATCAATCATTTTTTCAGTTTTTCCAAAATTAACCCTTTGCACTCGGAGATATTTTAACTTGAAAATTAAATATTTTTTATCGACCTAAAAAAATTCTTTATGATTTTTTTCATTTTGTGGATATGAAATTGATATAATACCTCGTACAATACTTAAATGTTTAGTAATTGATTAGATACAAACATATTTAATAATCTAAACAATATTTTGAATAATGTGCAGAAATTTTTCGTGATGACTCTCAGTCACCACTCGAGTGCTAAGGGTTAATATTAGTGAACCATTTACTGTGAAATCGTCCGAGAGATTTTGTCGAAAAAATGAATATCGACTGATTGAAAAATAAGAAGCTAATAGAGAAACAATAACGCGTGAAGCGTCCGTCTGCTTCTTGAGGCTAGAGATCTGTGTGTAACGATTAATGGTGGACGATAATCGAGATGATCTCCGAGAAAGAGGCAGGTTTTTCGCCGAAAAGATCGTAGACGAAAGAGAGTGTCTTCCATCCTTGTGGCTCAACAGGGAGGGGGATGAGCAGGACGTTACATCAGAGGATCAAGGACCAATCGAGGAACCTCGGGGAGGAGCTAACCTGTGGAGGCTGCCGCAGCTAGAAGACGTTTCCAGTGTTCGGGGTGGGTGGGTGATGGTTGTCCAGGGGTGGCTGATGACCAGTACTCACCGGCCGCTGCGGCCGCTTTGCCCGCATCCAACGTCCCATAAGGTGGAATCCCCATATGGGCTGGTGGTGGTTGAGTCAGATGGTCCCCGTTTGGACAGAAGAACGGCAAACCGCTCGGATGCGTCCCTGCGAGGCCCATCTTGCTCGCCTGCGAACAAAAAACAACGTAATCGTCAATACACCATGTTCCAATATCAGTTCTTCATCCCTTAACTGAGATTTTATGACAAAAATCATAATAACCATCAATACACTTTGTCTAGTCAGTTCACCCTCTCGTCATCCCCTAATTGGGGTTTTTTCACAAAAATACTCACATTATTATTTGTTCCAAAACTATTTTGTATTTTTATTCTTTCAAAATTCATATTGAAATACAAGGGAACGAACAGTATTAAACTTGCAATCCACTTACACTATATAAAATAAAAAAGAATGTTCTGCTTAGTTTCTTTGCATAGTTGCTTGGACAAGGAAATTCATTCCATTATTATATAATCGCAATAAATGTGAAATAGAAATCCGGTGGTTAATGTTTATTTGCTTTTTCGTTATCTATGCGGACAGGATCGAAAGGGTTTCTCTCTAATAGTTGTAACTGCTGTGAATAGCTCGAGTGGCATCGTGTAGTCGCGTGATAGGCTAGCATTATCGTTATCAAGTAATTAATAATACATTTATTAATGCACCGTTAATGTGACCAGCTAATTAGCAGTCCGCCGAGGATTATCAATTAATTAACCGATGTGCCCCGGAAGCCTCGGAGCGAGGCGGCGGCGGCGGCGACAGGTGTTTGCGTGACACGAATTAATATTTTCCTTCTGCAGCATGATCGATAGCGTTGTTATAAAACCGCCTTTAGCTCTCTCGACGCCGAGATACTCATCGGAAGTAACTACTGCCGATCAGATAGCGTTTTCATCAGAATGATTGCGTTCAGGATGCTTCTGTTCAAATTACTAATAAACGTTCATACTTATTTCTCCAAATGGAACACCTCCGCTCGCACCATCTATTCTGAGACACCCTGTATAAATCTTCTAGACTCTAGAATCTAGAGTCTACAATTTCATGCTTGACCTATATTTTTTGTTTGTTTGTTTTACGTCGCTTTTTAACTGCTATGATTATTAACACTTTACCTACCGGAAGCCTATTAATAGGATTCTCAATAATTGTGCTGTATCAAAAGCAAGCATAGAAATTTTCTTTTACATTGCAATCTTAAATGAAATTATTAGATGACGTTATTGAGGATGACTTGTTAGTTCACAATGAAAATTGCTGTTACTATTGAAAGTTCCATTAAAAAGTTTTTAGCCATGTACCAGATTTTTCAAAATTATGCAACAATCACCGGTCGGTAATGTGTTAAGCGGCGGGACCTACAGTTTAAGGTGGGTTTCGAACCACCTTGGCACCACAGTTTATTATACAGGGTGTTTCAAAATTCCTTCAACATCCGGAAATGGGAGGTTCCTGAGATTATTTGAAGCAACATTTTCCTTTGCAAAAATGGCGTCCGCGGCTTTGTTAAGGAGTTATTAATGAAAAATACGGACCAATCAGAGCACGACCTAGACGCGTGTTAGCATAGTCGGCCCGTCGCGCCAGCTGTCAATTGGCCTATTGTGCTAACACGCGTCTAGGTCGTGCTCTGATTGGTCCGTATTTTTCATTAATAACTTCTTAACAAAGCCACGGACGCCATTTTTGCAAAGGAAAATGTTGCTTCAAATAATCTCAGGAACCTCCCATTTCCGGATGTTGAAGGAATTTTGAGACACACTGTATAAATCATATAAATTCTAAAATCTGTGACACCCTGCAGAAAGATTGTCGAGAGTCTACAATTTTCCGTTTGACCTACCCGCTTCTGTTACAAATATATGAAATTACAATGATCAACCAGCAGCGAGCGAGATAAGGCGATTACGCAACAGTCGAGACATCATCTATGCTAGACAGAGCCGTTAACGACAGCAATCTCCGCGAGCTAAACAGAGGGACTGGGATTTAACGATCAGCCGCGGAGCCGAGTTCTTTGATCGCGGTTGTAGTGCCATTCGGTATCCTGGGGGCTGTTTAACATAGACATTAGCCTCATTTCCATCCGGTCTGGACCAGGAGACAGGCTAAAAAGCCCTCGGGAGCGAGGAGATATATTATACAATTCAATAAACCCTCTCGAAGGGGAGGGGTAGCTTATCGAGGACGAGTAGTAGAGGCTGGGTAGCATTAATTTGCAAAGACGAGCGGGCGCGCGTGCTCCTCGAACCGGTTCGAGGGGTTCGTTCGGCTTTTCCGTCTGCGGGGGTGTATCGCCGAATTCAAGTGACCCTTGAGCGTTCTCGCGCGACCCATCTCCCGGGTCCTTTTGACCCTTTCCACCTTTTTCCTGAGAGTCTGAGCGACGGATGAGAATTAGTTCAATCTGGCCACGTCGAGACAAGGTCGGTCCCTTTCTCTCTCTCTCTCTCTCTCTCTATCTCTCTCTCGCTCTACCTCCTCTTCCAGGTTTCCGATCGATAGCCCGAGTGGTTGTCTCTTATCAGTCGGTGCTTACCATGAGTGCGGCGGTATCGCGCATCGATCTGACGGCGAGTAACAGTCCTGGATCGAGAGGTTCCCTTTCCATCCAAGTCAGCACCCTCGACAGCAGACCGACCGTCTCTTTCGCGGTCGGCTCGTCTTCGGCGTCCTCTTCCTCCGGTTCCTCGGCGTCCTCGTAATCGGTCGACCTCTCCTCCGCCTCGATCTTCACGCAGCAATGATCCTCCTCGAGCTCCTTGATCTTGACGCAACGCGCCAGCTCGCTCTCCTCGTCCAGGATCCACTTGCTCAACTCTTCCTCGCTGACCTCCAGACCCACTTCCCGAGCGAGGCTCTGCAGCTTGATCAACAACAGCCTGTCCTTTTCGTGATCAGCCAACACCTGAATCCTCGGCGACAAACACAGCCCGGGATTCGAACAACCTACCGAGTTATCCTCGAGGATCCAACTCCTGGCGAACGTCTCCGATCGGACGCTCAACCAGGCTTTGTGAAGATCGGCGAACGCCTCTTTCAGTGTGAATCGTCTGAGATAGGCGAACAACGATTCGTCCTCGGTTCTCTGGTAGACACCGTAGGAGGCTCTGGAGAGTACACCGGTAGCTAGTCTGACTCTCAACTCCTTGATCACGATCCTTGTCTCTAGGTAATCTTTCGGGACGATCAGCAACCGGACCAATCCACCGGCAGCGACGCAATCAGCCTCGGTAGGCAGATAGTCCGCGGTCTCCGCGACGAGGACCGCTCCGTCCGGGTGCATCGCCATCGCTGTCACCGCGAACTCTTTGTGGAACCACCATAAGAAGAGGTCGACGGTTAGAGAGCCTCTTCCGCCACCAGCGTAGATAACCGGTTGGCTGAGCATGTTTACTCGTCTGAGGCAACGGGGCCGCCAGTGGCGACCGGTCACCAACAGTCTCGTTCTATGGTGTCCTTCGTGATCAGCGGCCCCCACCACCCACACTCGCTCGACGTTGCCAGCTGGGCCGACGGTGGCGCCCCGATGACATCCCGGCAGGTCCCGCCAATCCAGGAAGGACACATGTGCGAGGTAGATGCGGTCACGGCTGTAACCCTCCAGGACACTCCTCAGAGCCTCGATTTCTACCTGGGAAGAGGTTCTGGGGTGTGCCGAGTCGGTGATCGTCTCCGACGTGGTGGACACCGAGGAGTAGGACGAGGACGAGGATATGGTGGACGATGGTGCACAGACGGCGGAACTGTTCTCCGGGGAGTCCCTGTCGAACCTTGACCTGCTGGCACACTGTCTCTCCTGCCTTCGTGTTCTCAGTCTGTTCTCCTGGTCGCTCTGTCTAGACTCTACAGACCTGTCCTCGGTGCTCGGCTCGAGCCTGACTTCGTATCTCGGCTCTTCCGGTTGTTTCTCCCGGGAGACGTAGGCCGTGTCGTATGTCGGCGAGGAGGCGGTCGAAGGCGGAGAGGTGCAGCTCCCGAAGCACGGTTCCGACGAGAACAGGTGGGTCGACGAGGACACATCCTCCCCATGGTTCTGACGGTGACATCGCGCTGAGTCTCCGGGATGATCGTTCGACGGGCTGGTGTGATCCCAGCGTTTCGTCTGGCATCGATGCTGCCGGAAACCGTTTTCATGGGGCTGAATAATCTCGTTGTGGCGCATGCGCATGCGCTCCGACGACGATCGACCCTCGCACGCCGCCACGGAGTTATTGGCTGTGCTGTTGGCGATCGTTCCGCTGGACGGGCTCCGTGCCGGGTCCTCGGAGGATCGATGATGACGATGATTATTGTATCCCTCTGGCAGCCGTACTTTCTTAGGGAGCTTGTTGTTGGCGCCGCAGGTACACTTGCCGCGGGGTGACATGTTCCTCGCGAGACCGTCCGAGGAACACCACCACCCCCCCTTTCCGTCGTCCTTAAGGATCTCCTCGGCCAAGTCTCCGGGACGTGTCTCGCGAATTTCGGGGAGGATTCGCTTCGCGCGCGCGTGCGACCGCTCATCCACGGCGTGCCGGCTTCGCCTACCGAGCGATGACTGAGCGAACGGCCGCGACGCAGCCGTCAAAGGCCGGAGCGGGAACTAGAAGGCTTTGATGTACCGCCGCCCCGGCGCGCACAAAACGAAAGCGGACCCGACTCGTTGGTTGGCATGCCACGGAGAGAGAACGGGATAGAACGAGAGAGAGAGAGAGAGACAGACAGAGAGAGAGAGAGAGAGAGAGAGAGGGAATTGGCGGGTTGAAGAGAGAGGACTGGGAACACGGCCAAGCAAGCGCCACCCGTAACCAACAGAGACAGACACCGATGGGACCCGAGAAGGAGAGGAAATCCGGGAGAGAAACAGAGCGTCAAGCGGACAGCAACGATGGAACGAGATGACGTATCACGACGGACGTATGGTCACCGGGTTCGAGGACGTCCACGCAACACGACGGGCTCCATTACCGGACCGATATACAGTGCTCCCTCGCGGGGGGGTTGGGACAAGGGACGCCTACACTGAAATCCCCGTCGTTACCGAGCACTCCCCCGCAAACACAATTTTATACATTTTTTTTTTATTATTTTGTTGACAAGGCCGTCGATAGTGGCACGTCGACCAGTGATGCGATACGTCCTGGTAGTGTTCGTTGTTAACACATTACCGGCCGGTTATTATTGTATAATTTTTAAATATCTATGGTACATGGCTAAACACTTTTTAATGAAACCTTCAATAGCAACAGCAAGTTGCGTTGTGAACCAACAAGTCACCGTCATTAACCTAATATAATAGTTTCATTTAAGATTGTAATGTAGAAGAAAATTTCTGTGCTTTTTTTTAGTGCAGCACGGTTATTATTTAACCTATTATTTAACCTAACAATATTTTGTTTAGTAAGTGTAATAGTGATAATGTTGGACCGATGAGGGGTTAGGGCGAAGTAGGGCACGTTTATACCCTCATTTTCACGCATGCTCTCGTTATTCTTTTCAAACCTAATTATCCCCCCATTGGGAAAAGCATATCTCCACTTTTAATTTAAGCTCTTAACGTCGAATAATTCTGTTGATTATTTTACAGGGTTATGAAATAAAGTAATGCTAAGGATTCGTAGTACAGAAAATATGAAAACTCGGTATGGAGAGTTTATTAAGAAAAAACAAGAATACAGATAAAGCTTCTCGCTCAAGTGCTTCGGTTCGACTAACTTTAGGGTAGAAAAACGTTTTCATGGTATACCGACAAGACGGTCTTTTTTATTGATGGCTAAGGGGTAGGAGGACCCATATAATGATACCATATAAGGGATAGCGGTGCAGAGGAAACTTAATTTTTAGCTAACTCCTAAATACCAAGTTTAACAAATTCCTACTGGAACACATTCGAAAATCGGCTCGAAGAATCCACTTAACATCGGGAGAATCGGTAGAAAGACCACTGTACCGTGGATTAAACGGACATTTCTGATCCAACGTGTATCGTTTCAGTATCGATTTAATCGGTAAGGTGTCAGCAATAATAAGAGAGGATTAACCCTTCACTGCATGATTTTTTCTGATGAAAAAAATTGAAAGGAGGTCAGTTCTTGTGTTTTATTTAAGGAAAAAATATTGAATCAAAAATTCAAACAAGATTTTCCGAAAATAAACATAGTAAGAAAACACATTCTTAGTTTACTATTATAGCAGATTTGTTAAGTGTATTAGATACGATACATTACGTAGCGAAGGGTTAAATATTATTTAGCACCACTTAAATCGTGTAGGTCTGGCTCTATAAGCACCCCCTAGTAGCACAAAATATTGTGTACACATTCATATAATATTAAAAAGAGATTCAATCTTTTTTTAATATTCAAATATACATACAATATTTCTTTTATATTAAGTAACAAATATTTCTTTTTAAATATGGAGGAAATATCTATTTCATGTTACGAGATAAATATTTTTTTCTAAATATTAAATGAATCTTTATTTCATATTAGAAGTAGAATATTTTGTTCCTAATATACAAATAATATTTATTTCTCATTATAATACAAATCTTTATATTACAAATAGAATATTTCTTCCTAATACACACATAATGTTTATTCTTGTACATGTATACAATATTCAGATTCAATATTTTTCTCATATGAACAAGCGTGGCTTAAAAAATATGTTTCCAATATTTGAAAGAAATATCTATCTAATATTTTTGTGCTACTAGGGCTGTGTTTGCTCCTGATTATTACAGAGATATATAATACATCTAATTCCTGTTACAACGACAGTGTTACACTGACATTGTTAAAATGCAAACAATGTTTTCTTCGATATGTATAATGATCTAAGGACATGATGTATCTACGACGGGTTCGGTAAAGGGTTAAAGACGATGCTGCGTACACGAAGATCGAGGGGGCAGGTCTCATTAGTCATCTCTCGCGGAACGATTAATATGATCGGGATTGATGGCTCTGTATTGGGTCATGATCGGCACGCGGTGGATTCAAAGCGGTCGTAAAAATGTCAAGTGTGACAGCATGAAAGGCGCCGACGAAGCGTTCGAACTCCCGAGCTCCGTGCAGTTCAGGATATATCAAAACAAGCACGCCGCGGCGCGGTAGCATCGCGATCGATATCGCTTCTTAAAACTTTATTTACGACTCGCCTCTCTTATCTCGATGTTCGCGATCCGTGCTATCAGAACTGTTCGAGTAGTGGATAGGCACTTCAGGCGAGACTTCAATCTCTAGGAGCAATCGGAGGACCTGGAACGGTGAGTCAAGGCCGGAGGAGAGTATGCTTGCGCAATCACTATGCGTCAGAGTCCTCTGTGTATGGTAAAATTTACCTGGTTATGCATACGAGCGTGGAGGTTGAATCATGGGAATGGGAATACGTTCAGTTACTTCAAAACGCAGAATACGATATTGTGGTTGGTGTCACGAGGTTATCCTCTCCCTCTCCCGCCACTGGTCTGCTCACGTGACACAAAGAGTAGGAGTGGGGATAGAAGTTTTGATCTGTAGAGTCTGGTCACTTCATTTTATATTTGTCTTTTCCTTTCTGGGGAAGGAAAACCTATTATCTATCTATATAAATAGAAACAAATATATGAGAAAACTTTTTAAAAACCATGCTTATATTAAAATGCATTAAAAAGGAGAAAATAATTTTGTTTAGATATTAGTGACTATAAATAAAAGCGTGGGAAGCTAAACTACGTTAACGTAATCTTTGTGGACGCACCACGCTTTTATTTATAGTCACTAATATCTAAACAAAATTATTTTCTCCTTTTTAGTGCATTTTATAAGCGTGGGTTTTAAAAAGTATTTTTTATATATTTTTTTGTCTTCTTTTTAATAGAACGCAAGATATAGTAATACTGGTAATAAGTAATAATATAATAATAAAATAAATATATAATAATAAAATAAGTAAAGTAATAATTTTTGAAACGGTACAAGTATATCAGATTGACATGTTTGGCTTTGAAATTTGGACAGGATGTCGGGTCAGCTAGTTAATGATAAAGTTAGCAACAGTAGGAAGAACTTGTTGCTTCGTTGCTGTGGAATCGATGCAGACAATATTGATTTTGTAAAAAGATCCGCACGATCAATGGCTGTTTGAATCCGCCACCATCGGATGACGTCAAGTGGGTCAGTAGGTGTGTTCCAAAAAGAAGGACTAAGAACGAAGAACTGTTTTTGTTTGATAGCAAATAAATGCAAAATGATGGAAGGAAAAATGATGACGTTACCGTACGGTGACGTCACTCTCGCATGTTCGAGAACGCTCGAGCAAGGGTACCTCGTCGAGGATGGAACGAGCAGTTACCGGAATAGATGTGTTCCTCTTGGAAAAGGGGAACGATCGAGCCACGGTGTTCTCTCTATCGGTGTTTCAATTTGCACATATTTGTGTGTGTGTGTGTGTGTATGCCTGTGACTCGACTTTTTTCTCGCAACTGGAGCGAAAGATCAGCGCCCCGAGCGCCCCTGTAGACGTGCGTCTCCCGTGATGTTGTTTCAGGGGAATAAGACCTGACTGATCAGACGCCGTTCAGAAACGATTCGGAACAGATGCTGAAGCTTTAGCAATCATCCAGTGGAAATGGTCGATGGAAAATGATGAAATTAGGTTTTCACCGGTGCAACAAGAATGGTTAAGTGTCCTAAATATCCCCCAGATAATAAGATTAGAAATTAGCTACCTTTCACTTGGTGAAACTAGTTTGATCTCTAGCGCTTTTTACAAGCTTGAGACTCACCCTTGAGAGTCCAATATCTATTCAATCCCACCAAAAATAATTAACAAAAACTGCAGCACTGAACTTGGTGAATCTAGTTA